>VZRZ01004779.1:467749-514742 GCA_013398175.1 Climacteris rufus | reverse complement strand
GTTTTCTTAAAAAAAAAAAAAATAGACAAGACAGAACAGTTCTGTATATTGAGAATGTCCTCAGGAAAAATATCAAGTTTTTTATAGACAGAGTACTTTCAGAAACATTACCTCACAAAATGCAACTTCAGTAACAAAAGTGAAATTTCACACAAATACTTTAGGATTATATTGTAAAGCAGCACAACATAGACAGCAATTCTTCCCTTTGTATCAATGTGACTTTGCAAATTATTGATGATGATTTCACCAGTCTTTCTTGGGGCATTAGCAGATCATAACCCTAAGGATGGGTTCCAACATACTCTCTCAGTGGGTAGTATTTGTTCCTTCCTTTTCATGCACTCTTTTTTGACTGCTGTAGAGAGGTCTTGCCAAAGACTCTGTCACCTTTATTCATTTAGATGAGCTGGCAAACAATAACAGAGCAAATTCAAGAATTGAAACTAGTTTTAGACAAAATTAGAAGGGCAGCATAAGTGAGAGTTTAGCTTCCACACTATGCATTTGTGCACGACCAACCACAGCCTGGCTGCAGAATCATCAGCACCTTTCAGTGTGAATCAGAAGTTACATGCAAAACTAAAAATATGAGCGTTTCTTTGGGACTACACATAGGAACACAGATGCCAGGTGAGTCAGTGAAGTGGATAAGTCCAGTATGTTTGCTTTGCACATTTCAGGGTAGGTTTCAGCATAATTCTATATGCCAAGAAGGACTAGCAAGGATGAAACTTTTGCTGTGGTCAAGGGGTATGTACCATAAGAAAGCAGTTTGGTATGGTGAAGTACAAGGTTCTGTAAGTCAATAATCATCAGCCCAAAAGTTTGACAAAAGGTAGCAATATTGATAGAGATTTATTGCAGAGGCAAACTGTCAAAGAAGATAACATACTAAATTATAATGACTGACAATATAAAACATGAGTTAAGGAACAAGCTTTCCATTTAGCATAAAGCAGATTAATCTCTTATAAACATTTCATGAAAAACAAAGGACACCTCTAAGTTTTTTCAGGAGTCAGTGATTACAAGATATGCCATATGGCATGCAGTTGGAATCAAACTCTAAAGAATTAAATGTTTCAGTGCCCACAGATAGTCTGAACAGGAATAATTCAGAAATTTGTATCTATCCAAACAGGAATCTTCCATATTCATTCAAAGAAACTTGCAACTATAATATTAAAAGAAAAGGCTTTTGAAGCCCTGGACAATATTAAAATATATTATGTCTCCTTTTACCAGTCTTGGAAGTCAGCTTTGTTACCCTTTGTCTTTTCTTACAGCTGTGTTATCTTACATTAGAAATGTTTTTCAACAGTAGAATGCCAAGAGACAGACAGACATGATAGCCATCTAATGCCAGCTGTATCCACTACCCTTAAATCCCAGCTAATTGGTATCATGGCTACAGACACCTTTATTTTACTGTGAAGTGTAGAAAACCACTGACTTCAATACAGCATGATCACATAACCTTAAATGACTCCACTGTTCCTTTTTTAAAAACTGTCTTGCTTCATACAGTAGCTCCAGTCTCTCACTGACCTTGGCTGGAGTCCCTATGAGAACAGGCAACACTCTCCCAGCATGAGGCAATCACCAGCTGGCTCAGACGTGATAGATGTAAGCCATCCAACTTCCCTCACTTCTGGCTCATTCAATGAGACAGCAGCAGATTCCCATGTCCTGAGCCAGAAAGATCCTTATGACTTCAAACAAACTGTCCTCAAGCCTGCCTACTGTGTTTCCTGATCTTTGCAGTCTATCTGTCACAGCCTGTGATCGTCCACAGGACAGGCCAGGGGAGGTCCAGCTGTGAAAAGATGTCATACTGCAGTTAATACCAGCCATCCACTTACTACCATCATCCTAATTCCTATAGACCACCACTAACACCCATTATTGGGATGAATAGAAGAAGTTTCAACCAGACCACAGCCTATGTATTCCTCACTTGAACTTAAACTCTTCTAAAGAAAAATGGCAGCTTTTTAGTTGCTGTTAATCCTCAATGCCATTCAGGCCCAGATTAAAATACGTAATATTTTTGTGTATGTTTCTGGGCAGGATTCCACTGCATAAACACATGACTACCTAACAGGTCACATCCAGTGTGGCATCTCATGGATATCCAAGACATCAGTAAAGGTTGTAATGCATGGCTCTACAGGAAGACTGTGACAGCAGTTGGATACAAGTAGGACACACCACAGCATCCAAAGAGTTGTTAGACCTGTAACTGGGCAACCAGATCTTGCTATAGACATCTAAGTTCCTATTCCAGTCAGTGTTACCTGCAGAACTCAGAAAATGCAAAATAGATACCTAACATGGGACTGAGCTGGCCACAGATAAGGGATTCAAACACTTGGAAAGAGGTAACTTGCTCTGTTTGTATTCAGCAGAACTCAAAAAGTGCAAGATCCATAAGGTGTTGGGTTGGATCTGCTAATCCTATAATAATAATTTCCTGGAACCTGTAAATAGACAACTGAGTTGGGTCCAGCTGAATCCTTGACCTCTGTTGATTACAACGTGAGTTTAGCTGAAGAGATGTACATTGGGGTGTCTTAATTGCAAACTGAATTCCACCTCCTGTGTCAACATCAGTAAAATTCTAACACAAAGACTCAGCATAATTACCTAAGGACTCAATAATACATTCAGTGCCATAGGATTTGTTAGATTTTCTATTTTTACAATATATTGTGTTAATGTTGCTATATCCCTACAATTCCACTTTCCAATCATATTGCACTGACACAGCAGATAACTGCACTGTAGAAGCAGCCAAGGGACACTGGGTGATTGAAAGCTGCAGAGGGCTTTAGAACACAGAGAAACAGGAGGTACACTGGAAGTCTGTTGTAATTCTGTGATATAAATATCAAGCAATGTTAATGCTTGGAAATATTGTAATTTCAAATTTTTTTACATAAAAAAAGATTTCATTCTTTTCTGAGTTAGTTGCAAATTGAGTATATTCTCAAGTTGATATTTGGAACTCCTTTAATATATTGAAAAATTCCTCATTGCACAAAGAATGTAAAACATATTCCTTATAGAACAAAATAATTAAGTTTGATGTCTGCTTCTACAATAAGACTCATTTTAAAGAGAATACAGAAATTGTAAAGATGCAAAATAGAGCCTGCTTTTGATATAATACCTTTTACCATCCTTTGTTCCTATATGGAATAGGGAATCCAGCTCTGTAATATATAGATAGATATATAGATAAGCAGCCCCCTCCCCAAATATATCTATATCTATATATATAAATATATATATATTTGGTAAAAGAATAATTTCTGTAAAAGAATTAAGCATTCAGTACAGAAAATCTTACATTTGCATCTTTGTCAAGGGAATACATTCTCTGTTTAACAACTCAAATCATGTTCTACTAAGGACCCTTTAAAATGTGTTGGATTTTGATCAGCTGAGAAATCCATCCTGCTATAATTGCATAGCCAGATGAACAGTTGTCATGAACTGGGTCAATAACCAAGGAGAAAAAGGGATGTAAAAAGTATCCTCTACAAAAAAAAAAAAGAAAGCTCTCATTCCAAGTTGAAACAGCCTCCAAACTAACTAACCTGATTCAATCTAAATAAAGCATAATTGAGTTCAGTTGTATAAGATACAGCAGATATATAAAAATTACTTGTGTTGTTATCTTAGTAATGTGGTCGCATAGCAACAAGCTCAGTCTGAGCAATCATTCCTTTATTAGCTTTGTGAATTATCGTACAGCTACAAAGTGGATATTGGAGAGAATTTATCCTGAAAGAAGATTGAGAGCTTCACATAGGCTGACATACTATAAAGCAGAATGGAAACTGGGCCAAGTAATAGAAACCAGAATCAAATAGGCTCTGAGTTAAAAATGCTCCATGCACACAAGCTGACTTCTACAGTGTTTATTACTAGTAGCAACCCTGGCAGTATAGCTGGACACCATCATCCCTGTGGAGTTTGCATTGCACTTTGTGATCATGCACGTGCATGTTACTTCTAGCACAATTGGGGTGGGGGTGTAACAAAAATCAGAGATGGAGTGACAGATGGTACATCTTGCCCACATCATTATATTGTCTGGTGGTTTCCTGACTAAAACATTTCCTTACTCAAGCCATGGTATGTCACTACAGTGATGTTACAACCAGTCCCTGTCAGTGTGCTTGTTTATTGCTCTGCTCCTTGCACCATGCTGAGCAATTACTCTGCTTTTATTTAAGCACAGTCAATGAACTCAGTTGCTCTATAAGCTGCAGAACTTGAGGAAAATGTGAATGTTGCTGAATTCATCAAAAATAAGTCAAGGGAAATAAACAGAGAGAAATTAGCTTTTTTATTGTTATCGTGCTTCACATTACAGCATTTTCATGTAGCCAAGATGGGACGCTACAAGCATATGAGGTCACATTCTATTTTTTAACTTCTTTGCAGCAGTGAAGGGTAAAGGGTATACAGCAGTCCTGAATAAAATTGCATCTTGAGGCCATATTTAGTCACTTATTAAAATGTGTCCTCATTTGCCAATGTATTAAGCACTATCAGTTCCTATTATCTTCAGGATGACTTGGGGATACACTTGTGTGTCTGAAAAAGCAGGCAAATTTTATACTTTAATTAACTGAGGACAAGCATGCAGCTTTAAACAGAAGATGGATTACTTCATTCAACTCTGGACTACATCAGCCTTACAGTAGCTTTTGTCCATGGTAACCCAGACAACTATACTACTCTTAGAAGCGGTTAGTGTTGATGCTAAAACATAGCCCACATGCAGGTTAGATTTTATTCATCATTTTAAATAGAGAGGTATTCCTCTTCAGTTCTCAGAACTCATTTGTGGGATCTGATAAGTTCAATTGAGAAAAAATAAATAGCAACATATGATATTGTAAAATACTCACACTTCACAGCGAGGTGAAATACTACCAATGTACACCAGTGCAAAGCCATTTCCCACCTCACATCAGAACCCAGCAATTAACTTTTTCTGAGCATCTGAACTGGTCTGTGCTCTAAGGAATAAAGATGGATTTTACCTCCAGCATTCTCACAAGAAATTAGAATTTTTTTTCTCAAATATCCCTGCCATTAAACATCACTTCTACTGCACAGTAGAGAAAAAAATAGATTTCTCGGACTGTTTATGTCCCAAACAATTGATGGATTTATAAGTCAAAAATAATTCAATGAAATCTGAACAGAAGCCCACAGGCAGATGTACTTTTATGAACTTGAGTTTCTAGATGCCAAGAGGGATCATTCATCCAAAGTGTGTCAGTGTCCTAGGTTAATAAAAAATCCCATGTGACAGGGACTGTATTTCCCCTCAAAAATAAATGTAGCTTGCAAGAAACAGAGGATAACAACTGGGCAACCAGCTGAAGTCCTGATAATCTGGGGATATGAATTATAAATGGTATGAGCTTTCATTTCAACAAAATTGCAGGTCCCTATCACTGGCATTTTAAGTCCTTACAGATACCAGACTGCTGGTTCCCAAAGTTGAGGCATCTGCGCTTGGGGGATAAGATGGGCTGCATTTGCACTGCAAAGAGAGTGCCTCTGTTTTCTCATAAGCATCCTCAGAAGACTTACAATGTAAACAGAGTTAATGAAGGAAAAGGAGACAAGACCTACACTTTGGCCATACACTATATCCAAAAAAAAAAAAAAAAAAAAAAAAAAAAAAAAACAAAAAACCAAAAAAAAAGNAAAAAAGAAAAAAAGACCAAAATACCAAACAAAAGGGTCTCTTTCTTTAGTACGAATATCACCAGTGGCATTGGCTGAAATCCAAGCAGATGTGTAGGTTGTTTACAAACCACAGACAGCTAGAAGAATAGAGCTAAACAGGAGACCTTAGGAAAGACACAGTTTTGGTTGCTATGGGCAAAGCAAATGTAAAATAAATCCCAATGATGTAGCCTGTTGGAAAACATTAATGGCTGTGTGGTAAAAGAGGCACAGAGATGGACAAAAGAGCATCAGATGCATGAGAGCTGAATGGGCTAAGTGTGGCAACTGGTTTTCTGTGCATTAAATCAAGGTGAATTTTTTCAGTCATCCCACAGTATTATTTGAGAGCAAAGAATACGGGTCAGACATGAAAAACTAATGTCAAAAGGTACTGGCCATACATCTGCAGGCCACTACTTTCCCCTACATTTTCCTCTTACTATTGAAACCTCTCAAGTAATTATTAATTAGTATTACTGTTATTGTAATTCTTACTTTTTGCACATTCATCATCATTATGCAGCTAAATGTGTAGTTTTCTCCTTAAATCTTTTTCATATGTCAAACCGGTCTCCCCAGACTCTTAATTATTTTAATGTTGATCTTGGAATTCCTTCTAGTTTGCAACAGATTTGTGATTTAATTTGATTTGCAAAATATGCAGAGCTGCCAGTAGTCCCAAGAATTAACATTTCAGGTGTCACTCAACTTACTATCACCATGCTTCTTGGTAATTTATGTGAAAACTATCATTAGACTTCAGTTTACTGTGAGAGGCTATTGCAGAAAAAAATTAAATTATGTTGAATGCACTGACACAATATGAAAAAATATGTTGTTAGGAAAATCTCTGAGAGTCACAACGACACATTGGCTGAGGCAGAGAAGGAGGCAGGTCTAGCAAGGTCCGGTTGGATACAGCTAGTTAATGCCTGGTGAGTTCAACACATTCCTCATTGCCTTGAGTAGGTTTTTCCATATGGCCAAGCCAAAAAAACCAAAGACCAAAGCCATGGGCTTTGAGCAACCTGATCTGGTGGAAAGTGTCCCTTCCCATGGCAGGGGGGATGGAACTAGATGTTCTTTAGAGTCCCTTCCAACCGAAACCATTCTATGATTCTATGATTTTAAAGAACTACTTCATCCCCTCTGTCTATCTTGACCCTGAAGAACAGACCCTCCAAATGTTCCCAACACAGTCATGATATAATATATAAAAATCCTTCACCATTTTCTTTGGAAGTCAGAAAGCAAACCCAGGAGCACAAATGTGATGGTACCAGGCTGTAACGCACAATAATGGCCTCGCAGACTTCCAATCTCCACTTGGTTTGCCAGCTCCTTCTAAGTTACTATTTTCTAAATGCAAGCAGTAACAAAAAAATCAGCATGACTTGGCTAAAGTGAAAATCAAAAGGAAAGACAAAATAATGTGGGATGGATTTACCAAAATGGTTATGCAAAAAGTTACATGGTCTGCACACACATCAAACACGTATGTGAGCAACCAGCTCTACACGTGGCAGTGGTCCCACACAGCTTGGCACTGTTGCAGGGATGGACATGGCTGCTCATCTGGCCAGGGCATGTTTGGAAGTAGTAGCCCACAATTTGCAAAATGCTGGTATGCTTTTAATTATTATTCAGTTAAGAATTCACATGTATTTTCTGCTAAAGTACAGCACTAGTCTCACTAGTGTCTGGGTACAAAGTTGTAGATTACTCGCTTGTCTCAAAAAATCCCAAAACCAAACCCAAACAAACCACAGAACGCAAACAGAAAAAAACCCCTAGAATATGTAACACATAATTGCATAAACCCCAGATGACAACATTCAAAGATTCTGGCTTATATACTAATACTTCACATGTCCTTCTTACATTCAGTCATTTATCATCTTACCCAGGCCACATGCACAGGGACCGTCAACTGAATATACTGTTCTAGGGTATTCAGAGAACTCCAGTACCACTAAATGTGAAACATGAAACAACCCCTGGGGAGCAAGTCTCTAGGAGGGTAACATCAGCTGCATTACTTCCCCCACATCATCTCAGTGACTTCCAACCACATGAGAGGCAGAGCACACCACCAGCATTTCCATCAGATACACATTCCTCTTTTATGCTGAAGGGAATGCAAAAAAATAAATAAAAGAAGGTGGCCCATGATTTTGCACAGTAACAGAGCCTTTAAAGTCATCTAGGCCTAAGAAAAATCCATCGCTTTTCCAAGCCAGGGAATGCACCTTCCTCTGCCTTAATATGATCTAAGGAGGACACACTATGTCTCACAGGGTCTTCTATGTTTCGTTCCATTTTTGTTGTGTTACTTAGTTAGGTGAGTGGTCCCTAGGCAGAAAATGAAAGACAATTGTTGAGACTAAACATGATTAACCATTCACTGTGGCTAGTATGAGCTTCGCACTGTTAGAGACAAGTGTGAAAGAGAATGCTCTCGTCTCTTATTTCCTAAATTCTCCCATAATAAATGGTAGAGGAAAAGATATCGACTGCGCAGTTCAGAGCACTGCTACCAGCTGAGAATTACACAGCAGCCTGAAAAACTGGAGGTGACACTGCAATATTCCTTGTTTCCAGAAGGAAAACTTTATTTTTTCCATCCAAGAAAACAGCCCATGCATTTCTGTAATCCCATGCAAAGTAAATATGCATGTTATTATTCCAGAGAAATACCAAAGCATTCCAATTTGATCCCAGCTAGGGGTGTTTGTGCAGCAGCACACTAGTGCACAAACAAAACTACCCCAGCAGATACTCATGCCACTTTCTGCCTTCCTTCCCCCAGCACATCTTTATATTTCAGATTCTGGGAAGAAAAGTGGAAAGGGAATGAGATAATATCATTGTAGGATACCAAAGCATGTTAGCTCAGGGCATATTTTTATGCCTTCAATTTGCAGCTTGTGCACCCATTTGGCATATCAGGACAACTTAGAAGTCATCTCTCCTTCTCATAGCTACGACTGATTTCTGAACAAAATCAGTCTTGAACAACAGATTTCTCTGTAAATATGGTTGCAACTAGCTCAATCTAACCCTGAGAATCTTGAATATGAATACAAATAACAATATCCAAAATGCATGTCTTCATTACACCCTTTGCTGTGAAAATAAAAATGTCATTCAAAACTATTGTAAAAGTCGCAATAAACATGCCAGGACAAAAGAAACCAGAGCTGTTTCGGAAGCAGCTATAGGCTGTCTAAATCAGTCTTCTGTGTGCATGACTCTGACAGAGATAGATAGCACAGATTTGTTTTCAAATGTCTGGAGCAGGCAAAAAACTCTTCAATGTGACTGACTTTATGTCTCTTTATTATTTTGATCAATGACTGCTAAATAATATATGTGTTCATAGGATAGAACAATAAGGTATGTTACATTAGTCTGCCAGCAAATTGTGTGGATGTCACTTACATCATAACCTGCCTAATCAAGGTTCACATATAATTTTTCAACATCTTTCTTGGTTTCAGCTATCCTGTGCAAAAAATGACATATTAATGCCAAGCGACAGAACACTTTTTTCCTGCTTAGTAATATTCCCAAGGATGTGCTACCAGAGCTTCTTGTCCAGTTTACAGTGTCAGCTGTTTTATGCACAGCTATAGTTCCGTAACTGGATTTGATTACACAGCAGCACAGGAACTGTGACCTGAAATATATTTTAAAAATTTAACACTTAGTAACTCACAGGGTCAACTGTCGCTTGTTTGCCCTATTCTTGTTATTCCTGAACTGTATTAAAAAACAGCCTCCTCCTCAGTTTCATTGACATTTCGGCCCACAAGTTAAACCCAGAACTGCCAATGAGGCAAATAGAGACTTGCCAAGAACTTTAAACTCTACAGAGAGGAAAAGAGGGTTGAATGACTACATTTATTGCAAACACTGACAAAATCCAAAGTGCATTAGACTCTGTATGTGAGTACTAAGAGATTTGGATAGAAGTGTGTACTATACAATCCCACTCACACAGTCCTAGATACATACTTAAGTGCCTCCACCAGACTGCTCACACAGTGGTTGTGGAACTAGAAAAAATAATGCAGTTGTATTGTGATGTATAACGCTTAATGACGTTAGGTTGCCATTCATTGGAATTCTATCACCCAGCAGGGACTGTATCCCCACAGCTGCCTGTCAATATCCAAAATTCACTAAAATTTAACTCCAGTTCCCAAATAACAGCAAGCAGCATTGCTCAGACAGTCTGTCTTTGACATGCGTACACAGCATGACTTACAATTCAGCTGGCCTAGCGTGTCTTAACATCTGAAATCTTACAAAATTTTATCATCTATTTCCCTTTCGTTTGCATTAACTTTTCCCAGCTTGATCGAGACAAAGATGGAAAAGAAATAATTCATTTTGTTACCCATTAGGCTGATTTCACAGGAAACTATGATTTCTAAATATGGAACTACATTCAGTTTGGAGTGTGAGATCTATAGCGGATTTACAACACAAGTTTGGATGTCCAGAGCTCTTAACTACAATGTATTTCATAACAGTATGTTTTAGCAAATACGAAGAATGCAATGTACGGAGTCTCAAGAATTACTTTTGTTATATTTATAGGCACCCAATGCCCCTTCAAAGCTGTTGGTGATCGTTTACCATTTGCAAAGTTCAATCAGAACAGCAAGCTAAGGGAAGCCAAGCGGAAAAAGTAACACATGGATTTTAGATATAGTCGGTTCCTAAAATAATCCCAATAGTCACACTCTGTAGGTAGTGAAACAATGTCTTTACTCTGCTGAGAGTGTGGAAAATGTAAGAGAATGATCAGAAACCTAGTGATTGCTTCAGAAAGGAAGCAACAGTCTTCCTGCTGCAACAGTCTTTATCATTTCATCCTTCAAGAAGTAGGCTTACTGCAGTAAAACAGTGCTTGTCAATGTATGAGAGGAATGACAGGTAGAGGTAAGACAGTATGCACAAAAATCACACATATGTGGTTTGAAATCCAGTCCCTGAGTGCTGAGCATGTTTGGGCAAGCAAATCATGCCAGTTTATGAAGAAGTTGTTTCTGTACCAAGACATATCAATGATGGTAAAAATGCCAAGACACAATGGACAGAACTAAATTAGAAATTAACTTCACAGTGCTGTCTTCACACTCTGAATATTCTGATCCATTTATAGGCAGTGTCTGTTATGGGCAGTTCTATTACATATGAACTTCAAGAAAGCTTTACTGAATGAATACAGCCTTTTATAGAAAGAACTAGTATGTTCCCCTATGCACACAGAATAGAGACACTATTCTGTTCACTGAGAAAATGTGCCACATCATTGATTCGTATTTTCTTTATCTGTGTTGTAGGAAAAAACACAGGAATGCTTAGAGTCAGCCTGGCTCTGACTCTGATACTGAGGGCTGTTTTAAATATCGAGGCCACTGGCAGTAGAGCAAAAAGGGAAGATACAGGTATAAGACTAACCATGTCATCCAGAGGTTCAAGGCAAGCAGAGTTCCCACCCTCTGAACTCAGGATTCACCTGGAAAACTTGACCAGGCCAGAAGAATTCAAAATGAGGACACAGCCACTTCTAATATGTAGCAAATTTAACTCCATCCAAAGTTCGCAGAAGAGTCACTATACTCCGAGAGAAGCTATACTGGTATGGAACATGGAAATCAAGTAAAACAGCACCATTTTTGCTCTGTTATTTTTCCCTTCAGTCTTCTTCCTTTAGTTTTTTAATCAGCACCCAAAGCAGGCAAATCCGTGAGACAGTCCAGCCTGCCTTACACTTTCAGGCAAATAATATGAAACACACATAATCTGTAAAATGAATTAGATTTTCTGAATGTAACCTTGTAAACATTTTGGTGTTTATTCTGTTTAACATTACATTTAGATGCTCGATGACCTGAACAAAGATTAACTTTAGAAAAATTGTATTAGTGCTCTTAATGCCACCATCCTGCTATTTCCTTCCACAAATACACAGCTCTTACCTGTACATGAATAATCATCAATGCGTATATATCCTGTTTTGCAGACACACATAAAGGATCCTGGTGTATTTACACACATGGTATTCTCACGACAGTAGTGCCGTCCTTCAGCACATTCATCAATATCTGTGAACAAGGCAAAGAGGAACACAAGTCAAATTCAGGAGTATTCTTTGCGACCTCTGGATACACTGCCATTCACTTCCATCAGTAGTGGGCTAGACTAAAGAGTTACTTAAATACCAGTGCATTTTAGAAAGCTTTTTGGCTTTCTCCTTTTAAAAAATCTGCTTGAAGTATTCAAATAAGAGAAGCACCACAAGATTTCTGTGAACAGCTGTTAGTGGAGCTACAAAGATTACACTGGCTTACATCTTTCCTTTTGAAGTTCCTCTGATGTTATTCCTATGATTTAAATAAGAACAGAAAAAAAAAATAATCAGGGACCCAAACAACTGACCCATGGCCTCAGCACTGCAATGCCATCCATCACAGCACCTTGTGCAGTCACCTCAGTCATCAGTACACAAACACACCACATGTCTTTGATATAACAGGAACTGTTGTGTAGAAAGAAACTGTAAAGAACACAGTAAGATCTGAAAAGACCCTGGAACTCAGTATAAATTTCTCTTAGAATATAAAGTAGTCAATCAGTATTTTTTATATATATAAACATATATATCTATATCTGCAAATATCTACATACATATGTATATAGATACATATACATACTGAATCTGAAAGGAACCTGTAAGAATCTCATTTATATGAAGATCTGATCTGACAGCCAAAATAACAACTTGATAAAATATTTGTTGGGGCAGAACACCTGTTGTGGTATAAAGTCCTAGAGCAAACTCCCAACATAAATGACTGTAGGCATGGAATTCAAAACCTAATTGGGTTTGGTACTCTCTTGAGCTTCAAAATTAGACATACATCTTGTAGCAGGTAAGATAGAGAAAGCACTATAAATAACAAACAAAAAAAATCCCTGCTTCTGCATACTATCATTACACTGCAAAGAAGAAAAGCTATATTAACTTGGAAGTGCTCAGTAACACACTGTTCCTGTAATACTAATGAGAAAGACATCATTACTGAAATGCTCAGTACACCTATTTATATTGTCATGCAATGTGCCACAGAACCTTGCTACCAAAGTATGCTAAAAATCAAAAGGGCAAATTGTTGGCTTGTTTTTATTCCTGCTCATCAGTTTTGATTTCTTCCTTGTTTTCAATGATGTTTATAGCTTTCAGTGTTTAAAATAAAGTCTCTGGATGGCAAAGTGTCTTGTTGCAGAGCCTAATGATAGTTCAAGACAATAGACAGTATATATAAACTCAGATCAGGGTTGATTCCTTAATGCTGCTATGCTAAATGTCAACATCATTAACTCCTGTACTTTGCTCCTGCTGAGGTAGTATGTTTATCTCTCAGTTCTTCTTATCTTCCCAGTGTCTTTAAATCAACAGGAAATTACCAACTGCACTCATTTCCTGCTCTTTTTACCCCCTTTACATTCCTAAAAGATAATTTGCCTTCCTGTACAAAACAATGTGACGCACTGAATAGTAGTGATTCTGTAGCAAGTTTCTGATTTCATTCAATTGAAAAAAAGATTTTCCACAATTCCTCTGCCCACTGGATTCTGCTGAAGAAGCTGGGGGCAGTTGGCTACAAAACATGAAGGCATCCACTGTGAATGTTGAGGGCGGAGAGCCCAGTCTTCTTTGTACGAATTCAGTTTCTAAGAATTTCATGGCAAATATACTTTGGCTGGTTTCCTTCCTTTCTTTTCCCTGTAAGCTCCAGGCATAGAATAATCATACTTCTATTAAGGTGCTAGTTTGGAAAAGCTAATTTGGCAATTTTTAGGTACGTGCATACTCACACAAATTAATGTGCATTTACAGTGAGCATACTAAGGCTCAAAACACATTTTGTGAACCTCATCTAAGAATGCCAAAAAACAAGTGAATCTATCAGAAGACTACCACATCTGGTTTTGCATGAAAGTGGAGTAGGACACAGATCTTCTGACTTACAGATGTTCTGCAGAAAAACAAGTATGCAGTTCAAAAAAGCAGCCAGCAGTTACAACATATGTCTCAGCTTCTACAACACATGATGCAACTTGTGTCTTTCATAATTCCAGTTTACAGCTCCATTTAAAATTAATTGTGTTGATTTGTATTTAAGTAACAACATCAGTCTTCGAGTAATTAGAGGCCTTATGTACTGAGCGTAAACAGACTGCCTAGAAGCCAACTCTGGCACTCTCAGTAAATTCTACTTAAAAATCCAAAGCCTCAGAAGCATTAAATAGAACTTTCTGAAAACTATACTAATGATTGCTGTGGCAGGTAAACAGCCACAGGAGACCCAAAACACCAATGGTTTTTATTTTGCAGTGAAAAACTGAAAGTCAAAGCTACTTTGATTCAAACCTCCTAATTTAGAAGTTCACTAAATAAAAGCTTTCATTTTGCCAACATAACACATATTGAGATTTTGAAAAATGTTTTATTTATAATTACCTTTTCTTCCAAAACCTTTTTTGTTCGACCGATACCAAAAAATATAAAACAAAAACAACAACAACAAAAACCAACAACAAAAAAAACCAATCCACAACTGATCAGGTTAACTTTGAAGTGTTCATTTAGACAAATACATATTGTTTTTTTCAAACTGATTTGCAAAAATATTGCTCACATTTTTTAAATGCTCACTGTAAATCAAACTCTCACCCAACTCTCTATTATTGCTACTATTTTAAGATCATATTACATTGGCGTCTAACGACCCTCTATATCATGGACACAGAGGAGGGAAGATGTTTTTACAAACTTTCACCTTTAATACTAAAGATAATTCATACAAAAAAGGGTAAGTAACAGTCAAATGACAACTAGTCACAGAGAGATTGACCACAACAAAAGCATGCAATTCCATTCCCCCTTTAGCACTCCACATGCAAGCTTCATATACATTAGGCTAAGGTATTACAGATCAAGTAGGACTGAAGTAGGGTAGGGAACAAGCCAAACATCTGTTCTCTTTCAAAGCTACCAAAATAAAAGCCTTTTCATCCTGCTTACTGGCTGAAAACACTGGTGTAGCCTTTTATAGCACCTTGTCACCTGTTGTGGTTTAAGCCCAGCCAGCAGCCAAGCCCCTTTGCAGCTGCTCACTCACTCCCCCACCAGCACGATCAGGGACAGAATCAGAATGGTAAAAGGTGAAAAACTTGTGGGTTGAGATAAGGACAGTTTAATGGGGAAAGCAAAGGCCTCACACACAAGCAAAGCAAAACAAGGAATTAATTCACTGCTTTGCAATAGCAGGCTCATCAGTTCAGCCATCCCCAGGACAGCAGGGCCCCATCACATGTAATGGTTACTGGGGAAGACAAACACCATTGCTCCAAATGTCTCCCCCTTCCTCCTTCTTCACCCCACTGTAAATACTGACCACTATGCCATATAGTCTGGAATATCCCCTTGGTCAGTTTGGGTCACCTGTTCCAGCTGTGTCTCCTCCTGACCTCCCAGGCACCCTCATGGCCACTGGGGCAGTATGAAAAGCAGGTAAGGCCTTGGCTCTGTGTAAGCCCTGCTCAGCAATAACATAAACATCTCTATTATAACTTTGTTCAGCAAAAATCAAAAACATAGGCCTGTACTAGCCACTGTGAGGTAAATTAACTCTACCCCAGCCAAAACCAGCATGTCACCTTTAAATAGAACTGCACAACAGAAAACCTTATGCATTTCCATATCTAAGAAAGCCTACAACATTTATCTTAATTTCCTCTTGCCAAAAAGCATAGTTAGCATATTAATGCATATTCAGGTCTTACTGTTCAGCCAGCAAGATACTGAAGTCTGTTCAACAGGATGAGTGCAGTGCTCCAATGGCTCTACAAATTCAGCAGTAAAGACTTGTGTGCTTGAAGTCTGTGATGTGATACTGAGCCACCAGCTGTGATGTACTGACAACAGTGTAGTCACAGAGATCATCAACCTGCTCTATTCCCAGTGGACCAGATAAAAGGGGCACCTCTGGGAAAACTGGTTAGTGCAAAAGTGTTTGGAATCTGCACTTCAATGATTTATTTATACTTGCAAAAACATCAAAAACAGAAAAAAAAAAACCCTGCAACTTGCCTTTCTTTATCCCCCCCAAGCACTCAAACAAAATTTATGCAAAATATATAACTGAAGAAGTTTCCCTGTATCCCTTCATCCTGCACCCTAATGAGTTTTCTTTCCCCAGAGTAAAATTCCCAGTTATGTTTTACAATCCCATTAATAAGAAGAGAACTTGACCTACAATCTATAAATCATTGTTGACCAAAGCCTCACACTAACAAACAAAGTCTCTCTTTAGGCCTCCCTATACATCACTGTCTTTATCCACCACAAAAGCCTGCCAGAACAAATAAAACTGGTACTAAGTCAGTAAATACAGACTGTTAAGAGAAGAGGCTACTCCCAGAATTGAGGGTCCTTTATGGATAGTGTCCTGCCTTCAGCCATTTCCCTTATAACTCCATGGTGTCTCTCACCAGCCATCTGCTTGGTCACACTTAGAGAGGCCAGGGAGATACTCTTGCTGGATTTTTGCAATCCAGCAATACTCTTGCTGGGTTTTTTGCAACAAATAACATTATACACCAAGGAAGAGAGGGAGCAGGGACATGAAATGTTTTATTTTAAAAAATTATTTCACAGATACATCAAGAATTACCCTGAGCACAAGAGCAGAGTAGATTAGACCTACAATTGAAAACAAACCAAATAAAACTCCCATGGGTTTTATGTTAATAAAACAACCTGTCTTCACAGCCTATAAATATCAAGTACCACATTTACCTGCTCAAGAGGCTAATGCTTTTCCACCTCTCTCACACAGCTTCATCAGCACAACTCCATCCTGATCTGAGGGCTCCGCTGCTAAGAGCAAGGGCATCACCACCCACTATTCCTGTGAATTGTGGGCCTCTGCTGAGAATTCCAAGGATAGATAAAAATAACAATGGTCACCACATAGGGCTTTCAGGCCCTTATATTTACCACTACTGACCTGACTCATATGGAAAGACAAGCTGTGAAAGACTGAGACTTTCTCATCTGGTCCCTGACCTAGAAAAATGCATCACAAGATCAGCAGATGTTAATCAACAATTAAGGAACTATGAAAATGAGCAGTATCCGATCACAGCAATCAATACCATTAAAAAGGCAAATGAGGATTTAAAACCTTTTGAACAAACATAACCTGGACAGGATCACGAAGGAAAATAAGTCCTGTCCATTTACTTTTTCTCTGTCATCCCTCCACTGACAGGTCCCTTTTTTCTCACTTTCTAACCCTGACATCATGCTTCTCTGCTGTTTTCCTCCCTCAACTACTTTCTACCCAAGTTTAGCCCTGTCTCCAGATCTTGCTCACTTGTCTCTCCTCCTGTATTCAACCCATACCTTCACCAGCTCTTACTCCTTAAAAGAAAGAGAACAGAACATAACTTTGAAGCAAGATCCCACCAGCTTACCCATCTGTAAAAGTATTGGGCTTTTTTACTTCCACCACTGAACACACAAACCCTTCCTTCCCAACCGCTCAAGTGTTTAGTGCACTAAAGCTTCCTGGCTCATTGCTCTAATAAAAGTATTCCCAGTAGGGTCTTTCTCACTTCCTTGACCATATTGCCAAGCTCCTATTCTCTTCAGCTTCCCTTCACTTTCACCTACAGCCAGGTTTCAATATCTTGTGTATTTTGGTTTCCATAACACTATCTTCCTCTGTGTCTCTTCTTTTGTAAGCCCCTTCTCACTTGCTCTCTAGGATGACAAAAATATTAGGGGGCTCTGGCACAGTCCTTGCTCCTCCTCCTCTCACTACTATTTCTACACTCTCCATCACCTGTCAAGTCTATGGTTTAACTACTCATGTTACCTCCAATCAGTCACAAAACCATCACTGCAGTTTTGTTTTCCTTTGCTCTATCAAATCCACTGCAGTTTTCTCAACTGACATATTCCACAAAGGACGTAAACATCAACTTCCATCAAAATTGTGTATTTTTTCACAGTGCCCCACATTATTTATTCCTGCTGACAGCACCACCATAGTTGTTATCACTCCTGCCCTCTATACGTAATTTTTGACTTTTTCTTCTCTTTACACTGTGTGCCATTGGTGCTACCAACTACTTTTGCTACCAGCAAAAGGTCTGGCTCCAACAGCAAAATTATCAAAAGATAACAAGTATACAATCTATGTCCAAAATTGGTTTTTGTTGTTGGGGGTGTTTATTACTTTTATTTTTGCCTACCTTTCTAGACCTGTGTGTCTCTCCTTCCCCAAAGAAAAAAAGCACTAAAACCTAAGGAATCACAATTAACCTAGCCCTGTGGATCAGCTATAAGAACACACCCCACATACTGAGCTAAAGTGTACAAAAATAATCTCAAGTATACACAAAGACCAATAAGAAAAGAGTAAAACCTTCTATTATCCCTGCCATGATGTTCCCAAAAAAGAACTTGGTCACTAACAATTCATGTAACAGTGCATAAAGAGGGTAAGAAGAATGGGGCAGCTAATTGTGTATATTGATTTTCACTGAATTATTAACAGATCTGTAGAGAAACTGGGCAAGTTGGATCACAAGTGTTAGCTAGCACTGTTGTAATTAAACCAATAAGAGGTTTTTATATCTTGACTAGACTGCTAAAGCATCAATTAGACTAAAAATAAATTCTAACTATTGGTTCTTCACACAAGGCATGTTCTTTCCTAGCCCATAAACTGCAGAGTTAACACATATACACATTGTACAGATCTTGGTGCTTTTCCCTTCACACTATATCTCTGATCTTTGTTTAAGTTCATAATTTCTGTGTCCATCTCCTGCAACCTGTGAGGAGGCCATTAGGACAAAAAATACTTGAAATAAAAGCAAAGTCACTCAAGGTCTACATTCCTTGACAGAAATTTTATATAACTTTGCAAGGACACAATACAACATTACAGAATTTCAGAAATATCATTTTTAACACTACAAAGAGTTGTTTTTATTTCAGTTTGCCCCAGTTTTTTGAAAGGAAGACAGACTGTTGAGATAAAACTGTCCTTGTTAAAACATGCAATAGGAGATGTTGTTCAACAGCTACTCATGAATGTGAGACTCTTGGAAGAAATTGAAGTCTTCACCTCAGTCTCATGAAAATATCACTGGACTCCACATATATTATGTAGTTCTAAAAATACATATCATAGGAAATTTTTGAAAACAAATATTGTCTGCCATCATGTAATGTTTTACTTGGCAAACTGCATCTTCTTACTATTTAATATCTTATAATTAATTCATATAGTAGTGTGTACATGATAAAACAAGTAATTATATATAGTTGTCTGTCAGACATGAAAGCATCCCTGGGGGCCCTTCCTTAGGCTCCAAATAACTAGTATGATATAGCTGCACACTGAGAATAAAAAGGATGTTGTATATGATTAATTAGTGAATTCCAAAAATCAGAACAACTTATGAGACTCCAGTTCATGATCCAACCCCCTTCAGCACTGCACTTGGTTAGAAATAGGTCTTTAAATCTGAATTGCAAAATAATATTTTTCTTTTAAGTATGACAGCTTCTCATCATTTTGAACTGTGAATGTCAAGAATTTCAAAAGAATTGCCACTGTTCATGATTTTGTTTTCCCCTATTTTAAAAGGGTGATAAAGAGCATTAATTCTATTATACAGAAACTACAAATATGTACCAGGTTCTTCTCAGGAAGACTCAGCCCAGATTGTACTGCACCAATGTATTTCAAAACTCCCTGTTGGAAGACAGTAGAGACAGTACCTGTAAGCAGTGTAAAGGGCCCCATGAGGGGGTTACACTGTATTTGGGGTTTGGGTAGGGTCTAAACCATGCAGCACATTCTAGCAAGCTACCTGGTGGATTACTTCCAGTTTTACAGAAGGAAGTGGTGATATCACAACTGAGCTGTCTTTCAAACTATGCCAAATTAGTTAAGAGTACTATAACAGACAAAAACACTGTGACTGCTTGAATGACACTCTGCACGCCTCATGAAGGAATATTTATTTTAAACTCAGTTTGCCTTAATGCAAGGCATTTCTATGTCTTTGTTACAACTCTTGGGGATCCAGCCTATATGCATTTATGCATTAAGATATGTTGCCCTTTTAGACCAAGGTTCTAAAATTTACAAAAGAGACCCAACCAGAAGGCTGTGGGTACTTTTCAGCACAGAGAAAGCACCTAATTTTTTCAGTAGTCACCTCCCAGCTAACAGTGAAAACTGGACCAAACGTAAAATAAGGACAAAATTAAGGCTTTGGTTTCTTTTCTTTCCTGCTTGAAGGTTGCAGGTCTACTTAATTAGTATGGAAGCTTTCACCTTAATTTCTCATTTAAAACAAAAATGCATCATAAGTTTTTATTGCTGGTCTAACAGAGAAGCTCTCAGAACAGTAAAACCTCTCTTTACCAAATACTAGTAGCACAAAGAAGTTTAAATGAGTTTTCAAGAAGCCCTCTTTATATTATTAGTTTCAGCTTTTTTTTTTTTTTTTTTTTTTTTTTTTTTTTTAATTGCAGTAACATTGTCAGTCCTGGCTAGGGGTGGATGATAGAATCATTCTGAACATAATTACTGTAGAATTAAATAAATTCAAATAACACTGAATCATCCTGCAATTTGTACACATACAAACTATCCCACTGCTACAAGTGGTGGAACTATCCGTACCCCAGAATGCACCACACTTTGTGAACTGATGTCAGGGATATTGTGTGTGCACTTTAAGTTAGGAATAAACTTTATTACTTTCCTCAATTAAAGCTTTATTATTTTCCTCAATTAAAGCTATGGCAGACAAGAAGGATTTGTTCCACTCTAACACATTGGCACGTTAGAACTGCCTTTATAATTCTTCATATTTAGATATCTTTAGTAACACAATGGTGGAAATAAGATGACAGTGGCTTTGATGAGAAAAAATATTAATAAATTATAATGTGTTAATGCTATTTAATATTAATGTTTCATTTTAATATCAATACAGTTTAATTACTTTTTAATAGAGATTTGGATATAACATTCTGCCCTCCTGGAGTGAAAGCTTTTTTTTCTGCTTGATCAGTTTCCCAACCCAACTCCAAATGACAAGGTACTGACTCAAATATGGCCAGTTGATGGAGATTGGACTCTTTATTTCTTAGCTATGTGTGATATTATTGGCACTTTTCACTTACAAAAAAGAATTTTTGTATGAAGACAGAACTGTGGGTAGGCTTCCCAGGTTCACAAAGCTGACAGTACTGTGGAGTTGCTAAGTAGGACTCTGACTCAAAAAAAATGGTGCATACCATGAAGACAGCAAAGCTAGCAAATAACGCAGTACTGTCTATTAAACACTCAGAGGACTTAATAGAATATATTTTAATACTCTGAGGTTTACCTTCACTGTGGAAGTCTCTATCTTACTTACATCCTGACCAATATTACACTTAAGAAAAATATGCTGTTGATAACTGTAATTGGCCAATACAATGCAACATGTATCCTACTGCAATTTGATTATAACTATCCTTTACAAGATTTCTTATCTTCACTACAGTCTGTGGAAATCAGATTAATTTTGAAAATGTACTTTATTTTTGTAATCCAGTAGCTATACCAAAAAGATTAACAATAAGATTAACAACAGATTTTACTAATTAGCGAAATGAAGAATTGTAAAGTTCATATAGTTGGGGAAGAAGGTTGAATAATACATTTGTATTTTTAAGCATACACAGGGATAAATTAGTAAATCTTTCCAAACAGAGTCATAACTCTTAACTTTGAGTTGAGGGCCACCTGATAAGCTCCAACCAAGTGGCACTTCTGATGTGCTTCAGACATCTCTGGAAAGAGATGATTTCTCCTCTAAGACTGCTTACTTTTCTCCACTGACAATGACTCAAATCAAGCCAGTTCATTCAAAAGCACATTTCTCAACTGAAAATCTTCTCCCCTCGAGGGACAATCATCAGTAAAGCTGATGTAATTCTCAAATCCAGACAAAGTCATTCAGTCTTTGGTCTCATTTCATCTGCTACACCTGAAACTGGGACAAACATGACAACAGCAGAGAAACTAGAAGAGTTACTGAGGAAAAAGGATAAGTTAGAAAGGAAAATATTTTCACAAAAATTGTTTGATAATACTAAATTATGCCAAGTTATTAAGATAAGATAGCTGTGTTGTGTACTGTGCAATTAGTACAACTAAATTTCCAAATATCAAAAAATGAACATTATGATCCACATACCTATAAGGTAAATTAGTGATGTGTACAGGGCTGACTGGTCAGCAATTTAACACCCAGCAGCTGCTTTGTAGCTCGGCCCTCTAATGGGATGGAGGAAATAATGAAAAGAGTGAAAGTGAGAAAAAACTCATAGGTTGAGATAAAGGCCATTTAATAATTGAAGGGGAAGGAGGGGAAAAAAAGTGATTCAAAGATAACCACTCTCCAGCTCCCACCAGCAGACTGATGGCAAACTAATCTCTGAAAAACAGCCACACTGTACTTCTGTTTTCACTGCTGAGAACATCACAAATCTAAACCACAGCACCATACAGGCTGCTACAAAGAAATTTAACTCTATCACAGCCAAGATAGACACGTGATGTAAAATACCCTCTGCATCAGGCAAAATCTTCTTGATAAAGAAGTAAATAAGCCAGTTTTTTCAGGTCATGTTCTATATTGGTCTTCACAAAAATTACTGTATTCTCCTGTCTTCTTTCTTGAGTCTGCTCTCCTCTCTATTTAATCAGAAATCCTTGACAGAACTTCTGAACTGAAATCAAATTTTACACCGAGGTAGTTGAAATAGGCTCCTCTAGAAGCATCAGATTGTCTTGGTAGCCAAGAGTCACAACCTTTATCCTGAAAAACCTTTTCAGTATAACTCCACCATCAGAAAAGTAGTGGGCATTGAACATTATTTGAAATATATTCCAGTAGGTTATCTTCAGTTTGAGAGTATTGCAGATGTTGATTTGGGAAAAACTAATTACACTTCATCAGAACACCTGTTTTATTAAGATGTTGATGTTAGATAGCATGCTATACTCAAAAGTACCAACACCTGGGCAGCACAGCATAATCCATACCCAACCTGCCCACAAAGTATCTCAAATTGCATAATAGCCTGAGGCAGAAAATAGATTTAAAAGTATTTGGAATAAGGCCTATAGCATGCAAATGAAGAAATACCAGTTCTTCAGGTATTGCTTTACACAGTACTCTGAAGGAAGGCTAAATGTGATGTAAATATTAACAAATACTATTAGCAAGTTATCCACCATAACAGGTGGATCTAGATATCTAGATATCTAGAGAGAGAGATCACACAGCTTTGGAAAAGCACCGGTTCATTCTAGGACAGAAGCCAAACTCTTCCATCATTCAGATAAAATTTCTTGTTTTTCCAGAGCCATACTGAAACCAGTTTTGAGGTTTCTTTTGTTCTCCTTAAAGAGAAGTTCTGCCAATAAGAGCATCATTATTTCAGTTTATTCTTTCAATTTTGATAGTGTTGTGTCACAAATCAGGATTGTATTTAGTGAAATTTGGCTCTAATACAGAACCAGTGACATCCAGTTTTGCAGTATATCTGAAGTTTGTGAAGTGCAAACACAGAAACAGCTCTCATACCCATGGGCTCTAGCCATTACAAAAAGCATTCTCTGAAAGGCTTTGTGTTAACTCAACATTTCTATACCTGCCACTGCTTGCAATTAAAGACCAAATAATGGCAGAGTGAAGAAAGGGCATCTACTAAGAAAGGGGGGTCGGGACCATTTCAGCCTTTCAAGATGAGGCACAGTACTCTGAAAAGACTTGGTGTTACACTATTGCTATTGTGCCATTTGCTGTTAGTTATTGTAGTATCTAAGGTAAAAGAAATAAAAACCTCTACTCAAAGAGACATTTGGACTGGAAAAAGAGATACAGCAATAACAGCAGACTGCTGAAGATACATGGGTATTTCAGTCCCTGGTCCCTTATCTTCTACAAAAACAATCCTAAAGTTTCAATTTGTAACTTTATTTGCCATCCTTCCAGCACAGGACTCTCACAATCAGTCAGGGACGAACAGTCAAGGCCAGGTCTGGAGCCATGTAGCAATTTTGCATAGATCAAATGTGGTGTCTACACTGCAGCTATGGCATGTAACCAGCAGCAAAGTCAGACTGCTTTGCCTGCTGAGGCAGCTTCGACCCTGGCTGGGAGAACCTCTTCTGGAAGTGACCCAGCCTCCAGAGTTTGCTCACGTGGGCACATCCTCCTAGTGGGACTTACTCCCACTATCCTTAATGTGAGCAAGTGTTCCCGGATCAGGAACATATTTAAGTAACAATTTAATGCATTCAAACATAGTGATATACAAAATTACTATTTTTATGTAAATAATGTGTCCCAATCTTTTATTCACTTATGCATGTTCTCTGAAAATGGTTAAGCAGATTGATAACTACCACCCAGAACCAATATCATTTGCCCATACAGAAGCAATTAGGCCAATAAATCATCTCAAAAATCATCATATTGAAATCAGATACTGCACAAACTGGTATATCGCCTTAAAATACGAATGCATCAGCCTCACATATGATAATCTACTGTGTCCTCATCACACATTTCACCCCCTAATGATTTAAAAGTTTATTTTCTTTTTTTTTTGCTTATGGCATGCCCGGCAAGTTCCATACAAAGCAACACACTCTGATGTGAGAGATGTGGAGATCACTAAGAAAGTGTAATTTGGTTTCTTGCTTTCATTCAGCAGAGTGACAATAGAGCTGCAGGAAAAAAACTTCTTAAAGCACCTAACTTCACCATAACTCCCTTGCTCCAGTGACTCCCTCAAACAGGAAATGGCTGTTGAGTTCCTGGAAAGGCAAATCCACAGCCTAAGCCACAGCATAGTCTCTCTCATTATGTATGAGATAAAAAGTGGTTGATGCTACAAGTTACACAGCAGGTCCTGATGTCATGCCTGCTGAGACATGATGAGGGGCAAGGGATTTGTTGCTGGATGATTTTTAGTTCTGCTTCTGAAAACCAGCTTACATCAGAAGGCTTACCATAAAAATTAGGTAGAGATGTGTATGAAGCTGAATTAATTATATGCTCCTTTCCTGAAAATAGCCCCAAATTCTCAAATTTAAATCTACAGATGAGCATTCTCCCTGACATTAATGCAGCTAGTAACTCGAGCAAGCTGCGGGCATTAACGTTGGCAGAGTTCAACCAAAGGAAC
The DNA here is from genome assembly GCA_013398175.1 of Climacteris rufus. Taxonomy (NCBI): domain Eukaryota; kingdom Metazoa; phylum Chordata; class Aves; order Passeriformes; family Climacteridae; genus Climacteris; species Climacteris rufus. Next base: position 489,613 of record VZRZ01004779.1, on the reverse strand, counting down.
AATCTTAAAAGGCTTTGATTCATCCCATTTGCAATACATCATCAGAGAATAATGCAGGTATTAGGTGGGACTGCAGAGTACCTTAAACTTTATTCACAGATACTTGATGTTGGATTTAATCTGAACAGAACTACTTGTTAGTCAAAGCCCATCCTGCTGCCAACACTTAAGTTTTATGGAAAGAATGGCCTGATGGCATGCTAGTATGATATGTTTCCAGAATCAGGGTTTTCATGAGGAAGAGCAACCATTAGCACAAACACTAAGAGACTGTGCAGAGGACTTTGGCTTTCACTACTGGAGTGGGGATAGGTTCCTTACACCACATTATGCTAGATTGTATGGATGATTCTCTTCTGATTAAATAGCTTGTTTCTCCCTGATACCAGTAGAGCAACTCAAATAATGAATCTTTACTCAGTATGATTACCAATACTAGTGTCTAGTCTATAGCATTTCTTACTTCCTGGGAGAGAGCATGGGAGCAGGCAACAGTGAAAAGAGAAACTAAATGTTATGCTCATATGGTTTTCAAATGGTTGAATTTAGGCTGCCTGAGTATCTGAATACCATGGAAAAAGGGAAAAGTCTCCTATGGAAGTATGTTTCTAATTCAAGACTTCAGCCATAGTAACTGGTCACCTCCATGCCGATCAGATTTTTTTTAAAAGAACTTAATCAGAGAGATTATTTTAGTTGATCAATGTGTTGCACCACTAATCCATTGTGTTGAATAGGTCTATCCCTTTGACAATTTATGAATCAATACACGAATCTCACAGTAATTTATAGAACAGTGCTAAGCAGGTGTGTAAGGTATTACCTTCACAGTAGGCATTGTCCTCTCGAAGGGCTCGGAACCCATCCCGGCAGCTACAGACAGCTCTGTCCTCTAGGTTTCGGCAGACAGAATGCTCCATGCAGTTATGTCCTTCAGTGCAAAAGTCATGGCCTGCACAAAAACAAGCATGATTGAGGGTTAAAAAGAATCCAGGGATTATAAAACATACCTGTCAAAGACAGTCCTATCTTTTTCTCAGCTAGGTCAAAGAATATCTTTCTATTGTCTGTGAGATACAGAAAAATAAATTGGACCAAGCATGAAATGGATGAAAGGAGTAGTAAAGGCCACCAGAACAGACTGTCTCTAGGTCGTCAATTCAATTTCAGGTTATAGCACTGATCTGAAGCAGCTGGGTTGGAGGCTTGCTTAAATCCCCTTACTGTCTCCTTGTCATGGTTAATTACTTTTACAGGACATGTCTTAATTATATATTTTTTGTCTTTTTTGTTTGTCTGTTTGGACATTTATAAAAGAGCTTAATAGCTTAGACATGCAGCATCTCATTTACTAGTGATATTGGTTTTTTTCTAGCACTTTTTGGTCCCAGATGTATTTATAAAACCCTTCTTTATTCAACCAAAACCTTTGATTAACATTGACTTGTTTTGCTTTACTCTCCCCTTATCTCTTCCCTTCCTCCACTGACTGAATACTCTTCCCTTATTGCATAATTCTTTCCATTACAGAGAGTTTTAATTTTAAAAATCTCACCTTTAAGGCATCTCTATTTCCTATTTTCCTATTTTTCTTTTCCATTTTTCCTGAGTGTGATGATTTTCAATTGCACCTTAATTACAAATTTTTAAGATTATAAAGTTCTTTTCCAGGCTGGAAAATTTATATTGAACCTTTCAACTCAAAAGGTTTCTTTTAAAATTTCTTCTGTTTACTCTCATGAAGTTTAATAATCATATGTTGTTGAACAACATTAAATCATCCTCTATTATGTTGAAATCAAGCTGGTTTTAGTGACTCGAAGCTTCCACAGTTTCCCAAACCATATAATAAAGGTGTGGTGCTTGTCTCCTTCCTTTTCTCATTAATTTCATTTGTTGTAAGACTCTTTCTTTCACTGAAGTATTAATTGATCAATCAGCAGTACTGTTTTCCAATAACTATTTTCTTCTCTCAAAATCACAGGAGAACTGGGGAAAGTGGGTCAGGCTCAGGGGACCAAGACTGGTGTAACAGCAACAGCTGCAAACTGGCATCAAGCTGCAACACAAGCCTCTTGCAAAACAGCAAACAAGTATTTGTTGGCAGTAAAGGTTATTATTTTTATCACTCCCCCTGGTTTCTGCTTCATATTTTGCTGTGAAACAGCTTCTACCCCTAACCTCACAGAAGCTTGGTTAAACAAGTACCCCAAGCAGGACAGTGGCAGCAGAGATGCTTGGAGGTCAGGTCAAAGAGGTCCTTCACACTTGGACAGCTCAGGAACAGTGTGATGCAACAGGAATGAACCAAAACAAGACAAGGAAACAGAGTAACCCACAAAGACAAAATGTTTTAGTACTGAGACCCAGTGACGTGGTCATGATAGAAACATCACAGACCTATTATGATATGAGAGGCTAATGTTTTCCTTTCTCCTGCTGTGGGTTGTTTCTCTGTAGCCTAGAGATATGCTTAGGTAATGTTACTTAAATATTATCATTCACCACCACTACCACAGTGCTGGCATCTAACATAGGACATTAAGGAGCAAAATATTCTACATTTTTACTATGATAGAGGTTCTCCAATATATTGATGACAGCAGAAGTGTGTGTGTCAAGAGCAACCTCTGGCCATGGTGACATCTACTCTGCCCTTTTGTTGCTCCCCTCATTGAATCCTGAGTTCATGTCAAAGCAATTGTCTTATTCCTGGATTTCCTGGCCTGTGTTGGATTGTATCAGACGTTAACATTAACTAAGAAGATACACGTCATCCAGAAAGGGTAAGGGCTTTTCATACTGATTTATTATTAAGATTCTCAACACTTATCCAGCAGCTGTATCAAAATATGTGCTACTGAGTAACAGCCTACAGCAGCTTCTTGTTTAAAGAATAAGCTCTTCATCTCATGAGAAGCCAAACTAGCATAGCTCAGGAAGGATTGAAAACATTCAGAAAGCACTCAACCAACATATATTAAAATTTTCTAACTATACCAGGCACAAGAAACATAGAACCCTTTTCTCTAAGCTACTGAAGATTTTATAGAAAATTATCATTAAAAAATCCTTTTTGACTGTGACAGACTTGAAGTCCTATCTTCTCTTGAGTTCTTTTCTTCTACTTTCTTATCCCTCTGCTTGATGTCATTAATCATAACCTTCATGTTTACACTGAGTAGCATAGAAACTGCTATAGCTGCACTCTTTTCACTGAAGCATACCCAAAATCTGTCCAAGAGTCTAACACCTTCCTTCATGCTAGGTATCAATTTATCTTGTTTAGCTATAGCAGAAACAGACGTAGCCACTTGAAGATGCAATTGCTTTGAAGACACCAGTGTTAGTTCAGATCAAAAGGGTGGGCCAAGGACTTAGAGCACTTCCTACACCTCTCTCCTTTGGTAAGGATCAGACTGGGTGTAGCACACAAAGGTGCACAGCATACAAAAATAATCCCCAGAGCCAGACTACAACCCCAAAGAGGTAAACAAGTTACTCCAGTATTTAAACAACTGCATAGCACAAACAGTTCTCTGAAAGAGATATCTCAAAGCACAAAAATGCAGGCAAAAATGGCCATTTCTTAAATCTCATTTATTTGGACACTGGAGTGGCTGAAGGGTAGAAAATCACTAATTATATATATGATTTCTTAGACTTGCCACCCATTTTTGGCTGGAATAAAACAGAAAAACATGTTTCACAGAATTCACACTATTATACACTTTACAAACAATTTTCAGATGTCACGGTGCAGTTGTTACCTATCCAGCTTCCCACAGTGATCATCATGCACAGGAGTGACATCTTCAAAATTACCAGGAAAAAAACTTATAATCTATAAGAATGAAAAATTACACTGAGCTTAAATAAAGCCTGCTATTACCTTACCTTTACAGATTTTGCAGCAACTGTGAGATAAGGGGATCTGTTGAGATTCTGGGCAGTTCAAAGCTGTACAACTGTCTTTTGGAATACGCTGCATTTTGTGGTCCTGTTAAATTGAAGTCATTGATTAATACTATGAGATAGGAAATAAAGAAAGTTATAATTTTAATGGAATTTCAGCGTCATAATGTACAAACCAAGAACTGCCTATGCCAAACTCCAGGTACCTTCAAAAATCGTATGACAGGACAACATAGCATGATAAAAGCATCAGGAACTCCCCTGTACTCAAACCTTTTTGAGCAAGTAAAAGCGTGGCAGTAACTCTCATTCTTCTCTTATCTTAGCTGTCAAGCAACTTGCCTCAGAAGTTTCTCTTAGCATTATGCCTGAAAGAGTAACAGTTATTTCTCAAAAACTGAGGCAGCAGATTACAGAGTCAAGGGTCCTCATAATGAAGACTCTAAAGAAGCTCATTATTTATATAGCAAGTAAAATCAAACTGCAACATGTCTGATCTCACTGCTGTGGCTGTTACACTGAAAGAAACTGGCACTGAGTCCTTATTAGGAAAAAGAAGGTTTCTCAGCTAAGTTTGGATCAGGCATCTGGAAGTGTACAATACTACAAGATGGTATCCAGGCACTCAGTGCAGGTCACATGAAATCACTGCAGTATGACCACACAAAATGCTTGCCTTAGCAATCTGGCTACCGCAGATGTACCACCTTTAGGCTCCCTCAGGCCGTAAATAATGTGCTCTAGTCATGATACGGCAAAGAAAAAGAACAAGGTAAAAAACAGCATGTTCCTCAGAGGCATCTGCCTTAAAATAAGCAATTTGGTTAAAATAAGAGCTCAATGAACTCAAGACCCTGCATTTCTGCATGCAAGAAAAGCACCTAAAATCATGCATATGCCATTACATGTACGTGCTGTTACTACTATTGTTATTATTAGTCTAGCATTTAAATTTAAACTCTAAACATGAAATATAAAGATGAACATGAACACAATGGCCAATATCAAAATTACCACTCAAACTTTACCTTAAACAATTTTGACAGAGAAACCAACCCTGATCTGATAACACAGTAAAGCAAACCAGCCATAGATGTGCTGTACACCAGAACAAGCAAAATCCATCAATCCCATAAGATAATTTAACCTTTGACAGAAATAATATCAGTTAGGGTAGTCTGGATTGCACTTCATTCTTTTATAAATGCTAAGTTGGAAGACAATTTTTCATTCACTTATAATATTTAAACAGAAAAGAGTATGCCTACAGCATGCACAACTACAGCAGCCAATAAAGACAAAACATGATGCTTCTAATTACATTCAGACAAAAAGAAAAAATTCCCTACATTGCCTTGATAACATTATAGGCCTTCAAGCATGAAAGCAGTACTTGTGCCATTTCTATTAATATCTCTTGGCCTGAAGTCATTAATTATATCCTTTTATGAGAACTCTGGTAGTAATAAAATAGTGCCCACTTATTAATTCCTAACTGACCAACGAAGTTTACAGTATATGGATTTTCTGCTCTGAATGACCATTCACAAGGCTGTTCAGCATAAACTGTGTTACTTCGGTCCTTGAAAAAGCAACATTTCAGTCAGCCAAAGTTGCTGCCTACTATTTCTACCAAGACCATGAAGCAGCCTACCAGAAAATAAGTCTAATCAACAAAACACATACTATCCCAGCCAACAGAGGCATTTTTTTTTCATACAGTATTGCAATTGCCAGCTGCAAAGAACACAGGACAACCTCATATAATTTTTGATGGTTGTTAATTATATCCATTGACTAATCATAGAATTCACATCCTGGGTGTCATGTTGAAAATATGAGCTCACAGTGCTGAAAAGCCAACAGCTGAATCCAAAATTATTTCTGGTCAACTTGTCCTTGCTGTTTTCAAAAGGATTTCAAAGCACCTACTGCAGGAATTAAGCTCATAAAGGTTAAAATCAACAACAGTAAGACAAGAGTCCCCAGTTCTTCTTCACAAAATACACTTTTTAATAACTGTATGAAAATGTTTGAGATTTTCAGAAACTGATGGACAGCTGCATGGCCAGAGGAGTTGCTCACCTCTTTTTGTCTGCCCTAGAAATGTGCATTCAGGTTTTCAACTCTACCCTACAGCATGAAGCTCTCTAACCAGACAGGATCCCTCCCCATCACTCCCCTGGAGAGCCAACATGACTCACTGCAGCAGTTTGTGTCATTCTCAACCCACAGCTGTCCCTGGGATATATTTTGCCCTTAAAGTGCATTTGTGCCCTGAAGAACAGTTCTGTTCGTGCAGCAGAGCAAGACTGACTCAGCATCAGGTATGTTCTGTTTACAAATGAAAACCCCAACCCTACCCCATTTCCATCACTAGAAATACCAGACACCTGGTGTACCAGCTCTTTTTCTTCTTTTTCCTCTAGCTTTTCCTCTAAGAATTATCCTGAATTCCAAATTATGCCCCTATCACATTAATGTGTCTCTTACACCTGAGCACATAATTTTGAACAATAACACTGCACATGGAAATGTAAGGTAGTCTGCTGATGTTTTATTAGTGATGATGGAGATTACACCTAGGGAAGAAAGAATGCTGCTGGATTGTCAAGCTGTATCATCAAAGCTTGCAGCTATGCAAAGTAAATTTATTTGCAAAATTTGATGTGGAACCCAGTAACACAAAATAAACATAGGATCTATTAGACACCTTTTCTGTTGTCACTTTCTAAGGTAGACCTGTCTGTATTTCAAAAGTTACTCTCTGTGGGACTTTGATATTTTTAACATGCAAGAATTTTTATTCCATCGAGGGTATTCTTACCTTGCACTCAAACAGAACACAGTCCCCTGAACTTGAATACACAGTTTCTCTTTGTCCTTCAAAGTAGGTTCTGCCTTCAAATACACACACCGCTTCAAACAAAAACAAAACAAAACAACACAATGATTTTGTATAAATATGTTGGCATTCTGCTTATAGAACTGATACATTTTCTTAATGGTAAATGCATTTCGAAATGAAAAGACTGATTCAGCTGCAAGAATATTCTGAACCCATCTACAGGATTCTTGGATATCCTAAGGAAAAAAAAAAAACAAACCACAAAATACCTAGAAAAGCACACATAAGTAGAAAGGTGAAGGATGTTGAAGCAATATGGAGTACAGATAGCTACTGAGACGGCAGAAGAGACATGTCTCAGGTCACGCCAAGGAAGCTGACTGCCTGCAACGCAGCTCGGGGGTGCACAGAAAAATGGAGCTGTGAGAGCAGTGCCAGTGGCATTAATACATAATTAGTTTCTTGAAGAGGAATGTTGCATGATGAAGGATGATCACTGAAGCCACACATTTATTTGTTATCCCATCCCTTTGATGTTTCTTCACTTTACACAGTTATTTAAATATTATGTATTTGTATCTTGATCATCCCAGTTTTTTAACATTGCTGCTGAAGCATATTAAAGTATACTAACTTTATTGTACAGGAACTGACTTTCTGTGACTGTCTTTTTTTGTTGTTTTTTTTTTTTTTTAATCCCACAACAAAAACAGGATCAAGTTTCCAATGATCAAATGACAGAATTATGTCACTAGGATTGGTGTTTGTTATACCACGGCCTGGCCTGGTGTCATTCCTGCACCCTGGCAGCACCAGGTTTTACAACAGCGTGCTGGCACAGCTCATACTGGATAGCTCACTAAAGTTCCTATTCAGTATTTAAGAGTTACACAAAACATCTTCACAGCAAACTGTCTTGCCTTTTTTTTTTTTTTTTAGTGGGTCCACTACTGCAATTACATTATGCAAAGTATAAAGGCTGAGTAACATAACTTCCAGGTACAGAAAATCAGATGTCTGCCTCTGTTGCTTAGGACACAGTCAAGGCTCATCAGGTAAGCATAATCATGGAATAACAGGAGTAGGTTACAACTTTCAAGTTTTAGATTACATGTTAGAGGCCTAATTTGCTAATCGTTGATTTGGAGATGCAAATCAATTATACTTTCACAGAGAGATTTATGTATTCTGCTTGCATAGACTACAATTTGTAGACAATTTTAAAATATCTAAAAGTACAAGTTTTGTTTTTTGTTTTTTGGTGTTTTTTTTTTTTTACTTATCATTACTACTGTTATTTTGTAACTTGTAGCTCTTTCTTATTACTTTGTCAGCATGTAGAAAGCAAAGTTTTGGAACTGAGGTTGAAAACGAAGTGATGGATATAGCAACTTTTTTTTTTTTCAAATTTAAAATTATAAGTTATAATATTGTATAAAATATAAAGTGTCTTGTGTCATACAAGCTTCCACAGCACTTTCAAGAATTAATATCACAGCATGATGCAACATTATAAATCCCATGAACAGCAGAATTTGCAGTCAGATTCAATAAAGAAAGTACAGACAAGAACCACAGGTGAGAGTCCTAGGGCTAACAGAAGGAGGAAGTTTGTACAACATCCACAAAGAAAGGTTATTTGATTTGCATGGCCAAACTTTGGAGGGGGTGGGGGGGGGAGTACAAGGGTGGCTTCTGTGAGAAGCTGCCAGAAGCCTCCTTATGTCTGGCAGAGCCAATCCCTGGTGGCTCCAAAGATGGATGTGCCGTTGGTCAAGGCTGGGCCAATTAGAAATGGTGGTAACACTCTGTGATCACACTCTGTGTGATTTGAGGAGAAAAACAAAAAGTTATTGCACAGTTGTAATTGTGGCCAGAGAAGAGCAGAGTGAGAGTATGTGAGAGACTCTGCAGACACCAAGGTCAGTGGAGAAGGAGACGGAGGAGCTGCTCCAGGCACCAGAGCTGAAATTCCTCTGCGGCCTGTGGTGGAGACCATGGTGAGGCAGCCGTGCCCCTGCAGCCTATGGAGATCCCTGGGGATGCAGAGACCCACCCATAGCCCGTGGGGGAGACCCACACTGGAACAGGTGGATGCCTGAGAGGAGGGTGTGACCCCATGGGAGGCCCATGGAGAGAGAAGCCCACTTTGGAGCAGCCTATCCTGGAAGGGCTGCACCTTGTGGAAGAGTGAGCATGACAGTATTTGGTGAGCAATCTTAATTCTAAACCCTTTGTTATATTTTCTCTCCCCAGTGGAGGGGAATGAGAGAATGGCTTTGGTGGGTGCCTGGATTCCAGCCAGAATCAATCCAATACACATGGAGTGTGTGACTCACAAAGAGTCATAAAATCTCAATAGTGTGTCTCTTTCCTCTCCCAGAAACAAGCTCTTCTAGAAGGAAGTATGTGAAAAAATTCTAAATAAACCTTTACCAGAAGATCTTGAATCCAGGCAAGACAAGACAATCATCCAATCATATATATCACCTCCTATGCATTACAGGCCTCAACACTAAACTGAAATACTCAAATATTAAGCCCTTTCTCTTGCCCCATACATTTCAAGTTTCTAACAACAACTACATATGACAGGAAAAAATACAGTACAGCAATGCCTGAGGATCACACAATGGCCATGAACGGTTAACACATTCTCATGTTCCCAATAGGCAGACTATGACTGTTCACAGGAAAGGCAAAAGACATCAAAATCACTGTCATTCTATATTAGAAGAAAATATGCTCCTGAAGCCAAAATACTGTCAACATATGAGTAAGACTACCCAGGCATCCCAAAAAAATCCAAAAAACAGCAACTACCTCAAAGCATAGTCCACTGAACCCTTTCTCCTTATTACTGGCAACAAACCTGACTCTTCAGAGAAACATAGAAAATAACATACACAGAAGAACCATCAAAAGAACATATCCAGCCTAGTGCGAAATCATATAGTTATTTTTTAATTTTACCAACGCCTTTGGAAGTCTTGGCATATGAAACCATTCTAATGGAGTCACGCAGTATCACAAACACTTCCTTTCAGCAAGAAAATCAGCTCTTCTCCATAAAGCCTTGGAAACAAGAAAAGCTTAGAAATCCTGGGTCTGTGAAAGATGGCTCTGCCCCGATGGCCCTCAACCCTTTTCCATGTATCTTCATGCATTCAAAGTTTGTTTCTCAAAGATTAGAATATGGCAGCAGACTGCATGTTTCAAGACATTTGCCTGTGAGGGCCCCAGAAATTTCAAGCAGAGCTCCCATCCCCACCTCTACAACCACCACACTTGGCTATCATTCAGCTAAGAAAGTTATCTCTCATCCATTGAACTCCCCTAAATAAACCATCCAAGAATTTTGATGTGGCTTTGTCAGCAAGGCTATAAAATCCCCAGGTATCAGGGACCTGTCTACACAGAGTGACCAAATTATGTTTGAGAAAAAAGAGAAAACCCAACAAACAATAAATGCCCAATTTAAAAAAAAAAAGAATTGAAACTAAATTGAAAACCTGTTAAGATGAATAATCTAAGCACAAGCTTAAGTATGTCTTGTTATGGATTGCTGCTCTCACTGACAATGCTCAAAAGGGATATTTTTTCTTAAGATGATCAAAATCAATGATACCTTTTACTTCTTTCCTACTAGTGTTCTCTAAAACATGAAGGATTCCAACACATTTGGGCAGTTCCTTCCATTAAAAAGGAGCAAGAACTAAGGTATGCTCTGAAGCTCTAATTTGGAGCACTGTCACTTGTTTTTTCTCTCCTCAAGCATGCCAAAAACACACACACATTTCATCTACACCAGTGCCACTGGCTCCATGTTTATTTACCATGACAGACACCAGTGGGTTTAGTGATAGTCTAAGTTTGCCAGTGCACACTTTTCTTCTCCCAATACTGCCATAAATGCCTCTATCTCTTTCCCCCTTTCCTGCCAGCCCACTCCTCTTCCACTGCCCACTGAGGAGGCATCCTGCCAAACAGTAAAGTGCAGATTTGCATCAAGCTACCTGGAGGCTTCTAAAAACTTTAAGATTGTCTGGTTAGGTGAGTATTAAGCACACTTGAAAGTTTTCTAGAAAGACATATCTACTAAATTTTTTCTGCACCACTGTCATCCTAAAACACTGGCACCCATGTCCCAGGCAGTGTGGAATAGAATGTTTCTCCTGCCTCCTGACAGCAACTGTCACAGTCAGTAAACATCCCATGATGTGGTGTTTCTTGTCTTTATTTTCCTTCAGAAATAAAGACGTTTCAGCAACATGAACATCTGGACTAGTACTGTGTAATTGGAAAAGTCCAGTGAAGATTTAATTTCTGCTTGGCTGGATGCTTCCCAGGATACTTTGATTAGTTTGTGATTGGTATCTCTCTGGGGAAGCATATCATCTTTCATCTTCCCAAGTCCTTTCATTCAACAGACTGAGTCACAGTCAAGACATTACCTCATGATTAGTTGTTCCAGATCTTCATAGTTATTGCCTATGTAGGATTTTATCTACAGCTGAATTACATCAACCATTTCCTCTTGCCATTAAATTTCCACATTCCCCCAATACTGAAGAGAATATATATTATTCAAAGCACAGCTTTCTAAGAAGATGAAACAGGAAGTCTATACAACCTGCTTAGAAGTTTGACTACTCCTGATCTTCTTGTATACAGAACGTGATCAAATATTACATTGGTAAGCACCTGTAAAGGGTCTAAAAATTATTAGCAAGGTTTGCTTATATTTACACAGGTGTAGTAATAATGCAACTATTCCTTTAGCATTATTTAACACACTGTAATGACATGGAACATTCTTCATGTTCTTCCAGCAATAAGAATTTTTCAGGAGTCCACTTGTTGTTGTGTTTGCTCAAAAAATTATCAAGAGTTTGTCAAACCATCCCTTCTCTTCCACAATCCTTTTTTCTTCCCGCTGGCCTCCAAATGAGACTTTCGTTTTGTAGTTTTTGAAATGTCCATGCAAAATCCATGAACCAGTGAATTCCTGCCTTCCATTCACTGAGTTCTCAGGATGTTATGTAGTACATTTTCTCATTTCTGCACTTATCACCTTCACTGCCTAGATTGGGTATGCCTTCCCCTAAGGAATGCATGCACATTTCCATATGGTATCTAGGTTGATGTGGATTCAGACTTATCACCAACGGAAAGCAGAAAGTTTAGCACATTGGTCAACTCCTCAAACCACTTTAATTTCTTTTATTCACAACTGCCCAGTGAGTGGCACATGGGACTTGCAGTTTTGTGAAATTTGTCAGTAATTATGAATGGACAATTTCAATCTGGCAATTAAGTCCATGTTGCTTCATTCTTTGTTCACTTAGGTTGGTTGGCTGGCAGGGAGAAAACTCACCCAAAATTAGCACACACAAAAATAACCCCCAAACCTGTTTCGTTCACTTAATTTTCCAACCTCCTCCCTGGAATCTCTTTGATTACATTTTCCACTGTTCAGAGATCAAGGCTTAGACATTGTGTAAGTCCCATTAATCCTACTTTGCAAGCTTACATAGCACAAAACCACGGTGTGGTTTTATCCTTAGAAGGACACACAAAGATAGTTACCACCTTCCCTGAATTTCTCTCTCTTGACAGCCGCACCATTACTAGGCATTGCTCTCACTCCTTTCTCATTTATCTTTGCAGGTATTTGGCATTATTTCTTCTCTTCTCATTTTCTGGAGAGCACAAACTCCTCTGTTACTGCAGTCAGTGAGGCTGCAGATTTACTTCATTTCATGCCATCTCCCTCAACAATTCAAAATCATTTCAAATTAGAAGCTGAAAGATATATTGTTAATTTTTCCAGTCAATCTCTGTTGAAAAGCTGCATATATCTGCTTCTGCTTCCTCAGATGAAACAGGAAAACGTTATTTGAAATTTTATCATGAAAAGGAACTATTTACCATTTGTGCCTTATTTCTCATTAGCTGGAAAAGTTAAATGTTTCTATTACATTTAAAACACAGTCATTGTTCTACACAACTCTTAGAATCACTTAAGAGCTTCTACGGTGTGAAACACCTGCAACAACACTACCAGGCTGTTTAGTCACTTTGGCAAGGAGTCAATCTGAAATGCTAGTGTTTCCCCTACCCCTCATATTTCCTATATTTCCATCAACTACTACTGGGAAATGACATAATTCATCTATCCTGTGTGTTCTGTTGAGAAGCCATCTATAGAATTCATCTGAACCCTGGAATGAGGGCTCCTTGAGGCATCCTTAAAGACTGAAAAAGCAATCTGACCACTGAAAAAGCACGTGAAAACGTGACTAAAAACTCTGCTGATAGCAGTTCATCTGAGGCAAATGCACCTAACAGATGAATAAAACTTTTAAAGTAGGCTGCCAGACAGGGGAGTCTGGGAAACATGGTGCAGCCAATCAAAGGCAAAGGACATCACTTTGCACAAAGGGACCTGTCTCCTGGTAAGAAAAGATCCAATCTGGACAATGTGTTTGATGTCAGCTGCTCTTAAAAATGGCATTCCTGCTACCCACACTGCAACTTTAGCATGGTTAAATAGAGCAGACACAACAGTTCTACTGACAGACATGCAAAACTTTGACTTTAGTGCAATGGACAATTTTCCGTTTGTTAAATAAAAATGGAGCATTTTGGACTCTAAACACAGGATTTTGAAAACCTGGGCATGAATAATGTGATCAACATGCCCATCCACTTTATAACAAATTAACTTTGTCGGCCATCCAATACTCAAACAACTTTCACAGCAAAACATCAATCAGTAAAATCAAACACGAAGACAAAAGCCTTAGAGGGTGTCAAGAGAAAAAAAGCAATTGAGGTTAATATCAATTAAACAGCCACTGCATTACAATTATATTAAAGGTTTATGAATAGCACAGCAGCCTCACAGACCAAGAGGACTCCAATGCAAATATTACATGCCTGCTTAATCCCCATATACTGGGATTAGACATTATCTGATGGATTTCTTGTGTCAGCAATGACATAGCTGCATTTAGTGAAGGTGCACATAGATATTGTATCAAATGCTGACAGCTACTAATAACAGGGACATTTCTACTTCATTCCACCTTCTCTCAGCTGGACTGCTGGGCTAGTTGTAAAAGGTAATTTTCCAAAAACTTGGTTAAGAGAAATATAGCAGAGTTTAGAAAATTAGACACCTTCCTAGGACACCTTACACTTCAAGACATGCTTAAACTCACCCCCACACACCCACCAGAAAGCCCCAAGTCACAGGGATCCATATGCAAGATGAAATCAAATGAATTGATTAGGACTGAGTATTGAGAATTTATGAAATTAATGAAAAACTGTTAAAGACTTGCACACTTTTGAGTCAGTATTTTGAAATCTATGAGAGCTAAGAAGATATCACCAATCAGCTTTAATTTACTACACAAAAAGAAGGTTTTGTTCTCTGCCGCCGCAAGTTAAGACCATCCATGGACACGACACGGGAAGACACGCACCTGCTCCTGCAGCTGTGCTTACAGGGTGTTTCTGTTACTCTGCTACACAGAGACTTCAAACGGGTGGCAGAGGGGAAATAACCCATTTTATTAATTAGGATATTTTGCCCGGATTTGTTATGAAGAAAAAGAGTGCACCAATTATGCATAATTTTAAAAGACACATTTTTGCACATGGCTACTGAGATGGTGGCTTTCTGCAGCTTTGTGGATATAAATCATGTGAGTATGCTCAGTAAAAGGCAAGTGCCTCTGAGCAGCAGCATTTTCAGAGATTTTGACAGTTTCATTTTGACAGCATTAAAAAGAATCCCATGCAAACGGCAAAACTACAAGTTTCACTACAATATACTGAAACTGGCATTTATGTTTCCATGATCCCAAGTCACACGGGTTCCACACAGCTTCTGCTCTATAAATTTACAGCTACTTTCAACAGCCATGGGGGGTTTTGACCAACAGGTTGCCACATTATTTAAGTATCCACAGACTACACCTATACATAAGTGACTATCAGAGACCCTACAGATACTTCAATTCTCAATCAGACTCTCCTCAGCACAGAACAGTTTCTACAGATGTTTTAGCTAGAAATTCTGCACTGGCACTTTGCTGCACCTCTCCCTAGTGAAGGGACAACATCCTGTGACCTGCCATCCATCTCACTGTACTTATTTTCCTCTCAGATCCAAATTCTTTCACTTCTGACAAATGGCAGCCCCTCATTAAGTTGGCTGTTGCAGCAATACTCACGTGTGCCTTCTTTGTGTGGGTCAGCCCAACGTGCTCAGACATTCCCAGGAGCAGAGCACCACAGCTATTGCTGTTGTTAGATCTCAGTTCTGTCAAAGAATCTACACCTAGCTCTGTACAGCAACTGACAGGGCTTCATGCTCCCAATGTTTCTTCCATCCACTTCTGTTCCCACATAAGGAATCTGCCAATCCTTTCATCCTTCACTTCAGCCAGAATAACAGGATTAGTTGGCATAATCCCAAACACTCCAGAGAACTGTATTTAACATTCTTAAGGTACATCCTTAGCATTAGTTCAGCAGAAGGTTTTTCACACAGACAGCAGTGTAAACACATTTTTGGAAATCTTGATTAAAATCAGTTATGCAAGTTGGCTTCCTGAATTTGTTAAATGCTCACTCTCAACATTTACTATCAAATAACTTTTAAAACTAACCTAAAAAATATCCGGTATTAGCAATAGTTTTGGAAATTTTCAAAAGACAACTTTAAATAGAAACTTATGTAGATCTAACATGCTGTTTCTCAGGGCTCCTAGAAGTTACTGTTATCCATTGTGCATTCCCAAACAATACAATACTTCACATCCAAAGTCAGTTCAGGATTTGAAATAATTAAAAATTTAAAAGTAGCTGGAGCAGATGTTCACAGATTCTGCTACGTCACAGCTAATTTCTCCCAAATGATCTGTTGATACTCCAACCCAGTCATGGAAAAACAGCAAGCTGGAGTTCATAGCTAGTGTTAATGCTAATGTGATGAGGAGTAAAGTGTTAACTCCTTATTTTGTTTGGGAACTACATCAATGAAATAAAGCCTTACAGTTGCTGATAATTTTTTTAAAAATCATATCTGTTAATACTCCTATTGTCCTTAGGAGGACCTTTCTAGACATCAGACAGACTTCAGACATTGTGCAATTCGGTGTGTTTGTCTATACAAAGCTGTATTCAACACCAACTGAACTTGGCTGCAGGAATTTTCTCCCTACAGTGGTGAGCAACATCTCTGTATTCCTTCCATGTCACCTGACCTTGCTTCCACTGGGCATACACCTTCCTTTTCTGTCTTAGCTCCAAAAGAAGACCCTTTTTCAGCCAAGCCAACCTTCTGCCTCATCTGCTTGACTTCCAACATTTTGGAATTGCCTGCTCCTGTGCTCTTAAGAGAGAGTGCTTAAAACGTGACCAGCACTGATGGAACCAGTGATTGCCCAAGGGTGTGATTCCTTTATTTATATATCTATTTTAATTTTCTAGTTTTAAAATGTATTCAGTTATTCCCATGTTTCTTCACAGAAACCCACCAACAAAATACTGCAAAATTAGTAAAATGAAAAATGTCTGGTACCACCAATGAGACATACAGTCGCAGAGGACGATGGACAACATTTAAGCATTCTGAAGTTATACCCTACTACTATTAAGAAGTCTGTCTGAGAAATTCACAACCATATATAAGATTGTTATCCCTTCTGTGCTATACCCAGATTCGCTTTCTCATTGAGCTGCCTTGAGGATCTACAAGGTTTCTAGACACAGCATGATGAAAACATCAACAAAACAAACTCCACCTTTACAAGACTGTAAATTTTGCCTAGAGAGAAATACTGCACTTTAGTCAATATGAATATAACCTGAAGAGACATCTTAAGGATACAATACCTCAATTTACATGTTTTGTCAAAGTAATAACAATATATGGAGAAGCATGCCTGTTCAACTTCCCTGCCTTTCAAGTATTTGAAGTGCTCGCTCACTTGAAAAAACAGGTATGTGTCTATTTTCCAGATGAGTCAAGCATATTTACTTGCTTTGCTTTCACGATAGGGTGGAAAAAAGTCTTATAATTTAAACCAGGTGTTTTCTGTCCCAATTTATTACATCAAAAAGTAATGTGACTGTAATACCATTCTAACACTACTATATATAAATATACAGTAGACATCAGAAATTAACAAGCTAAAATAGCATAATAGCTTATGAAAATGCAGGGAAAAAAAGCCAATAATATCTTCAAATTTAATTCATCTGTTCTGAAAAAAAATTCTAGATGTCAAACAATGTTAACAATTTTAACCAAATGTCACCAACTGAAATGAAATCTGGGAAAATAATCAAAATTATACTTGAAAGTAATTTAAAGCAAGAAGGGGAGGATGAGAACTTTCATTTATGATCAGAAACTTATACAAATAATTTCAACAAGTAGAAGGAGAAAATAAACTAGTCAGTTACCCCGTAGAGAAAGGCTTAGGATGGTCAACAACCCTTCCAAACAAATCAACAGGGCTTTCTTAGTGGAAATTGGCACCAAATAAAAACCTCCCAAAAGGCAAAATTTAGTAAAAATTCTCTATATTGGCAAGGAGGCAAAACAGTGATACAGAAACCCCAAAGACACAGTCGTGTGCCTGGTACAGTGACAAAAGCAAATAGCAGAAACTTCAAATAAAGAGGACTGCAATGATGTTTTTGAAGGCAACAGATAAGAAAGCAGGATAAAGGTCTGTTACATCATATCTGCCAATATTTTCCTTTTAAAACTGTGTCTCACATGGGACAAAGTGACCGTGATTTGAAGCCAAATATATTTTATGAGCTGACAGATGTAGAAACAGTGATCAATAACAGCCTGGAGGTCTATACATAACACTTCAGATATCTGCAAGAAGTGGTTAAGAGAAGTAAACAAAGCAGAAGATGTTTAATTCACTACATGTTTCCACTGAAAATATGTAAAACTTCTGCAGTCCAAAACACTGAAAGCCACTGGTTTCAATCAATATCTTCACAAAAAGGCAAATACAGGATAACAGTATACATCATTTTATATTGATCTCACTGAATCAACTTCATTCATATTTTACCATCCCTTCCAGGGAAAATAAGATCACATTATTGACAGTTTTGTGGTGGGTTTTCTTCCAATATTCTATTTATTGAGTTTCAACCTTCTCAACCTTCCCATGTTTTCATCTCACAGACATAGGCACTGTCAAAAAACTGCATGTATGCCTTCTTTTACACTTCCATGGCTCCTACCAGCATCTGCCCTAGGCCAGCTTTCCACCCTGACAATTGTTGTCAACGCAGAAATCCTGTTCTAAATAAGAGTATTTAAGATCCAAACTGGTCTTTGCAAAACTGTACAGGCCATGAATCTCATTTGGTTGGCAGGCAGGGTTTTGATATTTTACTCTATCCAGTTCCAGTACTCTCTGCCTCCAACATGTTACTTTTCTATGACCTTGTCCAAAACCTGCAGTTTTGGGGTTTTCAGCTAAGGCAAATTTCTCTTTTTTTCCAGAACACATGCCCATTGAAGATGTTTGCTACTGATACTACAGTTACTTCCAAGATCCACTGAATAAAAACACAACACCAACACACCCCCACCCCCCTGAAAAAAAAAAAAAAAACAAAAAAAACCCCAAAGCAACAAAACCACACCATGACCCCCCAAAAAACAAAACAAACATAAAACAACCTCACAGTCCAATGATGCATGTGTAGAGTGACAGGAGCATGTCACTGGTTAGAACAAACGTATTGAAATCAGCACACAGGCATGTGAATACTCACATAACCTAGACGACTTTTTAAATTATGAATAAAACCAGAATTTTAAAAATTATTATTTCATAGCTACCTGACTAAGTAAATTCTGATGAAATCAGCATTACTAAAGTTAGAAACTGGAACACTGCCAATCTGTCCACTCCCAGCTGTCTGAAAGAAAATATATTCATATCTAGCATATGTTAATGTTTTATTTGCACTGGAAATAAACTAAAAAAATAATACGCTGCAGTTATTTTATATTTTATGAACTCCCTGGTAAGAATATAATGAAAAAGGAATGGAAAAGATTCGCTCTTTTCCCACACGACGCCAACAAAATAGGTTATAAAGAGAGCTGAGCATGGTCTACAGCAAAATTCTCCATGTAAAAAAATATTTGTAATTCTCTACCAATAAAATTACCAATATTATGTTTCAAATTTCTTCTTTAGTGCAGATTGCTATATATCTGGTGTAACATACTTTAATGAATAAGGATTTTTTTAAGCATACTTAATTTTAGTATTCATTCCTCAGGCACACAGTAAGACTAAAACTAGGCGACTTTGCCATTAACTGGAGTTCTCCTCATATATTGATACATTGCCTCCAGATCTGGAGTCTTCTAGTGGAGTTCCATAATGCATGGGGTCCAGAACTGCTGAAAAGCCGCTCATCTAGGAGGGAGCCACACTTTGAGGTATGAAAGGTCTGAGACAGGCACAGGCACTGACTCCTTCAGTCTTCCTTTCCTAAGAAGGAATGAAATTCAAAGGACATGGGGAGGTAGGAAAGGAAATGTAGGAGCAAAATATTCTGAGAAGTCCAAATACTATAAGATGTCTCTCAATTTACCATAAGTTGTATTTTAATTTATATAGAACAACAGACATACAGACTCCAACAAGAAGTGGGTTTCCTGCTCAGAGGGGAATTGCAAGTGAATTGCAAGTGAAAAGACTCCCTGTTTTCCTTCTGATGAGGAATACTGCCTAACTTACAAAGGTCACCTGAGACTACATGCTTGGCAGCAAAAATCCCCTAACAATTCCCTCATTGGCTATGTAACAG
The DNA here is from genome assembly GCA_013398175.1 of Climacteris rufus. Lineage (NCBI taxonomy): Eukaryota > Metazoa > Chordata > Aves > Passeriformes > Climacteridae > Climacteris > Climacteris rufus. The sequence goes on along the minus strand of VZRZ01004779.1, from coordinate 469,968 downwards.
ATATAAACCAAATACTGCTGTACTATAAGAGTAGTTTTAAAATTTGTATAGCTTTACAACAGAAAATATAGCAGAGACTGAGCACCTTGGGTCAAGGGTTAGACTGGCCCTGCCTACAAAAGTCAAGAGAATTCCTTCCATTGTCTTCACAGCTGGCTTTGAGATCAGCACAGGAAAGGCCCCAAAACATTCCTAGAGTGTCTCAACTTCCTGAGGTGTTACACACCCCAGAGAAGTGAAGGTTCTGAGGAGATCTTCCCAAAGTGTGTCAGCTCCTGATGGAAGGGCACAAAGAAGAGAAAGACAAGCTGTTCTCAGTGGTACCTAGCAGCAGGACAAGAGGCAATGGGCACAAATTAAAACACATAAAAATCCATTTGGACACAAGAAAATACTTGTTACTGGCACTGGCACAGGTTACCCAGGGAGGTTGTGTAGTCCCCATCTGTGCAGACACTCAAAAGCTGTCTGGCCACGGTCCTGGGCAGCCTGTGCAAGCTGGTCCTGCTTGAGCAGGAGGGTTGAACCTTCCAACCTCAACCCTTCTGTAAGACTCTGACATTGTAGGAGTTATGCTGGATTCACAAATGACACATGCATCAATTATGCTTTTCACTTTTAGCTTTATAAATCTAAAACATCTCCAGTCATTTTATTGACCTATATGAGTTCAAGGAGATGCTTTTTCCTTTTTAAAAGTATTTAATTAGGAAAATTATTTGTGTCCTATTTCTAAATGAATAGGCATACAGACTTTCTTTTGAAGTCACAAGAAATAATAAAATTATTTAAACAGTAAGTAAAGTCTAATGCAATTCATCTCAGTGTACAAGTGAGTATATGTTTTTTATCTGTCATTCCAATGTGATACTATCACTATGTTATCCAAAAGCCTGAAAAATAAGGTTGATGTGAATTATTTCAGCACAGAAAATCCAGAAAGTAGAGTCTGCACTATTCTGCTAAATAATATTCAGAAGTTCTGCATGCTGACTACAGGAGTAAATAACACATCTCTAGGAAACAATCCAATGCTGGCTATATTCAGATATATTTAATACTATCTAAAGTGGGCTAAATGATCTGATTTTTCATATTAAAAAAAAAACCCTCAATATAACGGAATTTATGCTTTATTTGCACTTACATTCTTTAAAAAGCCACATATAAATATTTAAAAACAAAAAGCAACTCATTTTTTTGTATTAGCTAGAATGGTGCTTCTCCTTTATATTCTACAGTGTGCATTTTTTAAAAAGCTATGATAAATGACTCATCACACTCATGCTAAAAACTGCTTCTTCTTCCTCCAGTACTGCCTGCTCTGACACCCTGAGCCTGCTGGCTGCCCACAGACCTCAGTCTTGTGCCCTGATCCAACCAGCCTGCTGGAGATGCTCTTCCATTTCCCTTCTGATTCACTGCAAGATCAAGATGACCTGTTCAGTCAGTGATTAATCCTATCATTCAGTCACTTCTCCAAGCTGCAGACTCTTCTCTGTGCCACACTGAATGCAGAAGCTTCTCCAGCACTTGGCTGAACAAGGCAGGGTCTGGCATCCCACCTGGCTACTGATGGAACTCATCTAAGGCAAGAGGATGAAAGCCCCAGAAAAAAAGTAGCAATCTTGTGAAAAGATGGAACTTGGTAAACAGCACAGGCTTAAGTCCACAATGCCTCCAACCACCTGGATAAATTATCAATTTCAGACTAAGTTTAATCAATATTCCTTAAGTTTCTAGATAAAAATTTTGCATTCTTGCTGAAGGTCAATTGCTGTTGCAAAGGAGCAGCAGATCGGCTTTCAAAGCTTCTCTCTGTGTGAGGCTACAAGTGCTGGAGCTTGCAGAAGAGTGTCTAGCTTTGGGGGGGAAAATCAGTGTATTATGAAGAGCAAGAGAGGAAATCCCTTTCATTTTAATCATCAAATTTAAAGTTTCTGTAAGTTAGCAAGAAAGATCACTGCAACAGAAACCCACGCTTGTTATTAAGAGCTACAATGTCCATATTTGTGTTTTATTTTGTTAAGAAATCCTTCCCAAGTCACATAACTCCATTACACACTCTCTCTCCATGCCTTTTATCACCAGAACTGTGAGTTCATCCAATATAACCCTACGCTTCTCACAGTTGCTTAAAACACTTGTGTTAAAGTGGGGGTTTGGCTACAATGCACCAGAAACCCATCAAGTATCTTGCCTCATTAAAAAAAAAAAAA
>VZRZ01004779.1:447586-467724 GCA_013398175.1 Climacteris rufus | reverse complement strand
AAAAAAAAAAAAAAAACAAACAGATGTATGGAAAAATCACAGCCTGCAGATTTGAGCATAATGGCTCAGATTTTAACCTCTGCTGGAATCTGGGATCCACCTGGGATGGATTTAAATAATTTGTGATTAGGCAAATAAGTATCTACAGAGTCACTGGGAGGAGGAAAAATGACAAGAGAGGAATTTCATCCTGGAAAACTGTCGGTGGTGGTGGGAATTATTACTGCATCAAATACTGGCACAAACATCACTTCTAGCCTTATAAAAACAAAAATCAGCTGTTTGTTAAAAATACACTAATTCCATTTAAAAAAAGAATACATACAGCACAAAGATTTTGGAAGTGATGCCTTAGTGTTAATACATCAACTAATAAAAACGTTACCATAATAAGACCTGCTGACCAAGCACCAATTGTCTCCACTGCTAAGACATTGGCAGTCCTTCCACAATTCACTTAAAATAAATGAACATGTCCTTGTACTTCTTAAGCCAAGTTCCCAGTCTAAAGCAATATTTATAGGGTCAGCAGGGGAGCTTAATCTCTCCACGATTCATATCAGTGCCTATCACCACACAAAGCATTTGTCTCTGAGAAGAGAAACAAATTTAATGATCTTTCACACATACCTTCTCAAAAAGGTTTAAAATTGCATGGCGCATAGAAAAAAAGTAGTCTCTGCTTTGTAGTCTCAGCTCTAAACAATTCCCCACAGGAAACCCCCATTGAACTAAGATGTGTGCTATGGTAGCTGGACTGAATTTTGCATTGTCTACAGCTAAAACATATATCTAACACACTGGCCCATTCATCTGCTGTGGAAGATTGCTGCTTCTCTTAGCCATTACAGATAATAGAAAACACAGTGATAATTTGCATGCATTGGCATTCCTCATGCTACCAGCATCGACCTTCACACAAGACAAAGCAGTACAAATTGTCTGAATGGCCTCAAACAAAGGTATGGAGTTAGGAGAGAAGGTCAGGGTTTGGTTTTCTGTTTGTATTTTTTCTATTGGTTCACTAGAAGAACTAAAGTCAAAGAAATATTGGTTAAAAAAAAAAAAATCTAAACCATTCCTTACTAAATGTTCCTCCTGAAATAAACATTTAAGAAAAACATGAAGAGTCAGTTGTGCTGAAATTTCCAAAGTGCAGCAAATGTCATCAAACAAGACATAACAAAGCCACACTGTGCAAAATGTAAATGCTGGACTGGGCTGAAATTTAATTCCCAGGACTTGGCAGCATGGGAAAGTCTTTTAGCATAAGACCTTAATGCCAGAAGTAGGCTTGAAAATACAGCACTTTACATTCCTACCTGACACACCCGATATGCATCAAAATAACTGATGTAAGATTAATCTTACAACTTTAGCTGTCTGAAGTTCAGTATCTAATCTAATCACGGCTCTGTATACAACCCATGGAGGGAGAAGTCCACTTTCAGAAGGCCACGCATCCTGTCCCTTCCAGCCCCTCTCAGCACCAAGTGCTCTCTGGAGGTGCCAGTCTCTTCAAATGGCTGTCAAGAGAGCCAAACTGGTGATGTCCACAACTAGTAAATGAAATATAACAGGTAAATGAAACAGCAAGTGACAGCAGGATGGAAAAAGCTTGGTTATGGCATGTAACCCTCCCTGCAGTCTGAGAGTTAGCCCACGTCATGGCACCATTTCGGTCTGTACTAGCCAAGATGCTCTGAAACAGTGCCAGTGCATGGCTGGGGGGGACAGCCCTGATCAGAGGCTATTCCCAGTCAACCATGTGGATACAGACAATCTGCTGGGGTGGGGAAGGGGAAGAGAGTTTAGCCATGTAGATGTGAGCCACAAGTGCCACAGGAATGCACCTGCCCTATTTTATTTACTAGTATAGCAACACCACTTCCGATTGTAGTCCCAAACTCTACATTCCTAAAGCCATGCATATTGGCTCCATCCTCAAACACTGAGGGGGAAAATATAACAAAAAACAAACAGACAAAACCAAAACCCCAAACAAAATAAAATGAAAAACCCAGAAAGCCTGCTTGCTGGTCACTGAAAAAGCCTGAAGTGTTACACTCTTAACTGTTCTCTGTCAGCTGTCATTAAATCCAATCTCATTCTTTTGATTTTTGGTGGCTTTGTTTTAACAACAGCAGAAGAAAGGAAGAAGTATGGAGGGAAGCACTCAGCCCTGGGGGAGTGAGACACAGCCACAAGGCTGCAGCAGCTGTCACTGCATAGGCACTTCTACTCACACAACAGTCTGGCAGAAACAACTCATCCATCACCTGGTATAGGATACCATAAATACCAGGAAGGAAACATTGATATCCATACATGTTCTATCTTGAAACAAATACTAAATCCAGCTAAAGAATAGCCTATCAGGCATCACTTTCTCTCAGCACTTACAATTGCTTGTCCAAAACTAAGGATAGCAGGTCCTTGAGCAACAGACCCTAATTAGCTGTTTTCCCGATTATAAGCCATCTGTTTTCACTCTACAATCTCTAGTCAGAAGCTACATCCCTTGATGTTGTTCTAAGCATTGAAAACAATTAAGGTATTCTAAGAACCTATCCAAATGGAGCAACTCAGCTTTGACCCCTCAAGCAGGAACGACGTTCACTGAGCACACTGACCTCAATCAGCTCAGACCCTGAGCTGAAGACACTAAGACAGAATACAGCTGGCACATATATATGAACTGGGAGACAGCTTAGCATTTCCATCAAAATGACCTGGAGACTGAATGAGAGTCTTTCAGCCTTCATTGCCTCTAACTTTCACTCTTTCACTAGAATTTAACTACCTTGTCAATGGGATTTCAATTTAGATTCTCTGTCCTTTGGTTCCAGGAATTTAGCCACTTTAAAAATTGTTTGATCTATTTTAAAAGTCACTTTAAATAACCTAGATGAAATTAGGAATAATTTTTCAAAAGCAATTTTTCTTTGTATTTTCTGATGTTATTATTTTTCTGGTAGTTTGTCAAGAGAGTAATATGCGTGCACATTAGTTATAAATTCAGTTATGTACTGGCATCAAATTAACAACACTGAAAGCTAAAACACTTTTGATAATATTAAGGATATCAAACAGGAAATATCAGAGTAAACTTCATAGTTTGCTGTACCAGAACTGTATCTTAATTCAAAGAAGTATCAATGCTCTATGACAAGGTCAGTATCCATATGTTCATTCACATTTCTTGACTTTTGTCAAGACTCCCAATAAAAACAACTTTGGAACAAGTCATATGATCTGACTACTTCCCTAATAACATCCGGATAGAGAATTCCCAACTCAATTCACAGGCAGTACATTACAAAAACATACTTCAGAGGGTCAGATTTTCAAATTCTGCCAACACAGTGAGAGATTCAAATAGACTCAAATAGAGGCTTGAATGCCACACATCTCACATTCCTGAATTACCAATTCCCTGAATCATCTAATATGCATGGAAATTCTGTGTAGCTGGTTAAAAAAAAGTATTTGAATTCTCATTTCCTCTTAATTAGAATTAATCTACTTGAGTAAGTTAATAAGGTTTCATAAAAAGGGATGGTTTGTGTAACTTCTAACACAATTAAATATTAATAAACTCCTGTGGGAGTTAGATCAATGGAGTACAAAACGTCTTCCTGAATTTTATCTTACAACGTGTCATTTTAGTCAGTTATGTATTTCTTTATACTCTGTAAGAAGTTTCATATAGCAGTGAAGAGTGATGAAACCACACAGAAAAACCGCAGCATTTACAGAACAAAGTGTGTGCATTTCATGCTCCGTTTAAAGAATGGATTCTACCATAGCCTGAAATAAGTAACCATCACATATGGAACACATGTACATAATCAATCTGAAATACTATATAATAGTCCAACTATATAGTGATTAATCTGAAATTCCTCTTCTCTGGCCATATTTGCAACAAAACCAAAATGCTATAAAACCAAAAGTTAATAATGTATCCTATTCTAAATTACAATATTAAATCACCTTTTCCCATTTTTTCCTTTAATTTTTGAATGACCTTTTGTGAAAGAACATTTCTAGGTGTCTGAGCTTTTTGGTTTCTTGTTTCTCCTCCCTTAACTACAGAAGAAGAATCATAAACCTTCCCCTCCATTTCTAAGCTCTATAACAGAAGGTTGGTAGTGCACACTTCTTGTGATAAAGGTGTTAGAGACACTGGTCAAAACAAACACCGCACAATTGTTCTCGAATTTCTAGCAGTTTGGTCTAAAAGACAGATAATGGAAGTCTGCAGAAAGTTTTATAAGTAATTCTTTTTTCTTTTTAGACTTTGGTAAGAAATATCTATGCTAAATAAAAATAACATAACTAAAATGAAACAAAATATCCCCACATGAAATATTTAAACCTTCTGATTATCAATTTCCCAGAACACTTCAGAGCAGTGTAAGCCCCCTGATTCCTCAACCCACATATTTAATGACCACTTCTTTCACTGACATATTTACAGAAAGGTTCATATTCTTTAAGATTTCAAAGTATTCATTAGCAGGAGGCACAATAGTAAAACTTACATTGACATTCCTTGCAGCACTTGCCATCCACATAGGCCAGGGCAAAGTTAAGTGGACAATCAGCAAGGGGGCAAATCAACGCCTCGCACTGCACAGTACCGTTCTAGGAGAATAAAAGGTGCTTAACTGGTAGTTTTATTTAGCAATAGCAGAGATGTTCTCAAAAACAGGAACTTGAAAATCTATTTTTGAATGCAATGAACTTTCTAACAACATCCAAAAAGACATTTTAATGTGGGTCTTTTAATAACTACAAGAATAGAAGCTACACCTTTAGAATGTCACACATACAATCTTTTAACATGAATGATGTGTTCTTTGAGATGATAATGATCAATGGTTTTTTTAGAGGCAAATCTATTTGGAGGCAAAACATTTTGCCAATCAGGAAAAAACTGACAGATTACTGTGAAGTAACAACTGCACAGAACAATACTCTGCCTTCTGATTTTATGTTAGAGACAATACATTTCTAAAAGGTAATAATATTATAGCTGTGAGAAAAATCTAAGACAAAGATATCTAATGCATTTAACACTAAATTCAGAGAATTTTAAACATTTATCAGGCACATTTGATACTATAAAATACTAAAAGCAAAATTAATATCCCTCCAGAAATATAAAGATCAAAAAAATATTAAGCTTAAAGGGACCCATTTAACAAATTTTAGATAGCAGTAAATCAACCTAAGGTGCAGTACAGACAACACCAGCCTTTTCACCCATTTCTAATGGCCTTTGGATTAGGCATTTAATGAGTTCAAATGGAATGAATGAATTTTACATGAATGGACAATAATACAGATGACATGGTTTAGTACCTGAAAGGATACTTGCAATTTCTTCTGGAGTTGTGATACCTTTGGGAAACTTCCATCCACCAAATCTTTTTCAGTTGTAATATAACAAGGCTTGCACATGGCCCTGACATTTTACTCTTTATTACTTATTGAGATGTAACCAAAGGCAACCAAAGGAAATCGGACACAAGAGATCTATTAAATCATTTGCTAAGAAAAAAGTCTGTGTTTATAGCCACAAAAAGCAGGGAATTCCAGAGAAACCGTTTGCAACTCAGTGCAAGGGAATAACATGATAGCTACATGTATTGCATAGCAACTGCATATGGTGACATGAAAAACAGGAGCTACACATGCTAGCAGTGCTGAAAACATGGGAAAATTTATTTATTAATACTATTCCTTAGATTTAGAATAGGTTTTAAAGCATAAGTACCTAACTCACATCTGGAAGTTTTCTCATTATTTGCCTCAATAAAACTAATCAGAGGAAACATTGGAGTTCCTGACTCTCCACTCAAACCATAGCCATACCATGCATGTGCAGTTCTTACAGCCATCCGTCCAGGATTCAAACTCTCTGTAAGTTGTGCCTTTCATCGTGCAAGTTCTTTCACAGTAGCACTGATCCAGCTTGTTCATCCTCTGCTCAGCTTGAGACAACTGTATTTGCAGTTCACAAAAATGTTTTGAATTTGTAAGTGGCTTCCACACTAGTAAGAGCACAATTCAAACTGTACCCCTTATCATAAAGCATGTAGATGAGAGAATACATGTAGGAAAAAGCAGTCAGAGACAGTATACAACTCTTGTTAAATACAATATGATTAAACCAGCAGTCATTCAGAGATGGAAATTAAGAAGTAACACACAATGCATTTCATCTTTATCATCATCATGACATTAGAGACATCATGAAACAAAATGAGCAGGTCAAGATAGGTACAGCTCCTGATTTTTCATCTCTTTATGTGTGAACTGATCAAGAATCTTGCTCTACATAAAGTACTTGCGGATAGTAGCTTATGGGCAAAAGACTGAAATCTGTGTAGAGTGGCCAAATGAAAGTAAAGCTCAAAACCAACATTAACAATTGTTTCTGCACTTCAGCCATGGCATTTTTAACGTTTGTGTATCAAATCAGCCAGGTAACAGCATTCCTACAGATATCTTAAAAATGAGATTTAAAATCAGACTAGTCTATTTTCACCAGCAGACATGAATGCTTTTGGTGCAATATTCTACAGGAAAGGAAGAAGAAAGTCTTGGTTTGGATTCTTAATTCCTTGTCTTGCATATATTTTGTCTGAATGTGCCTTTGGCAGCTCAGGTCTAGAAAAGTCTTGGTAAGTCTTGCTGTAATAAGCACTATATACACTGTTACTTGTTTAATTCTAGGTTTATTGATTTATTAGCCTAATAGGTAGTTTGGATATTTATGAGCTCTTTCTTTGCTCAGAGATTTGGATGCTGCTTACTATTAATATACAGAATTCTATAAAAATATTAAAACACAAAACTCTGTGAACTGAGAATTTGTATGTATAAAAATTAGGCACAAATATACAAACAAAGATGTAAACATACCATGCAGGGATGTTCTGCACACAGCCATGTGCACAACCCCATATAGGTATGAATAATCTAAAAAGACAGCAATTAAAGACTGACAGTCCTCATTCCTCCCATGACTGGAGTCCTAGTAAACATTACCTTAGCTGATGTTTTTGCTAAAATGTCTTGCAGTTCCATAATTTTCTGCACGAGTCCATGGAAGTCATTACAAGTTGGGCAAGCTAGAATAATAAAATATGTGTGTTAATAAAAAAACCAAATTACCTTTTTCACAATAGATTCAATCATGTCAAAGTTGACAAACAATACATTTAAATGCAAGGTTTTAAAAAAGCTTATAGACCAGAAAGAAGGTAAAAAGCACACCTTTCATTTTATGATATAAGAATTAATAGACTTACTGCGATTAAGATCTGGGCACTGAGAAATAAATCCTTGAGGCATGACAAGTAATTGCACATCTTGCATTATGCCCTGTGTGTAAGTGGAGAGAAAACAAAATGATACATTATTTTTACCTGTCAAAATTATGTTTTTCTTTTACCATGTAAAACATTAAAGCCTACACAGAAAAACTACCTGATAAAAACAGTACTTACGAATAAACAGCTTCTTGTCTGGACCCAATTCAGTGATAGAAGAAAAAAATAGATAGATGTACAGGCATACTGAATATTTTTAAAGACATAAGATTAAATGTCAAGATATAATTATGTGGCAAGAGTGTGGTGGTTTTGAATTCATTGCTATTTTTAGTTAGTCACTCCAGAAAAGCTTGAAAGTTACCTTTAAAAAGTAATTTGAAAACAGTTGCAGTTTCAGTTATTTAGAAATATTCTTTTAAATAAAATGTGAATTTTTTTACAAGCTATAACTCTTAAATTTGAAACTTGAAACTAAAACTCATAGATTTGAAGATTAAAGAAACTAGAGTCAAGAAAAATACATTAATGCAAACTCTTAATGAGTTTGTGCTGGTTTTGGCAAGAGTAGAGTTAATTTTCTTCACAGTAGCTGCATACCTTAAAATAACCATGTGCAGTATTCCTCTGTCCCAGCCAAAAGGTTGTACCCAAAGGTAAGTCCATGAAAGGCTTCTCCACAACTCTTTCATAAATTCTGAAAAGGAAAGGGAAAACATAGCCCCAAGTTGTTATCATTTAATTTACTCACAGCTGGAATACTCCATATGTGACAACTTCTTATAAAACAACACTCTTTACTTACTTATTGCAGTCCACGTGTAAAATCAAGTGAGAGGCACTGATTGCTAAGGAAAGTCTGTGCCATTTATCATCTGCCAAAATGTATGGGAATACTTCTGTGTGGGAGCGATGACTGCCTGAACGATAATGCAACCTGATTTCGTTTCGATGACCGCTGCTTTCCAGCTCCAGGTACCTGTACCATAAAAGAAACATCATGTCATGAACCATTCTTATCAGTACAGCAACATTTTACATAAGACATCTTCTCATCATCATGCAGGAACTATTTAAAAGAGAAAGAAAAACAAGCAAGCAGATACAAAGACAAAAGTAGACCCTTTTCAGATTTCTGCTGCATCTCTGTTCTCAGTGACAAAGAATAGCAGGCTCAGATTTACATGAAAGTACCTAAAATTCCAAGCCAAATAAGCTTTTTTCTCTAGCATGTTATTTTCCACAGCACGATCTGAATTCCACTATTGTGAATAGTTGCCTCATATAATGAAAACACAGTGCGGATACTCTGAAGGCATGAACACACAAAAGACAAGCCCAAGTTTTGCAGTGGGGACATCACCAACCAGGGAAGTAAGGACTGAGACTGAACACTGCTTTCTTTGTTTATATACGTACATATGTACTCTTATATCTCTTTTCACTTTTTGTAATATAATTTCTCCAAAGATATAAAGAATCAAGAAATGCTAACACTTCAGAACAATTTATATATGTGTACATATTTGCTTTGTTAAATAAATATGTGTATTTTTGGGATGGGTGTACATATATATATACAAGTATGCACATGTATGTAAATATGTACATATATATAGCAAAAAACCACCAATGCAGCTGTGCTGAAATAAGTGAACCTTGCAGATTGCAAACACAAGCTTTGATGGTAAAATTCCAGCAGTTCAGTTTAAAAAGCACTCCATAACCAAACTCAGTTCTTAGACAGGCTGCCTCTCACATGGGAAAAAGCTTGACAAATCATTTGTCTTTTAAAGTACTAAGTTTCTCATTTTAAAATTCCCCCAAGAAAATGATTTTTACACAGAAAAGAGAAACTGAAATAGAGATTCTCTAATAATCATATGCAACCTACAGCTAAAGAGCAAGGAAAATAATATATGTGGTGAGATACAAAACAACTGGGAGAATAGACTATTCATTTCTGTCTATATTTTTGGCCACATCTGCAATTAGGCATGACAGTGGCTTGTACCCTGAATGCACACATGTTCCAGAGTGGTGTCATTTACTTTAACAGACAATCGATATTAAGGAATAGAAATGACAGTGCTTGCAGTTTTGAAGAGTAAAAATGAGACCAAATCAAAACTGTCTTGCACAATCATTATCCCTAGGAGGAGGCTGGGCTCACTGCACATCCCTCCTTCCTTCAGGGTCTTTCACAGTGGAACATACCTCGCAACAGCACAAAAAAAGTTTTTTTGCAAAACCAGCAAAGGACAATTTCTTCTTTCTCCCCAGTATTAACAAAGCAGTTAACTAAATACTACAAAGCAGTCACATATAAATTTTATAATCAATTTTCTTCCTCATGGCCCAAAAATAATTCTTGCATTGGGAAGAAGTGGAAACTAATTGAAGGCCTGGTTGGAAAAATTGGGCAATGGTGGCAGGACGTCAGTCAACTTACTAACCTACTTCACAACTCAAACTTCAAGGATAAAACTAAGGTTACTCTTACCCCAACAGAGAAGGGGACCATTACAGAACTGGACTCTTACAGAAACTTTCAAGTGTCTCCACCCAGTTGCAGAAAAAAAAATTGAAAACAAAAGGCATGGATATGCTGAAACATTACCTCCTGGTAGAACCAATAGCTAGATCCTCCTTCATTCAAAGACAGTGGCAGAACTGATGGCAGCACACAGAGATGCAGACAGGCAGGGAACAAATCACACCAGTAGACATACAGTCAGTACAGAAGGTATGAAACAAACACTCGTGTTGCCCTTCTGCAGGTAAGATAATGAATTCTCTGGAGATGAATCACAGATTTGCCAATAAAAAGAAGACATGGCCATACAAATTTCACAAAGAACTGCTGAGAGAAGATGCTGACAATCGATGATGCTGCAATAAGCAAGGAAATCTTCTTACGCAAAGCTGTGCAGAAACTGTGGACACTCATGGGTTTGTTTTAATGGTGATTAAAGCACTGTTTTGATATTCACAGACTATCTCTTTTGTTCTTCCATTTGGTAAACTAACAAATATAACTACCTTTGAAATTAGAAAACACGCATCAAAATGAAAAAGAAAATAATAGCCATTAGAAGAGTTATTAGGACAATAATTCATGGTTTATTAATAATCTGTAGAGGCCGCAGTAAAACGCAATTAGAAAAGCAAGTGAAATGACAGCCAGAACAATATTGCTTTCAGCTTGGATGAACGCCATGATGCTGAAACACAGCAGAGAAGTGAAAGTGAATCATTTCCACTCAATTTTTTACAAAATGCTGTGCTTGCAATTCCCCTTTTCTACATTTGTTTAACTGCCTGGACTTACACGGCTCTGTCTCAGCCTCATGAGTTTCAGGAGATGGGACAAGACAGCACTCACAAACACATATGGGTGAAAATGCAAAGTCTGCCCACAGTGAGGCTTTTTGTTCCATCTGTGAGGCTGTAACACTTGAGTGCACGCTTTCCAAAAGTTTGGAAGAGTCTTTGAGAAAGTATGCTAAGCATTTATAAACAGATTTGGATTTTGGAAATTCAAATTTGGATTTGGAAATTTCTGGTGACAAAAACACTCTATACTTCTCTGTACACTCAGGATTACTCATCATCTGAGAAAGAAAGGAAGGTGATTTTGGTTCCTAAAGGACTTTCTCCCAAAGGAACAGGTAACTGCATTGTACTGCAGTCTTCTCCTAGCCAAGAATCTCATTACTGAAAAGCTTCAAGGGAACCTCATCAGCTGAGTCACTGGTTTCTTGTCCACACCAGCCCAGCCCACTCATTGCAGGGAGAGCAACAGCCAAAGATATCCCATTAAAAACATCACTGATGCTTCTCCCAATAGCTCCAAAATGCTCTTCTATGCTGCAGAAGCCAAATGACTCTTGGAGAGAAAAATAGACCACAATTAAAAACGCAATACAGTAGCAGAACCTGCTCCCCTCTCTCTAACATCCATAATCTCTGTGGTTGTTTAATCAATACCAGCCTACTTGATTTTAACCACCCCCCTCAAAAACCCACACCCACCTTGGGTTAAACTTGGACTTAACTTTGCAGGGAGATGGTACATGCTTAGGTTTTACTATGTTTGACACGTGGAGACGAAAATGCCAACCCAGAAAAAAAGGTTGCTACATCTTCATAGATCAGTCTGTGCATGCACAATCATTGCAAAGGCAACAGCAAAGGCCACAACAGCAAATCAGCCATGCTGCTTGGAAACCAGCCAGACAGCAATCCCTGATGTACTGAGTAAGGACAAGCCTGTTTTCTTAAGACGAAGAAATTTGTTTCAAAGGCCCTGGAGGAATTTGAGACTGAAAACAGTGATGTTTTCTCTACTGCCCAGCACTGATCTATTGTAACTGCTAGGTAAGAGTTGGAAGTCAGCAGATCTGCTCAGCTGTGGAGCTCTAATGACCATCCTGGCACAGGGCACATTAGCCCAGGCAGGACCTGCTCTTTGGGAGGTGACACGCCAGCACAAGGGAGACTGTGGAAGTAAAAGCCAGGATGTACAGCAAACATTAGAGATTTAGGAGGTGAAACACACCAGATGGTCCTGGTGTACACAGTAGCAGTTTTTGAGAAGAGGGAGGTATGGCTGTTCCAGCTAGCAGGCAGTGTTGGCAACGCCCAGTCTTTGATGGCTCACTTGTTCGTTTGGCACCTTTTCTCACACAGCAAATGCACACTCTAACTGCCCACTCTTACTCCAGGCAACTAGTAATTTCAACTTCAATTTACAGAAAGTATTTCAGAAGCTAAAGGCAAAATATCTGCTACTTATGAATTTATTACAGGGTAGTGGGGTTTTTTAACTTTTCCTACTCACAGTTATAGTCATAGTGTTAAAAAAATTTCTCATGGCTCTTTGACCTACACTGAAAAAATAATTAAGACTAGCAAAATTAAACTGGAGTATGTACTTAAGAAAACAAAATAAAATCCTTATCTCCATTACAAAATCTTTATCTGAAGATTTTTGCTATCAAAGTTCTGCCTTTTTCTTCGGATATAATTACATAAAATAAAACTAAAAAAAAAAAAAAAAAAAAGGAAAAGGAGATCCTACTCAGTAGACCCTATTCATTGCACAATAGCAGCACACAATTCTGCTAGGTGTAGATTATGAAGATGTAAAAGCAATTCAGGTAGCACCACTGCCACATTCAGCAATGCGTTATTTGCTATTTTCCATGGTATGATGACTGGGCAGTCAGGAGTGTGAGCTTTATTTTTCTATGTTTCAGAACACTTAATTTGGAAGTAACACTAAGTGTTCTGAAACATTATCTACAAGATTTTATTGCTTGGTCCATCCCCTAGAATAACACGGCACTAAAATATCCTCAGACAGATTATATTTTTTTTCAACCTAAATGATTCTATGATTATATGAAAAGTCAAGTGATAGCTTCATTTTATTTGTAAAAATGTAGTTCCCACCTCTCTCTTACAATACTGCTTGACCTTACTATTTTTGCCCTTCCCCATTTAGAGCTCTGCCTAGACAAGAGAAGGCTGGCACTTTTATCAGTGAGTGATTAATTTAAAAATGGCCTTTATTTTTCTGGATAAGTTGTAGTCCTTAGTGCAAGTGCACAGTGGGCAGGAAAGCCACCAACTCTGTCCCTTCCTTTTGCTGAATACAGTTTTAAAGCCTAACCATAATTTCCTGGCTTAGGGTATTTTTGTCCAAAAATGCTGATCCATTCATCAAAACCAAATCTTTTGACAGAAACAAAGATTCTCACAGCAAAGGTTGTGAGGTCTAGGATGAAATGCTTTCTAAAATGGGAAAGAGAGACAGACAGACAGCAAACCTAAGATTCTCTGAAAGACTTTCTCAAATACTCTATAATGCCACGATTATCACCTATATGAAAACAGAGATCCCAAGTGAGGAGAGCTCAGAATTAGAAGAGAGTATTACCCATAACAACACAGTGTACAAACAACAGGACAGCACAACCAGCCCCTCAAATTTAAAATATAAACAGTGGTGATCCACTACAGCTCACATCCCTATTGGTGCTCCCTCACACTTTTCCCCTGAAACTGGTGGGCTTTTCCACACTGACTGGTGGGAACAGGCCCTGGCCAATGCTGCTTCACAAACTGCCCTGACATCATCCGCAAGGGTGTTAACTTCAGGAGACAGAAGCCAAGGAAGATGCTAACAATTATGCAAAATGGACAACAGCAGGCTAGTGCTCCAGCTTGAGCACTGTTTGGTTTACTAGCACAGTGCCCTGGCCAGGCACTGCCAGCAAATCTGCATCACCACTGCATCAAGTGGAGAAAAAAAAAAGAGAATTACACTCTTCAGAGCACTTGTCTCAGGTGGAAAAAAACACAAGTTCAAGTTCCTGCTCCAAATCAGCCAGCATGCTCCAAAATGCCTATGAAGGACCCCAGCCATACAGCTACTGATCATTCTGGCATTTACATCTCTCTTCCTGTTTATTTTCTTCCCCCACAGAAAAGGTCACCACTTCAGCTCTGTTCCACCACAACACTGCTCCTTGCATTGGATAGCTATGGAGGATGGTGCATTGCTGATGTGCTCAGGTGATGGAACCCAGTGCTGGGACATGCATGGAGGAACACCCTCCTTGTAGGGATATTCACGGGAGAGAACAGCCAGGAAAGAGATAACTGGAAGGGCAGAGAGACATCATCCACACACATTCAGCTGCACAAAATAATACTGCACAGCATTGCAATTGCAGCTTGTCTCCCGACAGAAAGAAGCCACAGCACAAGGTAGCAGCTAGGAGAGTGAGTTTGCAATACCCTGACGTGGAAGTGAAGGCTAGGAAAAAAGCGTGAGGCTGTTCAAGTCCTTTCCATCGCTGTGCTCCTCAGTGTCTGTACCCAATTCAAACTAACAAAGCATGTGGGACAAAAATATATGCCAATAAGATACTGTTTTTATCAACATCTTGCAGCGCCTTATCTGATTTCAGTGGGAATTCTGTCTGGAAGCCTTTGGTGGCTTTGAAGTCAAGAACTTGCCTCTCACCTGAGAGATTTCTCTGCTTACCTCCCAAAATCTGAGGTGAACTAAATCAGGGAGGCAAAATCTTGCCTTACCCCCACTGCAGAGTCTACATGGCTTCTGCTGACTTTAGTGCTATGATCCAAGAGCCCATGGCCATCACAAGGGCAGGATATCCCAGACCTTCCAATGTTGTTGTTGATGACAAGGCAAAGCTCCCAGTCAGTCTACCCACAACACTTATGGGAGCTCAGAAGGAGCCAGAAGGAGGTATTGAGGTCTCATAAATCTCTCCAAAGGACCCCAAGAAAAGCTATTCTCACGGAAGTTGCTGGTTTGGTCTTGAAAAAATTCAACCCCAATATTGTCCATGCCAATCCTATTTGAGCTGTGGATATGAAATCAAATTCCCAAACAAAAAAATAATTTTGGAAACATTAATTCTTGTCTTTGAGCAATTGCTCTCATTCCTCTCATCTCTCTCACTAACCTCATTTATCAATATATTTATTTCCATTTTGTTCTAACACATAGTCCCAGGAATATCAAACTTGGCTATCTGAAACTTTCTCTTCCACTAAAAATCAACAAGGGAAGAACTTTCTGAACTCAAACACTATAAAAATAAATGGCATAAACCATCCTTCTCATTCCCTTTCTTGACAGAGTTTCTCCAAGGACAGCTAGAGGACTGTAAATAAAATAAACAACTTCTTAATAGATCTAGTAGTAAAAGAAAAAGGCAGTTTCAACATAACTCCTCCCATTTCCTACCCCAAAAGAATGCAGATTTCTTTGTTATTTATTTGTTCATACAAAGCCTTATAAACATCAGAAGAATAAGAGAATCTGTCAAAGCTCACATTTCAAGTATTTCAGTGATAGTTTTCATTGTCATAGGAAGGAACAAATCTTTTGTCTCTTATTCAAGAAGGCCTGTAACTAGCCTCAATTCAAGTGATAGGTTCCAGGTGCATATAAGCATCCTGTAAGAAATTCTCGATCAATCCACCCTTGATTAGTTGGTACTGCAATGATTTACATCAGACAGGCTGGCTTCACTTGATTTAACAAAAGTTATGGAACAGTGTTCTCTAGGTGCACGCATTATAGGAATTTACATCCTATTGGCACTTTTTTTTCTTTGTTATTTTGGTCACAGAGCATAAATTAAACTGAACAAAAAAAAAAAAAAGAACAAACCCAAGTAACGGTGACATGGCATCAATCAATTTTATGACCACCTTTATAACTAACACTTACACAACAGGTCATTTCTAATAATATGAAGGCATTAAACAGAGTATAACACAAAAAAAGGCTGCTTTACAAATGTTTCCATCCAACCCCACACTCAGGGACAGAAGTCATGTCTCCCAAACCAACAGAAACAAGAAACTTTTTTTTTTGGGATAAAGAGCTCAGCCAAGCTGTCAGTGTCTACATAGAGAAGCCTTTGTCCCACAGAATCTTCTCACGCACTGGAAAAGCAGTGAATGCATGAAAGAAATACCTTTTTTTTTTTTTTTGACACCTTTGGTGAAACATGCAAACTGCATGAAAAGAATGTAGGACTGACACCAGAAAAGTTTGAAATCACTAGGGGAATTCAAAAGGACTTGATTGTTATGAACAAATTCTGGAGGGTTCATAATTATCATCAACGAGTCAGAAGCAGAAACTACCAAAAAACTAAAATACAGAACACTACAATCCTCCACTCTTCCAACAAAGAACATAATGAAGTGTTTTTAAAGAAGAAATAAGCTACTACTTCTTTTGGCACAGGGAACAGCCATATACAGTTTTAATGTTTGAAAATTAATACCATATCAGTCTTACCTAACATCTGCTCTGCAATTATTGGCTTAAGTGGTGAATATTGGCTTAAGTGGTAAGTACTGAAAGATTTTCTCATTGTAAGAGGTTTGCAGCAGATTCTGTGGTGTCAGAGAGGATGCTTCACACTGCAGTCCAGAAATACTGACACTCATACATCAAAAGCAGAGAACATACAGTTCCACCTCTATTTTAATACAACTGTGAATGAGAGAATGAAATTCATGCATTGGGAATTCACCTCTGGCAACTTATCTCCTTGTAGCATAAACCAGTATGAGAGAAAATGTCACAGATAAGTTCCTCCTACATACTGGAAGAGGTCTGAAACTATTGTACAGTACAGCCCGTTTGACAGCAGATAATCGCAAAACACCAACTGCTGTGAAAACAAATGTTAAGTAAGGCAGAAATCGAATAACTTAGTAGAGCTACAAATTAAGTGTAGGGAATGCCTATCCATAATATTCTATTGATTTCGGTTCTCTGTTCCAGGATATAAAAAGAACTAACCGAAGGAAAGAATGGTTAAACCACAACCCAGCAGTTTCATCCTTTAAGGGCTTAATATGCAGAATCTCAAGAGATACAAATATAACATTAGTTACATAACGCCCTCTAACCACAAAGAAAAGAAAAAGCTTTATTATATCTCTCCACTGTTGATGGTAAAATGAAAATATATGAGGGAATAGCAAGACCAAACATATATTACAATCCCATCGCAGACTAAAATCATCTCTCTGCTGACTCTTCCATCAAGAAGGCGGCGAGACAAAATCAGAAGTAAAGTGAGGAGGATTATACAGCTTAAACTGAAAGCTGAAACACCAAGCAATCAGTGTTTAACAGTGCTTCTTCTCAGACTTAAGATATCCCTTCATTAACACTAATTATAACACATTAACATTAATTATTTACCTTCTTACTGTGAAGGACAAAGCATTTTAGGCAGGGCACTGTTTGTGGTCAAGGTGATGCTCTCAAGTTAAGAAGGCATTTATAACTTCTTTCAGACATATGCCATACATAAATCTGCCGTACATAAAAGATGCATTCAGCTGCTTGAAATTCATCTGAACGATTACTGATGTGTAATTTGAATTCCCTGACACCCAAGAGTTTTTTCTGAAAGTATCACCTCCACACTGTGCCTAAAACTACCGCTGCCTGAACTCCTTGGCTGCTCTAATGAGTTGGGAGAAAAGCAACGTCTGTGGAAATGTATCAGCAAGTTAGAAAAGGACAGTTACAGGTATTGCTTCAGATCTTTTCTCTTAAAGATTTTTAAAAAAAATTTAATATATTAAATACTAGAGAAAACATAATCATTATAAAAGGGGAAATCAGCTTTGATACTCAAATAGGAAAAGAAAAAAGCATTTAATTGAGTATGAAAACATTACTATATTTGAAGAAGATAATTTCAGGAGGATCTTTTTGTGGTAACAGCAACAGCCCAGACTCAGCAAATGCCCGAGGCTCAGATTTCTGTGGAGAACTTCTGTATTTCTCTGATGGCCCAAGGACAGCATTCAGCACATGACATTAGAGGGGAGACTTTGGAGAACAGTCCTGTCAACTTCTTAAGACCCAAAGCCTTAAATAGTTGTATGACTGTATCTCAGTGGAAGTATTCATTTTTGATGATTTTCAAAAGGAGCCAGCAAAAAGGAACAAAAACAACAACTACATAAAACTAGACAACACAGACTGAATCAGTAAACTCTGAACCATGTAAACTATTTTAAGTCTATACAGAAAATTATAAAATTTAAAAAGGAACTACAATTGAGCAAATGCCAATTGTAAATTAACATACTTGCATCAGTGTCCCTAGAACCATGCAAAGAGAGGATTTTTTACTCTGATTTCTTTTCAAAAACACAAAATCTTTCCCAAGCCACTGAATAAACACACCTTTTCCCACTTTTTAAACATTTTTATTTCCTTGTGCCCTAGAAATTCTTTTACTCTAGAACCATTTGTTATCATGAAACCTCTGGAAAATAAAACAAATGGAAAGTTACTTGTCTGATAACTGGTTATATCCTTCAGTTACTGACACTTTCAGCCTTCCTCACCACTATTCAACTCCTCACTGCAGAAAGGTAAGAGCTAGTATTGACCTCTGTATATTAGGAATACAGCTACAAAGCAGCAGTTCAATACTAGTGCAACTTTTTTTGACATCAGAGTGATAAAAGCTAAAGTTAGTGCAAAGGACTGGAGTTAGATCTGGCATTGCTACTTTTCCCAGTAACTATGATGACCGCTGTGACAGAGACTTCACAAGAAGTTAAGAACTAAAGGACTGTTACAGACAAGTCCCTGGTTAGAGGTGGGCAAGGTCAGAGATGGAGATCCAGCACTGAAGAAGCAGCTAAGCCATCCAAACGCTTCCTTTGAACTTCTACATTATCTTGTCTTTATTGTCATTCATCATAAAAGAACATTGAAACCATAAGAGAAACTACAGGAGACTCAGAGATGCTAGTCTGATTACAGTATTCTCCACACCTGAGGTCAGCCCTCATTTTAGCACAGTTAAACTGAACAAATACCTCTATGGCACACAGACATCTCTCCATACATCCTAGCACAGAACAGACCAGAATGTGTTTACTAAAAGCCTAGGGGCATATTTAATTTAATAGCCACAAGTTCTTTCTGGACATACTTTTGTTGAGAATAATTTTACACTTGCTGAAGATAAAGATTTTTCTTGACTGTGAGGGGATCAGATTACACCTAAGGTTTTTGAAACAAATTCTTCAATAATCCATAGGAATATTCTCCTTTTTTTTTCCTTCTTCTTGTTTGTTTTGTGTTTTACTTGGTCTTTTTTTTTTTTTTTTTTTTCAAATAGCTAAATTGCAGAAAATGGGGCCTCTGAGAAATACAATAGAAATAGGACTTGGAGCATCTTCCAGCACAAAATTATTGTCACCATGCTTATTAATGAAAACTTGTACACTCATGTAAAAGAAACAGACATTTTGCTGTGCTTGAACATGTCTGTTGTTGGTTTTTTTTTTTTTGTTATTTTGTAGTGAGACTGTCAAGAAAGGATTATAGGATTGTACACAAGAAAATAAAAAGGACTAGGAACCTAAAGCAAAGCTCACCTGTTGCTCATACTAATAATTGTTTAGAAAGAGCACATTTGATAAGTCCTGTTTATTCTGTTACAGAATCATAGGGCTGTTATCTTTAATAGCTATTACTCAGACAGATATATAAAAAATATCTTATTTCTCTAGCAGTCGTTATCCTATCAAAGGGATAATCCTTAAATGCTATGTGTCATTCACTTTAGTTTTTTAAGGCTGATAACATTTGAAGTAGTGTTCTGCCATTCACGGGGAGATGTAAGCCCATAACTGGAGGATTTTTTTTATTATTTAAAACTGTATGCAATGTTAAAAACCAACTAGTGAAGAGGTGGACTTACAGGGCCAGGTTGTTTCAATCAGTGTAGCTATATGACATGACAGTTTTACACCAGCTGAGCAGCTTATGGTTATGCATAACAATACAGAATTGGTTTTTCATGCCCTTGGTGGCAAGAAGCATGTAAAGAAAAACACCTCTTCCCTTTCCCTTGGTAGATTTGGACTTGTGAATTTTTATGAATCTGCACAATATGCCTATCCAAGCACTATAAATATTTGCAAATGATCTGTTACACAACAGCTTTGCTCTTAATTTATGTTCATTTTTGAAGCATAAATACACATACTTTTATTAGCCAGCACACAGGTATCAGTACTTACCTGTGATCTAAATGATGAATAGAGAGAATAACCCCTGAATTCAAATGGGCTTGTTTTAAGGTCACCAGGATTGTGAATTCACATTTATTTCTTAACTTCTGAAAAAAGATTTCAGCTGTTTCTGGAGATGCCTTGACACTTCTTGAAGTATCTAAAAAAAAAAAA
>VZRZ01004779.1:426051-447559 GCA_013398175.1 Climacteris rufus | reverse complement strand
AAAAAAAAAAAGAGGAAAAAACACTCCATATAAGATCCTATGTTACTTTACATCCTCGTTCAAACACCTTACAAAATAACAGGCTATTTCTGAGAAGAACAATTAAACAGACAGGCAAAAGCAGGACCAAAGTATTTTAAACATTCGTTTTGCATGCAATGGGAGCCATTTCAATGAAAGAGAACACATTTTCTAGAACACCTATTCACCTATTCCATTCTGGGGAGGGGTGGTGTTTTGTTTTGGTCCAGGATCAT
Source organism: Climacteris rufus (assembly GCA_013398175.1). Taxonomy (NCBI): domain Eukaryota; kingdom Metazoa; phylum Chordata; class Aves; order Passeriformes; family Climacteridae; genus Climacteris; species Climacteris rufus. The sequence continues at coordinate 447,302 of VZRZ01004779.1, read as the reverse complement.
AATGCTTACTTTTTTCATGGATGGCCAGACGTTGCCTTTAATATCTCATCCGAAGTCTGGGCTCACTAGCAGTGAAGCACAAAGTGACAACACCAGACATGAGTCTAAACCCTGCAGCATGACCTGAGCAACTTCTTAATGACCTCTAAAAAAAAGTTATGCTTAATAGCATAAATACACAAATAAATAAACAAACAATTAAAAAAAATAACAAAGAAAACCACAAACCAAAGAGCAGATCTCTTTAGAGACAGGTTACTCAGTTTTAAGTAATAGTTTAAAAACTCCACAGATTTCAAAATGTATTATTGCTAATTAATTACTATATACTCCAGCTGAGTGGTATTTTCCTGCTGCTTCCTGCACAGGATGTCATGAATGTTTGTTAGAGTAAAGGCACACATACAATAAAGATTTTACTTTTAAAAAACCCACACACAGCCTAGACTAAGGCAATATTTCTGCTGAATTTGCACATAACTTGCATAGACAATAAAAAGTCCCCACTTTAAAATTTCTGGAGAGAGAGTTTACAAAATAAGATGTCAAATGCTAGAAAAATAATTTCCAATCTCCATAATACATTATAGCAGAAAAAAATTAATATACATTTTTAATGCACAAAATCAATTCATTAGCATGTGTAATCAACTGTGTAAGCACTAAATCAATTCACAAGCTTTTGTCACAGCAATTTGACCATTCTTCTCTAGTCTGGGACACTAACTCAGGAACAGCAGTAGAGAGCTAACTGCAGTAGAACTGGTGATTTTCTTTTGGCAGCACTGGAGCTGAGCTCTCAAGTACACCCCTCTCAGCTTACACCACTGTTCTTAAAAAGTTTTATTCTATAAGATGGACCTATGAAAATGCTGCTCTCCATTAACAGAAACAGTTTATTTTGGTTTATGGATCAGGAATATTTTTAATATATGTTTAAGAAATGTAACAACCTGTACAAGTCTGAAGTCTTAACCAAGTTCCTACACAATGTCCCACCACGTTGAATTTAATTTGTTTTTCACAAAGGGGAATCCAAAAGAAAACGAAAAAAAAATTTCTACCAAATTGCTATGATATTCTTATGAGCAACTGATGAAACAAAGCATATGCATAATACCCCTACCCTTAAAGAAGGCCAGCTCACACATTAATAACTATCCCCCCTTTCTACAGGCACTTTTATTCTAACTGGAGCTGTTGGGATGCGAACACTTCCCTACAGACGGCCTGTGCTTTAGCAAGGAAACAAACCCTCACCATCACATGGAGCTCTCCAGAGCCATCTCAGTCCCCATCACTGTGCTGACAGAGGCAGATAAAACACAGAGCTGCCACAACACCCACAAGACAGGGATCTTTTCTGAGGTCTCTTCATGCCACCCTGAATCATTACCTGATCACTACACTGGATGAAAATTTTCCATCCTTTATTTATAAAACCTTAGCTGGGTACCCTATAATCATTCATCGTGGCCTTAGATAACCTTCTTGTACACAGGCAATAGCATCAAGACCTGATTATATCATGCTGGAAGCCTATATACTATGACTACCATCACACTAACTGTTAGAGTATTACACTGCCAAAACACATGGCCATTTAGTTTTGTTATTGCAAATAGGTCAGTTCATACTTGCTGCTCAAAAAAGCAACACAGCCTTTTGAATTATTAGTACTCTTATGAAACACAAGACTCTTTGCTCAGCACAGGCACCAGGTGGAATTCTTAAAAGCAAGATGACTGAAAGGTCCTTGATCTGTCAGATCCATTCTCTTTACACTAATACAAGAGTGCAAATCCCTCCTTCCAATTGCCTTTGAACACTAGCAGGAGGTGCTTGATAGATCACCAGCTGTGCTCAATAAATATTGCATCAGGCTTGTTCTTGATATTTGGCTTCTAGTAATCAGTTTAAGATCCAACAGAAAAACTTTACTGGAACAGGACTTCTTCCATAATAGCTTGGAAAATCAAACTGGTGTATTACAGATAATAATTTGCCGTTTCTCAACAGTTACATAAAAACCTCATACTGTGAATATTTCTAACACACAAAACCATAGGCATAAATCTTTTCAGATTGGAGTGCAAAAATAAGGAGAGAATTATTCATTTGAATGAGAAATTTGTCTCTAGCCATGATACAAATACTTTGGGTTTACTTTCTTACAATATTGCATGTGTTTGGCTTGACAACATCACAACTCACAAACTCCATCTTTAATTTACAGAAAAATGAAAGTGTCAGTTAAAGAAACAAAAATCCAAACTAAAAGCAAGTCTCACTCCTTGTTCAGCCTAGATCTTTTAAGATCTAACATTGCAAAGCAATCTGAAAGCCCAGAGAAGTAAACCACTGACCATAAGACTTGCAGGAACTCAATCCTTCACAAGACAAGCTTAGCAGCTGCCTGTGCTCACAACAGCCCTCACTACTAGGACACATTTTCACCTCTCAGAGACAATCTGCAGTCATGTTGTGGGTTTGAATTTGGTTTTGTTTTTCTTTTGTTTAAAGGAATTTTTTCTCCCATGCGTTGCCTAACAGGAAAAAACCTAGGAATAGGGCAGGGTGGGAGGAGGGGGCACCTTGCTCCCGGAGACCTGTAACATAACCCTGCGAGAAAGGGAGAGACTCCGAAACCGGCTGGAGGGGGCAGAGATGGGGTTCGCGCCTTTCCAGTGCAACTTCAGGGAGAAGAGATGTGCGTGCTGCCAGCTCTCTTCCTGGAATCGCGGCCTATGCCTGTCGGCTGCTCCCTTGCCGGGCTTCACTGCAGCTCGAGGATACAGCATTACATAGTAACTAATGCTGCCTCAGAGATCAGCCCGCTGCCGTCCCTGGTGCCCCGGGGCTTCCTGATACACTCTATTTCTCCTGCGTCTGTTTGTCACTCCAGCTTCCACTTCAAGGATCTGCCACAGATCCGCTCAACACCGGGACTGCTCAGCGGGAGTTTGCATGGGAACCACCTTCTCCCCTCTCCCCACTGCTGCCTGCCAGGCCACCATTTTCACCATGTGGAGGGACTGCTGCACTCACGCCCACAGCGCCCCTGCAGCCCTGGGGGAGTCACTGCAGCTGCCCTGACGATCCAGCCCTGCCGGCTGTGCCTGCAGCTCCCAAGGCAGGAGAGGACTGGTACTGGGTTTCTGTTTGTTGCTATTATTATTAGTTTATCCCATTATATATATTAGTAAAGAGCTGTTATTCCTTTACCAATACCTTTGCCTGAAAGCAAATTTTAAGATTATAACAAGTTGGGGGGAGGAGGGCTATATTCTCCATTTCCAGGGAAAGTCCCACTCTCCTTGGTAGACACCTGTCCTTTCTAAACCAGGACAAGTCAGAACTCTGCAGCAAATGCCAACACCACACCGGTGTTTTCTGGAGGTGTCAAGAGCAGACATTGCCATGTCAGTCATTTTCAGGAGATAATAATGACTGCACTGTAACAAAGACAGTAAGTAACTTCCACCAGGCCTCACTTCACGAGTCCAAAGACACTTCCACCAGAACAAAGACAGTAAGTAACTTCCACCAGGCCTCACTTCACGAGTCCAAAGACACTTCCACCGGAACAAATGGGTGTTGCAGAAAGAAGTAGTTTTACCCTTTGCTGTCACTAGCCTTTAATTGCTCTCATCATCAGTGTGGTGGCAACTGCATTCATATAAACATATGAGGAACTATATCAGGGAACTGATCCAGTCTTAACTAGTCCAGCCATGCCTCCCCACCAGAAAAAAAAAAATCACAAAATAAAATAGTGTTGGAAGCAGCCACAAACAAGTTACAGGAGCTAAGCAGGAAAATTTCCATACACAGCACCAGCAGCATACTAAGTCATGCTGTGGAAAGACTTAGGACAAGCCATTAATTACCATTCATTTCCAGCCCACAATAAAAGAAAATAGTTACTAAATGGAATTGATAACTTGTCTTAGCAAAGCGTATGCTCTCGAGTTTCTGAAGAGCATCTAGAAGCAAACATACAGTAGGAACTGAATTATAAAACAAATTCCCACAGAACAGGCTTTGGAGGAGGCATCCTAACTAATCAAGCTTCACAGTTTGTTTCATGTGCACATAATCAGCTTTTAATAGCAGCATCTATAAATCAATTCTGCATCTGACTGTAGGTTTGCTGAACTATCCAAATTAAATTCCAGTGGCTTGTGAGAAAAAGGAGGGCTGAAGGCTAAAATAGCACTGAAAAATATAATAAAGGGTGGCTCAATTTTGTTTCAGTTTACTACACTAGGAGGGATGAGTGTCACAACCATATACTCACATCCCATCATTTTCCCATATTCAAATTTTTGGATAATATTTTCTTAACTATAGATTTCACACAGTCTATAAAGGGCAAGTTTACTTTATATTGTTCTTTTATTTAAGTAACAAATATAGACTAAGCTACACCCAGCCAACAGGACAGCATGCAAAGCTAATCCAAAAGCAGCATCTTTCCAAGGCTGACATAAGTGGAGCACAGTGCATTCAAATTCAGGAGTTGCATTCCTGCAATGAAAAATGAACATAGAAGGAAGTAAAACAACTTTTATTAGACCAAAACCTTGCTAGATGTGATATGCATTACATCCTTCAGTAGAAAGACTGGTTGTTTTGCCACTGATACATAAGATCAGCTCATAAAGCATTTTGAGCTACTTTAGTCATAAATTTGTCCATTCCCTTCTCACAGATTCCCAACTGTTTCAGAGAGGATAGCAAAACAAACACACATAAACCTGAGTTGGTTTCCCCAAGGCTGTAGGAAGGAGCTCTGGGGGAAGGTGTTGCAATTCTACCTCAAATTTAGAAGACTGCAAGATACAGGGTAAACACTAACCCTTTAAGACTCCCAGTGGGGCCATTCCCAAAGGGTGTGCTTAAGCTGCAGGGCCCAGCAGCTCTGCCCAGTTCCCAAGGCTGGGTGAATTCTAAGACTGCAATCTAAACATACATCAGGATACAACCAGGTACAACCAGACCTCTATGCACCCACGTGGTCCCTGTAAACTGGATACAACCTGGTCTCCCCAGAACAAAAAGCTCACAAATGCTGGGAATAAGGACTCTAGTCCTAATTTCCCAAGTGGAATGACCAGGATCTTGGGATACCCCACAAAATGTTTAGGGATATAGCCCACAAACTGCACTTGTAGTTTAGACACCACCATGGTGTGGTGTGTCTCCTTTCTTATTTCCACTAAAGAAATGCTTCAGCAAGGATGCACGCAGATAGAAATGCAGTGGATGGGAAGGAGAAAAGGAAGAGGGCAAATGCTCTTCAGCTTAAACTAAACAATCGAAACAAAAACTGACTTGAAGCCAAATAATTAAGTCAAATAAAAACAAGGGGGAAAACATCACAGTTTGTTCTTGCAGCATTTGGGGAGGTTCCAACTGCCTCTGCTTTGTAGTTTCCTCTGTTCTGAATGTCAGCTACAGCATTAGTGTGTCATCCAGCAAGGGCTTTCCTCCAGCTCAAACCATACACAAGGTCCCACAAGCCATAATGGACCAACACAAAAAAGACCTGTCTCTAAACACACTTTTTCGCCAATTATACTGGCTGTTCATACTTATATCCTTAAAAAACAGTAATCATATCACTTCTGGACAAAACTTTGGCTCACCTACATGCTACATACTTTGATGTTTGAAGTAATTTTGGCACAGCTGAGAACACAAATCCACTGCAGGGCAAGAGGAGGGAAAGGTACTGAGAGCCTGGACAGCTAGGCTTGAAGGCAGTTGTAGTGGTTTTGATCTGAAATAACCAAACCACTATTATGGAACTAACTTGCTTGTTTAATCAGGACTAGTTTGTGCATTTGTCTAAATGATTGTGATTTCATTCAAAGTGCTTTGTTTTAAATGTTTTCTTCTCCATGGTCAAAATCCCAGGGAATTTTTGCTTAGTTTATTAAGTTTGTTGGCCCTCATCTTTTTTTTCTTTAAGCTAGAAGAACATTAAAAATTGTCAACTATTCAAATAAAATGAAAATAGAATGTATTTAATTTTCTATTGTTCTAGTTAATGTTCTAATAATAGCATATTAACATATTTAATTAATGTTTAATTTAATACCTCCTACCTGGTATGACATATTAGAAATGACTGAGTGGTGGCAAGCTCTCAACTATTTCTGCCTGCTCCTGGCACTGATTTGGGTGACTCTTTAGGATAGACTTCGCAAATCCATGACTGGCTATGGAAAACAACAGCTGTAATATAATATGTATTCCCTGTAAACTGACAATAATACCACCAAAATCTGACTAGAAGCATTCTGCAAGAGATGACACAAAACTAGTTTGAGAGTGATTATACCAGTGGCTGGGTTAAGCCTCTAAGCTTATGTACCAACTGGCGGCTTCTAGAAATCAAGGTCAGATGTGACTGAATTGTTCTGTGATCCTAACGTTACCTTCCCACAGCCCAACTAATATGACTTTCCGTGTTGGAACAGTCTCTTTGCATCCCTGTGAGGCTACAAAACAGTTGTCAAGGTGCCAGCCACTAAAGTACAATCAAACTCCTTCAAAGTATGGCCAAGCCCTTGAGATGATCTTGAGAATCATTCTTTGTGGCACACATGTACTTAACTGTGGAATAGAGAAGGTGGTTCCTTCCTTCCAGCCCACCCACCTTCTACACTAGCAGAATCCAACTGTTTCAGTGAAGGCTGCAGTTGCTTAGCATGATTCCTCACCTGGATTACAGGTCATGGAAATGTTATTTTAATGGTGGTGCAAACAGCCATAGACAGCACCTTAGCTTGGTCTGTAGATCTGTACAACACAGAAGTAGATGCAGAGAGAGCAAGCAGCAGACATATCACTATACAAACACTTATTTGAGCACGGGTCTAGGAACCATGGCTCTCTCAGTCTCAGGCTTAATTTGCCAGTGCACAATGCTAAGATACTTAGATATCTTTCATCTTCCCTTGGTCTATTGTCCCTTCAGCAAAGAATGAATTTGCACCAGCATTACAAGTGGGAACATTTACTGTAATATAAAGCAGCCCAGCTGCACTGCAAAAAGTCAGGTGTGCTCTTCCAAAAATATGTCAGGTCCATGACCAAGAATTTCATGACTTTTGGAGTCAGTAGGCAAAAAGTAAATAAAATACAAACAGCTACAGAAAAGGTTCTAGTGACTATATCTGCAATAGCATATTTATGACATTTTTTCAAACCTTTTGCAAACGAAATTAAAAGGAACCTAATTGTAGAAAAACCTGAACTTTGAACATGTAGGACTCCAGATTAGAAGCCTGTATTCTCAGCACAGGAGGCTAAATCAGCTGATTTTCTAAGAAGCAATACAGATACTGCCACACTAGATTGTTGATAAAACAACTCCCACCAAACTGCCATAGAAAATGAGAATGTGTTCTCCTGAACATTTCTGAAAGGAATGTTAGGCATGTATAGCTCAACACACAGGGAAGCGCCACACATACAAAAGTAAAAAAGGGATTTTTAAAGGCATATATGGTAAAAAAAAGCTTCTGTTCCTTGCACACCAGAAATACTATCCCTTTCAGTGTAACTATGCCATCATGCTAGATACTATCACCAGGAGAAAGGATGCTACTCAGTGCAGACCTAGTATATGATAGCAAAATAATGAAGATAAAAGACTTCTATTCTTGTTACTGAAATTCCACTCCTAGGACACTGAGTGCCATACGGTATGCTCTGTACCATGTATTTATTAATGTAATGCTTTCTGGTGATTTATAGGCTCCAGGTTATCAATTATATGATGTAATAGGCTTTTGAATACCAGTTTTGGCTAGCCTATATTCCAACAGTATTCTTGAATCCTTTTTAAGCTCTGAAGAGGCTTTGCATGTGCTCCCTCATAGGTAGAATCAAGTACTGCTACTTAGAATTATGTTGTTTAGGTTTTTCACAGCCAATGCCACAACAAATCTGACTATGTTTGAACAAGGACACAGATGTAGTGCAGAGTGGGATTTCTCTCTGCTTCTTCATTTCAATAGAGATTCCAGCTACATTTAAAAGGTTGCAGCTACTATAGCTTTATAAATATATGTGTATATAAACATGCACACACAGAGCTCCCTAAAAACTCCCTTTATGCTTCTAGAAAGCATAAAGCAGCTTTCTAGAAGCTGCGTTGAGAACACCTTGAAACCTGTGGAGCAAATCAAGCATGCATGTTTTCCTTGCAGCTGCCATCTGTGGCATATGCACCTAGTCATGGTTGGCTGCATGCCGTCACATGAACACTTTGTGTCAAACTGACCTAACAACAAACAAAAACATCACACCAAAAAATTCTGTTAACACCAGGACACTGAAGAGCAGAAGAAAAATAATGCATGACCTTCCAGCCCTCCTGGTACAGTAATAGGGGCATGACACACATGAGAACTGCTAAAAGGCTGATTTTATTTTCAGTCCTTCATCATATAGCATGGCCAGAGTTTTAGCAGCTATTCAAGACATGGCAAGGGGGAGGACAGGAGGAGGAGGCAGTGTTGCCAGCCTTTTCCAAATGAAAAGGCAGGCTACCGAAGGTAAACATAGCCCAATCAATTAAAAACAATAAAGTACAAACTTAATGGCAATAATAAACCATACAAGCAGATTATGCTAGGTGTAGATCAAGCTGCATTACATGATCTACCCTTCTCCCTGAAGATATGACAATTCAAATTCTGAAATATATCATATTCCAGTGGTGAACTATCATATGATGGCAGACTATACAAGATCAGCACCCACCATGGCACCTCCGAATTAAGATTGGTGTAGGCTCTCCAATACCCTCTCAGCAACACACCACATCTCTCCCTCACTTGGTTCTCACTATTCAAGTGTCAGAAAGACTTACTCATGCTCTCTGCTCAGTCATTTCCTCTCAAAACCTCTTTTTATTGTGATCAGTATGCTGCTCCTGAGGACCTAACTCCTACAGCCAGTGTTTCACAGAATCATTTAGGCTGGAAAGGATCTCTTGAGTTCATCTAACCCAACTGTGATCATTTGATGACCTGAAGGGTTTACTTTTTTCCTCCATGAAAAATTTGTTTCACCCTCGTTGTGATGGTTTGGAACTCTCATCCCCATTTTCCTTCATCTCTTGCTTTCTAGGGTGTAAGTGTTTTTTGCCCACATTAGGGTTAATTGCCTTTGGCTCACCAAAATTCTACATGTTAAGAGTTTAACTACTGATTTATTTTCACACAACACAATGGTGAGCTTAAGAAAACATTAATATGAGATCCATTGTAATTTCACAGATGGCCACAATGATGTGGTCCGCATGAAAGATTAACTTCTGACACAAGAGAATGGCCAATAGTCACTGACCCAGATAGACAGCTCTAGAAAACTTAAACCTGTATCCTAACAGCAAAAATAGAACAGGGCAGGGGAAGGGAGGCCACCACCGGAAAACAAATTACATCTGAAGCATGCCACACACATCCAACACCTCTGTTGCTAGCCACAGGTCTCCAGCAGCAGACTGAGCAAACAGCAGCAGATGGGGGTAGAAGGCAGGAGACTGAATTGTAAAGAGAATTCAGGCACCAGCAGAAACAGGAAGTGGCAGGGGAGTGAGGAGTAGAGGAGGAACGTGAATGTCATCAACCATACTGGCATACTTGGAAAGATCTTTACTTGCAGGATATCTGTTTTGATGCCAGGAAAAGGAAAGGTTAGAAGGTTTTGAATTTGAAACATCAAAGATGAGAGATACGAAGGAATACCATATACAAAACTCAGGTGTGAGCAAGGCAGACAGGTAGAAAATACATGGAAGTCTCAAGCTAAACATTATCAGAGATTTCAAGGAAATTGGGAAGGACTAGAATTCAGAATCTCCAGAAGTTTTAAGGTTTAAATCAGGTGTTAAATGGAGTCCTGGGGAATCAGCTACAGGTTTAAACTCATGCCCAATTTATAAGCTTGGATGAGTTAAAATTATAAAATGTTTCCAAACCCTCATTTTGCTCTTGTGGGCTTGTTTTAGTCAGGTGTCATGGTTTTGAGCCGCCCCAAAGCTCCCACAAAAAGCTGCTTCCCTTTTCCCCTCCCTCTGCTCAGCTGGACAGGGGAAAGGAATTTCTTCCAAGGTGAGATAAAGATACTGAGAGAAAACACCCTCTAATTAAGCAGGCTAAAACAGGTTCAAAACTTAAAAGTAGTAAGTGAATTTATTACAGAGTTAAAGGAGTAAGCAAAACATTCTCTTAAACATTCCCCCCCACTCCCACCCCNGTTTCCTAGTCAGTTCATTCCTCAGATGTTTTCTTCTTGGCAATTATTTGGAGAGGAGGCAGGTCCCCATCTCACAAACACTGTGGCATTTTTGCACCAGTCCTTTTTCCCTCTTGGACAGCAGCCCACCCAGTCACCACTGCCCACCACTCTTCCTCCCAAGGCCAGGCTGGTCCAAACTTAGGGTGGGGGTGAAACAAGGCCTTTTTTACCACAAATGACTCCCTCAGTCTCCGGGAGCAAAGGCCTCATTATCTGCATCAGTCCCCCTCCAGACCAAAGTCCCTCCTGTAGGAGTCCACCCCTCCTGATCTGGCATGGGGTGGATCTCAGCTCCTTCGTGGACCCTCAGGGTGCAGGGAAACATTGCATTGGTACAGTCCTTACCACAGGCTGCGAGGATGTCTTTTAGAAGCACCTCCTCCACCTCCTTCTTCTTCTTCTGACTCTGATGGTGTCCATATCTGTTGTTTCTCCTACATGCTGTACTCCTTCTTCCCTATCTACATCTACTGGCGCATGCATGCATACTACCATGACTCCTTCTTAAATATGTTGTCACAGAGGTGTTACCTTCTCTAATTGGCCTGGCTGTGGCTTCCACAGCATGTCCATCTTCAAGGCCATCAAGGATAGGCCCTGGCCAGACAGCTGTGGAAGCTTCTGGCAGCTTTTTACAGGAGCCCCTACATCTTTCTGGCCCCTACCATGCCCAAAACCCAGACCCTGTCAAACCACCACACCAAGTATCACTAAAATATACTGAAGTGCACCGACAAACAGATTTTGGGAGAATAGAAAAGCAGTGGTTTCATAACTGTGTACCCAGTGTTTGATGCTACCTTATGTCTTTGAAAAACTCTCCCTATACTAGATCAATTCCACCAACATCCCAGACCTCCAAAGTATAGACAAAGATTTAAACGGTCATCCACCCACTCCTTAGCATACATATTACCTGAATGTAACACATTGACTACAACATAGATAATATTTCCTAGATGTTTCATTTCATGCTATCGTCTAAAAAATCAGTCTGGAGATTTCCACCACTTCTTTTCAGCAGCTATTCCACAACCTAAACTAGTTCACCGTGCAATTCTCCTTTTATCTTAAATCTTTTCCATTTGTAGTATCATTACATTACTCTAGCTCTTTGAATACTAAATACTTCCTTCATTTTAGACCTGTAAGAATCTTCTAATACTAGACACCTATCATACAACACTTTTGTCATTGCTTGGACAAGCTGTACATACTCAAGTTCTTTCAAAAGCCTTCTTACTAAGCCAATCCTTCTGTTACTGTATATTCAGGTTTGCTGTTTTTGTCTTCAGTCCCTGCAATTCATTGATATGTTTTCTGAAATGCAGAAACCCAGAGTGCATGCAATAACCCAGATGCAATCTCAGTCTAAAAAAAATTCAGCCTCCCAGATCTCTTACTCCCACATGCTTTCCTTGTGCTAATAGCGTATGCAGGGATTCTTAATAAGAGCAACACTGAACAGGGCACTCAAGGTTTTCCTCAAGTCTACCCTCTTCCTTGAATGAGAGCTGAGTAAATCTAGGGACTAGTTCAAATTCAAGACATATTAGCCAATGTTTCAGGAAATCTTAAGAGTGCCTTTGGAACAGCCAGGGCACAATATGCAAATGCATGCTTAGGGAGCTATTAAAACACAGATTATTGACCTCAAAATCAGAACAGGTCCTTTGGAACACTTCTGGATCATTACACAGCTGTATCTAGAGACTGACAGACTGCCAGAGAGAGTCAAGGCTGGTACATGTTGTCTTCTCCGTTTAGGATAAGCGCTACAAATGTTACCACCATCTAATTACACACAAATAGGCATTTATGCTGGGGAAATTATATAAACATTGCTCTAACAGAGTGAGCAACTCTATAACCAGAGATCTTTTTTTTTATTATAGTCCCTCTATATTTTCAGAGGGAAATAGCCACTGAAATTCCACTAAAAGAGTTCTCAGTTACGGATCGCTAGCAATATTGATTGTAATGGCTCCTTTGGAAACATTACAGTCTATCGTAGCAATGTTGTTGCTGCAGCAAATGTGTTAATCTGCTAAAAGCCTTTTGAACACTGTGTCTTCAGAAGTCTCTTTCAGCCTATTGGTCCTTTTAGACCATGTCCATTGCTTTAGTACCTTGCAACAGCCCAGAGTTGTTGCAGCAGCTCATAAGATGACTCAACATAAAAGTCAGTTTTCTAATCTTGTGTGTCTCTCTGAAGTCATCGGCATCACACACTCAAAAATAAAAAAAAGGTATGCGCCAAAAAAAAAAGCAAACTAAATGTTAACAAATAAGAACTTTTGGCCATAAAATTCTTCCATGTTGAAAATGGCTACAGCAATTTTTTTCCTACCCAAATACGGCTTAAAGGTAAAAATGGAAAAAAAAAAAGGAAATTTACTTCCTCGATGGATAACTTAAAAAACATACTTGCTATAAGTTTGGTTGAAGTTTTTAAAGTTCAGTAACAGCTACCTGAAATATCTGCTTAAACATTCATAATAGGTATTTATTGTGGAAAACATGTCCAAGCAAAAAAATTAGAAACTAAAGTACCCTTTCTTATCATATTTCTCCTCAGATTTTTCTGAGGGGAAATAATTTGTACAATGTCAAGATGGAAAAAATAGCATTTCTTAAACATTGAGACAAAATATAGAGGAATTTAGACAAAACAGATGGACAGGGAAAACAAAAAAAACCAAACAGTAAAAAATCCTTTTTCACTCCTTATTCAGCTGTACCTCTGCAGTATAGGTAGGAGAACACAGCTGGTCAGTGGATCTGCACCTTGGCACAAAACCAAATGGGACAAATTATAGGGAAGAGTTACTACATGGAAGTAGTTTTCTGTCACAGTAACGACACGAAGGAAGAGACGAGAGATGCCTGTTACCAGCAAGGAGGAAAGAGAAAGAAGGGGGCAGCAAGACCCACTTTCTTTATTTTATATCCATTTAGAAATCAGTATTCATTGGAGGAAATAAGTTCTTCCTCCCTCAATCACAGTGATCAAAGGAAATGTCCATCAAAGTTCTGTGTCCAGGAGAAAGGAATGTAAATTATAAGATACCATTACAATAACATGGCCATGTTTACATAGAAGAATGTGAGAAACTAGCTACAAAAAAATGACAACATCCAGAACTGCAAAACTCAGGGCAACAGTTTTCCATGACAGCTATATAAAATTTCTAGCTCTTATCCAACAGTTTTCAATAACTTATGAACTCAGTTCCATACCTCCCTTAAGACTCAGTGGAACAGTGAAGTTAACCATACTTGGAGCTATTTTTCCAAGCCAGCACCTGTATACCCTGGAGGATACAGACTAGAAGAATGTAAGCTGGGGAGGACGGGAGAGTAGAAAACCTATTTCCCACATCTCATAAGCAAAAGTTAGGGGAAAAACAGACAGCGTGATTGATCTAAAAGGGAAGTGTAGGAAATGCTGCTGTCCGTTGTGACACCTCAGAGGAGAATGAGCCATGTTGCAGTGGGGGGAGAAACCATAAAAAAAATTAAACTAGCAAGTCTCAGGCACACTTTGTGACTACAGAACTATGCCACAGCAAAAGCAATTACATAAGGGTAGCAAGACCTCATCTTCCCACGTCACTACCTCTTGCTAATGCAATCCTCCCCCAGCAATATGGAAAGATGTGCTTGTCAGCTACCTAGAAGGGTCACTGTCCTCTCTCTCAGGGCACACGTGCTGCATGTGCTGGGTTTTCTCTGGCATACAGGACAGACACTGTCCTGCTGTCAACATCACATCTTTTAACGTCAGTCAACACCACTGCCCCCTGCCACGCTGCCAGGAGAGGCTGCCAGGTAAGCAGCCATCTGCACCTGCCTGTTCTTGATGAGGACATCAACACAGAGAGGCCTCCTTGTCCCCACTCCTCTGACCATTAGGTCCCTTCTCACAGCACCAACCAGGGCTCTGCCCCACATCACCACACCAACACCATCTTAATGTATTCCCCTTTCATACATGCCTTAGAGCTGTGCATCATACTCATCTTCAGCTTTCCAACAAAAATGCCAGGTTGAGCCCTGAGACAATACAAGCCTCAACAAGGTTTTTCTAATTGCAATATTTTAGAAGTGGCCTCATTGTAACGGCAGGAAGAAGCAAATGCAATCCCGTCTGCCATTAATCAGTATGAATTGTTTTGGGCAATACTGAATGTTTTAACAGAACATGGCTATTTGCATTAACATGAACAACCAAATACTCATTAAAAAAGTTTTAGAGATTCAGCATTGTCCCAATAGAAAATAGACCCCCAGAGACTTCAATTTATTGCAAGTATCAGATGCAACCCAGCTGTGAAAACTACAGGCTCAAGTCCACAAGAACACAATAAAACACAACATTCCTTTAAATGGAGTCACACCCTTGCTCAGTAATAAATGCAGGTATTAATTCACTCCAAAGGCTGAAGTATCAGAGGCTGGAGATGTCAGCTGTCCTACCAAGCCCAGACAAAGCCACCAAAGTCATGCTGCTTGGCACCATCTCCCATGGAATCTGGGCAGGCAAAGTATGGTGCCTACAGTGGCAAGCAGGTATCATTTCTCTCCCCCTGCTGCAGCTTCTTCCAGAATCCATGCTATTAAGAATTTAACAGATTGAAAGGTGACAAGAGCCCATATCAAGACACATGGCAAGAAATGCAAATAAAACATTCTTTTTTTTTAAAGGCAACCCTAAGGGCCAAAGAGGGAATATTTATTCTATATATTCTATTTATTCTAATATTTTATTCTGCTTATTTCCTTTCCCTCCCCAGAAAAAGCCCACTGCAGAAAATCAAAACAAAAAGAAAGAAAGGAGAACAATTTCACACTTCGTATTAAATACTTTTCCTTGGCATGAACAATGACATAATTTTTAGAGCTGTACTTAAAGCAACTTTATTGCTTAACATTTCTACTTTTGTAATAGTAATGCCTAATACACACTCTCAGCCACAAGATTTGTTTGAAACTTTCAGCATAAGACAGTTGCAATCCCCAAATGCCACAGGCCAAGTTTTATTCATTCCTTAACATTATTTTGTATCAACTCTGCACTAATGACTACATTCAGGGATTACAAGCCTTTCTTCTCTGAGTTTCCGTGGTATCTGCTGTACATTAAGTTCCCATTCACTTTCCATTACTTAGTCCTACCCTCTGCTGTACCATTGTAAGTATCAATCACAAGCCCATGAAATTTAAGTCTTTCTCTTCCACAACTTTTTCCCCTTTATTTCACAGATAAATCAGCACAGCAGTAGTTAGCAAGCAACACAATCTCCAGTACTGGGCATATTCATGAATATTCAGCAGTGGGTAAGTGTGTCATAGTTCTCCATGCATTAAAACTCAGCATGGTTTGGGATGGAAAATGGAAGCAGGATCCTTGCATACTCCCTCCTCCTTTTTTGGGCAGGGTCTTCAAGCAGCAGACACTTCACAAACACCTCCTCTTGCTACCAGTACTCCTCCTTCCTGGAGGAGGATGCTGAATATTAAGTCCTTCTGGAGCAAGGGGATGTTGCACAGGAGCAACTAGTCCAGCAGGCTCCAGCAAAAGCAGCCCAGCTTTTCAGAGCTCTCCAACACCCAGCCTGGCTCCCCAGCAGCATCAATCGAAACCCTGGCAGCACCCTACCCCAATGGTTACTGTTTGCACAGGTGCAGAGGAGACTTTAGAAAGTTCCAGAGGTGGGAGGCAGCAGAGGGAAAGCTTAGGCTGTTGTTCCAGATACATCCAAACCCGAACCTTTCTGGCTACTGCATAGTCAGAGAGCAATTGCTTACACTAGGCATTTCTAACATCAAAATACATGCCAGTGCTTACTGAAATTAAACTTTGATTAAAACTTTTGTTACCTACAGATGATCTCTATGCTGGAGGTCCCACATTTTGAGGAGTCAGTGTTTCTGAGCAAAACCAGTTTGCATGCAAGACAAAAAAAAAAAAACAAAAAAACTGCTGCAGATAGGTATTCCCTCTGCAACCAGCTGAGCCAGTTGGCAACATTAACATCCTCTTTCCCAGCTGTCTGTTACCACTCCTCTGGGAGATGGGTACAGCTGGAGAAAAGGGATTTTACAGGACTCTCTAATCTATGTCACTGCAGTCAGCCAGGTTTTCTCCTGAAGCTGGCTGACTTTGCCATCAGCAGACATGGGAACACTCATATAATCTCTTGCTTTGGAAGAGCTGTGGGGACTGTAACCTCTAGCTCCTGGGCGGTGATGAGCAGCTGGGAACAGTAATATTTTCAGCAGGCTCAGCTGGAACCTGGAGAAAGCATCTGTCCATAGTTTCAATGACAGGTGGCAAGGAAGAAGATGTGTGTGTGAAGTGCATAGGCAATGTAAATCCTATTTCTGTGAGAGAAAGTTTACTCACCTCTACTTTTAAGGCTTTATTTTTAGTTCCTTTATTTAGTAAGTGTCTAGAGATGACATAATGAGACAACACACAGTGAAATTTCCAAAGGGATATAAAATATAGTAATATTGTCTTGCTAGTATTTTAAAATAATGTGCTAATGATTCAGTCATACAAACAACAGGTAACAAATCACTTGTACTAAGAGGCCCATTTTAGGGGGCTTTTTTCTGCCAGCAGTTTGTGCCAGCCAGCGCCAATTCAAAGAACAGTACTGCTGAGTCCTTTCATTCATCCCACTGACAGATGTTCTGGTGCTTTATAGCACATTTTGATCCCCATCAGAATATGCCATATCTTGCCTCTAAAATTGTCCCTCTTCATCAGAAATACCAAAATACTATTTTTAACCATATTATGAGTTACATATCCTAACTGGTAAAGAAAAAAGATAAAACCAAATATCCTCTGAATAAATTCCAAATTCTGCATTCAGATACAGAAGCTCTCACATTTTCATGACTGACATGTCCTTTTTATCTTTTCCTTAAATACACATTCCTGTGTTTGTAACCATCTGACTGCACTTTTCTGTCCACCTTTCAGCCTCCTCTTTGAGGAGATTATACTTTTTTTGATGGGTATATACTGTCCTTTCATATCATCTGGCTTCTATTTTTCTTGCCTCCCATCATTTGATTTACAGTGTACCTTCCACCACTCTCCACTGTTGCTGGAGGCAGTTGGAAGGTGTCTCCATTATTACACACACACATTAACTTTTAGACAAAGATAGTCTGATGCATGACATCTGCTCTCAAGACCCAGAAAGACTATCAAAATACTGTATCTATAAAATACATATAATGCCGAGTAGAAAGGGAGGAGGGAGGGTGACAAAAAGTTATTGCCTAGTCAAATGCTAGAGGAGACCAAGTTATTCTTGCAGCCATTCTTTAGATTGTCACACCTCAGAACACCATTTCCTACCGCCAGTTGAAATATCTGGCTTCACTGGGATCTTGCACGTGCTTAATGTTACATCTCCTAGCACAGACTTGAATCAGTCATCCAAAACCCTCATCACCCTTCAGCCTCTGTTGTTGTGCTTTTGTCCACCTCTTCAAATTTCCCTGCAGTTACATATGCAACAAGTGCTCTTGTAACAATATGATTTCCATATTTGCATAGGAAAATGGCTACCTTGGACTTTCATCTTCACCTGTCTCCTCAAATTGTAATAATGCAGTATATTTAGAAACCAAGAACTATAAGAATGACAATTTGTATTTCTCCAAAAGCCTTCTTTAACTACATTAATTGCACTTCAATTCACCCGCCTGGTTTGGCTTTACCCAAGTGCCTTCCCTGTTTTGCAAAGAACAAAGGTGTCAAAAATTTCACTGACTTGTGTAAAGAGATGCCAACAGAGAGACATTTGTGGCACTGATTCTGACTTCTGTTCTGCTGCTCTGACCAGCAGAGGAGTAAATTTCCTCTCAACATACTTTGACATAATAATATCTGCTGTTGGCTACAAAGTGCTGGCAGATGTTCAGATGTAGCAACACTAACATTTTTGAAGACTTCCTCCTGTTTTCTATTCATAATTGTATCTTCCCACAAGCTACACTGGAACGTTTTACAATTACTTTGCAAATCACATTTCCAGAAAGAGAAGTCCCTGCAGCTAACTAGAGCCAGATTACAGTGGCTTTCAGTTTCTACCATTCATGACAACCAAGGAGCATCCAACACCTGAAAAGCTTTAGAATTCAAGACTACAGCACCTAAATCTGCTGAAGTCAGGTACACACACACACACACACAAAAAGTCCAAGTAACAGCGAATTTCAAATGGATAAAATTATTTCTAAATCAAAAACTGTATAAGAAGCAATCTAAATGCTCTTGACTGGACAGTAGAAGACTAAAAGTACCTTTTGAGAGCAACTGCTTTTATATGGCCTAGAAATACAAGTACCTTTGAAAAGTCAATTATGCAAGGAAGACTTTGTCAGAACAGACAATTAGATGCTACATCCCTATATTGAAAATTGATGCTACATCTAATTAAGCAGTCAAAACTGACTTTTTGCCTAGAAACTGAAGAGACTGTTCTGCTTTAACTATATGCATAATTTTCCCATCATATATCTTTAATTGTGTATTACCTGTTGGCAGTTCAACATGACACTTTCATAATTTCCTTCTAAAATAAAGAACAGCATTTAGGACTTCTGAATGGTTTAAGCTTATGTAAAGTAAGGCTTTACATCAGTTGAGAACGTGATCTATCAAAAAACGCAACATACTAAAGTGTCACAAATATGTAAATGATACAAGAAAAATTCACTATCTGAAGAAACCAAGAGGCAAAGGATCACAAGTTAGAACTTCCACAGTAAATTTGCAGATTATTTAAAGTCATTTGTGTCATTCTCACAAAATCATTTCTGTCTAGGACTAGGGCTTCAGGTGAAATAAGCAAAAAAACACATAGACAAAACCAAATTTCAAGTCAACACTTACATGTATTTGAAATTTCCACACTGCAAATACGTACATTAAGAAGTATACATTGTAGTAATGTTCCTAAAGTGTGAGCTCTAAGAGCAGAAAAAAATGACTAAGGGGATCCAGTGGTCTGATCAAGGAAGGAAATTTCTCTATTTCTAAATGCAAGTTCAAAAATTAAAATCTCTCTGCTCAGTAAGGACCCCATTCACTATAAGAAAATCAGTAGTCATTTTATGCAGTAGCAGGGAAAATTATCTCCAGTCCTGCAGGGCATTAAAGACTTCCTAAGGGACACTGAGTGACTTCAACCACCATTTAGACACAAGTGTTTTCATCCTTGTAATTCCCCTGATTCTTCCCAACAAAATAAAAAGATCGCTGTGAAAATTTAAAACTCCTGTCTTCTTTTGTTACAAATAAACTGCTAACCCATTTGGGAACTATGTACACTTGTAATTGCAAAGAAAGAAGGAACAACTTGGAAAAAAATTAATCTTTAGTAATCCAGTAATTTTTTGTCCTGTCACTGGGAAAATATACAGGAAAAAGTCTTATTCTCCCAAACCTCTAATCCTGCTACCACTGAAGGCAGAGTGAGTTTTAACTTTCCGCCACTCCCTCACCCCAACCCATTATAGCACAACGTGGCTTTAAGTCAGAACCACACCTTAAAAATCACACCTATTTTAAGACACAAATCCCACTGACACACTAACGCATTGCCATTCTCAGCAGTCACACCCTTCACAGAGGGCTCTGCTCTGCAGCCACAAGCCCATCACAGATGTTTAAAGCCAGCATGTGCCAGTGTTTCTGAACACACATGCCCATGCATCTCCACATTCATGTCCATAGTGACACATGCTGGCTGTTTCGAGGAAGAACACTGCTAGAGAGGTCACCTTAAGGGGGGGTGGGGGGAAAGAAAGAAAAAAAGAGCCTTTGGCAACTATTAGCTTCTGATAAATTATCTCATTAATGCAAACATGAAAAAGAAATTTCCTTTCCAGATCTTATCTCTCTTGAATCATAACTCTTCTGTATGTGAAAAGCAGCCTCTTGCCTGTTGCACTAGAAATGTGTTCAGATCCAAGCTGAAACTCCTGGAATGACACAAGAAGCCAACAATCAAGTTCCCCTATTTTAAAACTGCAGGCTGATGTGGAGATTTGCTTCCTCAGATGTTGAAGCATATTCCCTGTTGTGTTTAGTCATAGATTATAAGGAGCATTTAATCATTTTTCAGAGAAGAGACTTGCTTCCAAAGGCCATTTTTAGGCTTTTTTTTTTTTTATTATGGTAGAGTTGGTTGTTTTCCCCTGAAAATATTGTTGACTCCAGTTTCATTTAACATATCAATATGTTATTAAGTGTAATTCAAAAATACACTGATAATAAGCAAGTCTGTGGAATATAAACAATGCCAATGTATTTGACAAGACACTAAGAGTTATTTTACATTTTTTATGAATTATAATATAAGAAAGTTTAATAATTATTAATAAACGTCCTAGATGTATTTTTGAAAGATGGAAGATTACTATTTTATTTTTATTCCAAATATTAACAAAGAAACAATCACAAGAACTGAAAGAGACCAAAACTCATTCTTTGTTTCTCAGTGGGGTACATCACGAAAGCTCCAAAGGAACACTTTCCCTTGGCAAAAAANCATTTCTCTTAACAAGGTGCCCTTTGAAAAAAAAAAAAAAAAAAATTAAAAAGGGTGTTCTTATTTCCAGCCATCTGCCTCCCTCCTCCGGGGCACTTCATTTCAGCATTTTGCTCGATTCACATGAAACTTTCAGTGAGCTTTTCCTTAGCTGGAACTGGGATATGTTTAGCATTTCCCAAATAAAGCAGTAGAGTGGGTGGTGCTATTATTCATCACCGCACCCCACGACTCACAAAACAAGCCATCTGCCATCCCCGTTCCTGCTGTACTTTAATTAAGCGTCTACCAGTCAAAGAAAAAAAAAAATGGGGTGAGAGAGAAAAAAATTTAAAAAAAAAAAAG
>VZRZ01004779.1:348395-424753 GCA_013398175.1 Climacteris rufus | reverse complement strand
AAGCGGCGGCAGGGCCGGTGTGCCCCGGAGGCCGCGGCTGGCAGCGGCCGGTCGGCGCTGGCGGTGACCCTCGGGGCGCTCTCCCGCCTGCCGGCAGCTCTCGTCCGCCTGTGCTGAAGTCACCGCTTGGTTGCCGTCCCGAGGTGATGCCGTCCAGGGTCTGGGGAAGCCTCCGCCTGATCTTTGGGAACGAATAAAAATAATTTGGGAAAGGGCGCGGGAAGGAAGGGGGGAGAAGGGAAGAAATCAGGACGTTTGCAGTGGCGGACTGAGATGAGAATGTGCGGAGCTGGCGCAGGGCTGACAACCGCAGGTTCACTTGCCCTGTCGTAAAGGACGATTCTACACAGCGATCCTGTCCTCTTTAACAAACCCCCTTCCCGCCCCAGCAAGTGACATTTCTGTGCCGTACTTTGTGTGCCTATAAAGGGGACTAAGAATAGCCTTGTTCTTCACTTCCCTTTCATAGACTCCCAATGTGCAGGGCAGAAATGTCTTGTTGCCAGTTTGTCAAATTCTGCAGGATAAAGGATTGGGGGGTTAATTTATTTTTTCCCCTAATTTCTCATGCATGTCAGTAAGACCCTGACGTCAGCTGGTGATTCCAGTATTGTTTATTGACCTCCCTCAAATTCATCCTCTATGGTCCTTGCAAATAATAACATCTTTACAAGTAACCTTTCACATCTTTCTCAACAATAACTATGAAGACTGAATGGGAAAGGGTTTTTTCTCTCTCTTTTCTCTTTTTTTTTTTTTTTTTTTTGAAGACAACCATGGGAGTCAATGGTAAATCTCCTTTCCAGACTAAATTAACCAATTGAGATACTAAGCACCACACAAAGCAAACATCTTCTTTCTTATAAGAAAGAAAAAAAAGAAATTAAGAAGAGAGGAGTGTTTATACATGCAAGTGGGGAAATGCAATCCATCTCTCAACTGGTGTTAGAGTTCAGTTCCAGTATGCCCAACATGCATGTCACCTTCGGAGGAGATACAGGCTTCTTCTCCAGTTGGTGAAGACAGTACAGCCCTGTAAGAGGTACTTCTACAGTCGTTTCACATTGCAACTGCTCTGAAAACAACAAAAAAAGGAACCCTGCTAGTGGTACCACCCGTGTAATGGCTCACACAGCATCCCTGATGTTGTATCTTGCATAGTCAGAGTCATCTATGACATCCCACCCCCATCCCAACCAACCTGGCAGCTCTTCTGCACCAAAGCTTTGTCTCCAGCCTGTTGGTGACATGGAACTGTGCTTCCCAACTCATGAAATCTCTGGCTGCCAAAGCAGTCTTAACAAATGATGTGTTTCCTTGGGAGAGTTAATGGACAACAGCCACACATCAGTGATTATTTTCATGCTATTTCAATCACATTGGTTACAGATAACTCAGCCAGAAGCAATTAATTTGAGAAGAAATGGGTTCAAAATCCAGAGCAATAATGGTGCATAATGAGGCCCGCTGCCAGTTGAGTCAGGCACACAAGTGAACAAACCAAAAGAGTCAAAACATCTGCCTTGAGTTCTTTGCAGCTGCCAGCAGCCACTAACGTTTTCCATTAGCTGGGGTGGCCAAAGCAGCATAAATGTGTAAATCAGAGGAAGTCCGTTCCTTTAAGAACCCATTTCTTTCTCAATAGATCTTCAAGGAGTGGCCACTCATCTTCACTTACATGAAAAATCACTCAAAATGCCATCGAACCTGATTTATCTATTCCCCCAGTTATATGGGGAGCCCAGGGCAGACATTATACACATTACATGGAGCTGTGTTTCTGCTATGTGAAATGTCAATAGTGACAGTAGTCAGCCAACCAAGAAGTGAATAGCAAAATGAGAATTTCTACCAATACAAGGAATATGATACTGATGATTAAATCTTTTGAATAATTGTCTCACTGTGGAATAATTTTCTGATTCCTCTAAAAACACACAGTTTCATGGTCTTTTAGGGAATGTCCCTTCTTAATTTGGATATTATGGAAATACCTGAAAGAAAATGGTTTTTATACCTTCAGATGTCTAGAATGCTGTTCCCTTTGGTGGAAAGTATATCTTTTAGCCAAGAGAACTACAAACACTTCATACTGAAGCTCAGCATAATCTACTCCACACATGGAAAGGTCAACAGACAGAAGAAAATGGTACAGCATATACATATCACTAACAATCATGCATCAGTGAAAATGTTTTCTATGTTAAGCAAGGTTTCTGTCTAAAGAAGCCCATCTCAGATATTAACCTTTACATGTCTAAGCAATTTTCAAGGCTCTCCAGAGACTAGGTATCTCAGAGGTAGTTTGGGTTTTGCTTGGTTTTGGGAGATTTTTGGTTGGTTGATGGGGTTTTTTTTAGTTGGTTTGGGGTTTTTTGGTTGGTTGGTTGGTTAGTTTTTTTATGAACTAGGGTAGTTTTTACCCCTACAAATGCTAGAGGTGAGTTTACTCAAGCAAACATCTCTAGAAGACAAGACTAATCTTTTGCACATTCTACAAGACTTCTCCTGTGGCTTCCTTTGAAATACCACCTGGTCACAGGTATTGCTACATCTACAGTGAAACAGCCTTCTCGTTACAAAACCTCTTGGATGAAATGACATCCTGTAATTCCACAGCGACGGATGTGTCAACAGTAACACACATACAGTTTGTCCAAGTATAAGCAAGAAGGCTTCCTGAGGAGGTGACCCTGGACTCAGTCATCAGATCTCCTGGAAGGGGGAGTGGTACTGGCAGGGATGTGAGCCTGCCATGCCGCACTAGCAGGAGCACACTGTGTAACTCTGCTTTGATACTTTGTAATACAACTGACTTATAAGCAGTCTTCTGGTCATCAGTGTTTCATTTCAATAATATTATTGGATTAAATAGATATCATTAAATCAATATCCCCCCTCACCAAAACCCTTACTAAACCCTAACAAGTAAATAGGTCTTCTGAATAATGACTAATACTCACAACAATTTTCATATCAAATGCAGAATTAAGGGATGTGTTACAAGCCCCAAATTCATGAATGATTTCACTGCAAAGGGACTCTCATATTAATTATACACATATTAATTACACTCATATTAATTATATGGTAATAAACCAAACCAAGTAGAGCTCTTAAGGCATGCAGAAGACAATCCTGCACCAGGAAAGCATTACCTTTCTTGCTGCAGCTTATCTGGGTTTATTTATTTTTAAAGAAAAACATGAATATTTTATTCACAGTAGTTTTATCCATGTATTTCTATGCTGGAATCTGAAAAGTCCATGCGAATTTAGGAAATACATAAGGAATTGTCACTGACCTACTTACAAAACACTGGTGCAAATTTTTTCTGAGAGTATATTGCAAAACACACAGGGTTGTTTACTCAACATTATAATAGTGCTTTAATGCAGCATTTATGCAGAAAAATATTTGTAAAACATGATGTTCCATAATTAATACTTTTTGAAGTGGAACCAGAAGAATAGTCTGTTGTCATAGAGAAGCAGTTTTTTAATTTGAGTAAATTTGATACTGCTGGGGATGAGGGCTTTTTATTAGTTACAGTCAGGGAAAATGCAAGAGGCAAATTATCCTGCAGCACTTTCTGTTAAAACCCTTCAATGTGGACTTCTGTCTTCACCATTATGTCACTATGATCCACATTTCCTGTCTATGGAAACAGATATGTAAAAAATGTACGGTTGTTGTGTGATGTGTAAAATGCCATGAGGGACTAAAGTGAGACCACCAAATTGTTTTCTCAATTATGGCTTCAACAGTGAAGAACAAAGCTCAGATGCTGTTTTAAAATAAACCCCAGTTGTTCATCAGATAGTTTTTTCTTGACAGCTTCCTGACCAGATCCGTGAACTTCTTTTGTGGTACCCTCTCCTTCCAGCACATATGCCCCTCTATTTGTTTCTGTAAAGCAGGTGATTTACTTTTGCTGCTTGGTTAGCTTCCTCACAGCTCCCCCCTTGCACAGTCTTCTCTTCCCAATTCCCCAGATGCTTTCTGCCCTTTAGCAAAGTCTTTTCACACAGGTGCTCTCTCTTTCCCCCTTTCTCACACACAAACTTGCATGCACAGCAGCTCCTTTGCTCACCTTCTCCTTGCAATTTGTTAGTCTTGCATCCTCCCTGAGGACAGAGAAAGGTTGTACCAATATTAGCATCCTGCACACTGCAGGCTACACTCTACCTTTCTGACCAGGATAACTTGATATTTAAATCCAGTACTTGGCAAAGACCCAGAAGAGATTGACAAACTGACTAAGCTACACACCTAACCATGACAATACCAGCCCTGTTAAAAAGCCTTGGCATCAAAAACATCCCTCTCAAGCATGTGTCATGTGAGGAGACATCACCCATTTTAGCTACAGTTATGAATGTTTCATACTGATTTGACATTGCTCCGCTTGTAATTGCAAAATTTACTTGCTATCAAAAAATAGAGCTGTGAAACAAAGGCTATAAGTGTTTAAAGAACACACCTTAAGTCGCTGAAAGCTTCATGTCTTCCTGGGGTTTTATGCCATCTCCACTTGATCATGCTTCACACCTTGTGCCTGAAGTTGCAGCTTTGGCAAGTGGACTCGTGCAGTCAGCAGTGGAGAAGCAGCAGTAAGAGTAGTGGAAATCACAAGGTTGCTGTACAGCCACATTCTCCTCAGTGCAGAAAGAGAAATGGAGGCAATTACATTAATGAGGGGTAGAGATGAAGGTATTTTTCAGAAGTTTTCCCAAAGATTCTTGTTTGATTCAAGGATATTGAAGAAAGGCTGAAAGTACAGGCGGTGCTCTCTTTTTCCCAAATTTGAACTTAGAATAGTCCAAGCTGCAAGGTCCCCACATTAACCTTCCTTGCTAAAGTCTTGGTTTTTATACTAGCTTTATTTTCTTCCTCCAAAACAGAGCACATGCTTTTGATATAATGTAGAAGTGATAGACTGCCCTGCTGGCAGCCTTCACACTTTATGATGCCTAAAAATGTCTTTTCAGAGAAAATGTCAGCTAGGATTGCTGGCGTTGTATTTGGCGTGTGGAACCATATGAATTAAGAAGAGGATAGTTCATGATCAAAATTTAATTATCTCAGTTGTGTAGTCCAGACCACAATAACAATTAGGCGAGATTAGAGTTAAATTACCTTGACCTAACTGTGCTCTGTGTTTTGATCATTTTCCCATCTGAAGTATTATCCCCTATTAAAAAATGAATCAGCATATCCATCAGAAATATTTATGATAACAAGCCTGCCATGAAAATACTTTAATCTTGTATGTTTTACTCTTATAATAGAGAAAAAAATTAATGCAGCCATCACTACAGACAGACACTGGCTGGAGTATGAGTCTCTAAAAGAAGGTGGGTGTAATTTTTTCCTGCTATCTAATAGAATAAGATAATTCCATCTGCAAGTATCAATGTGGAGTGAGATTTCCTGATAATAGAAGACTTTCTGTAGAAAGCAAAGGGAAAACACCATCTAGTATCTGAGAATCAAATCTGAAAAAATCCATACTTGACAGCGGAATGTTTAATAACAGCAAGAGGGTCAAGGAATTCTCCAGGCTTTTTTTTCATTAAAAGAAGATGCCATTTTAGAGAACACAGGTGTGGGTCTGACACAGACACTAGGGGATTATATTTACAGCTTTCTGTCATTGTCAGTGTCAGTGGAGAGATCCCAGACAATTTTGGATCAGGGAGTAAATCTAGATCCTATCCCCAGACCTCAACTCCATATCCAGACCCTGCTCTTTCAGAAAGAACAACAGACACTTGTTGCCCATTTTTCACTGTAAAATAGCTAGTTTTCTCTGTTAGACAGTTTCAAGGACGATTTCTGTAAACATAGCTATGTTGTTGTAAAAATTATCTCTTTACATTCCTTTCCCATGGACACAGATCCTTTTGATGGACACTTCTTTCAACCAATATAGTTAGAGACGGAAGTGTTAATTTTCTCCAATGATCTGTGATTTCTAAAAGTGTATATAAGAATTAAACGAAGGTGGGTTTCCCCCCTTCCGCCCTTTGCTCTGAACAGCTCGGACTCCGGCTCTCATTAATTCTGCGTCTTCGGCTGTTAAGCCGGGATAAGCCGTAATAACAGGCATCCCGGTAATAGATGCTTGTGATTCTGGGCTCTCCTTTCCTTTCCATGTGCTGAGGCTGCCATATCAACAAATGTCACCAAATCAAGGACTCATAGTTTCAAAAAAATCCAGTCTGTCTGATGTGTTCTGAGTGGGACTGCCATAGAACAGTCATGATACATTTAGTTTTCAGTTGTGCAAAGCCAGATTTTGGCTCTTGTATTGTAGAGAGAGGAAAAAAGTAGTTTTAAACACGCTTGTGACCTCAAAGGTACAAATTTTACATCTCCTATTATAGTCTAATTTGTTCTGCAATATCGGGAGAGAAAGTATCACATGATCTCTCACACTGCCTGACAAATAATAGGCTTTTTGAACTTGTTCTTTACAGTTTTCATACCCAAAGGTGTATTTATTAGGCAAATGGGAACAGTTTCAATTGTTCTACCAGTCTATCAAGTAATTGAGAAGGCCTACTGTAGCAGCCCGGACCTTGCTGCCTGGGGCTGCTTGTGAGAAAATCCTTCTTTCCCATGGGAGGTATGAAAAACAACAAGATAAAGCACCTGTTGTTGTCATCCGGGTATGATATGTTTGGATTAGGGTGGTGTAGAACCCAGCCAATCATATACTACATATACGGGGTTCCTACTACATAAAGGACAATACAATAAATGGGGCTCGCTGGCTGCCTCTCTGATCTCTGAGAACCAAGCTGTGTGCCGTGCCTTTATTGCCGCTCGCTGCTACAGCCTTCAAATGATAGAGTATTGTGTAGTAGCATTAACACATTGTCAAACTCCAATTCTTAAAGGACTTTGAATTTCTACTGCCTAAAGAGAAAAATGTAGAAGAAAGGGAACCTGGGTGGTGAAGGATGTGTCTACATTCTGTTTCAGACACTTGAGCCACATCTGGCTCTCCTGCTAGGAGATCTCTAGAGCTATGTTAGCTCAGGTTCTGCAGTGCTGGGACTTGAGGTGGTGCGTTAGAAGAGCGCTGCACTCTGGCAGAGCAGTGCCTGGAGGTTTCTGAACCCTGTGTCACTGCAGAGGCTGAACATGCCCAGTGTCAGTCTTGACAGATGTCCTTGCAGCCAAAGGGAGCCCTGATTTGCACTGTTGGGAAGAAGAAATGCACACTGTACCTCAGCCCACAGTTCCTGGGTTAGTCCTACAGGGATAAATGAAACCCCACTTCTAAAGAGCCAGAACAGTCAGGTAATGAATTTGATAAAAAATTCTAGAGTGTAAACATTACATTATTTTGACACTGCTTTTTAAGCCACAAAATATAAAATCTTAATATAGTAAAATCATTACTGAATATGATACCAAATAAACTCCATTATTTAATTTTTTGAACACACAAAAGGAAGAGAAAGATTTTTGCCTGTATGTTCTTAAAAAGAATCATCTATAGACATATATTTTGTCCCCTTAATAGCAAAAACACATGTAGTGCTAGGATGACCATGTTCAAGTACCTGCTTCATCTGATTACAACATATGCTTCATCCTGGTTTGTCTATATTGCTAGTGAGCACCCAACTCTTGAGTTATTTCTAGCAGAAAATTATTTCCCCATATCATGCTTGATTAGTCCTAATCTAAGTGGTCTGTTTTTCAAAAGACTGAGCACTAGGCATTTCTCATGAACATCACTCGTGGTTTTAGTCATTACTTATTCAAGCACGTGTAAATTGAGAAATCCTGTATTCTAACAGGCTGGCTATGCAAGGTAGACTTAATCAGGACAGGTGGCAGTCAATGTCTTCAGTACATAACCACTGATGGAAAAGCAACTTTGGAAGCTGGGAATTCCTTGCCTTCTTGGTTTTGTTCTCACAACAGTGTAATCTTGAGAAATAAATTAAATATCTAAAATAACATCTTCTTGGGTGAGGGGAGGAGGATTCATCACAACTGTGTAAATAACAAAAGGTACAGAGATACAGAAGGGGAGGGTTGCTGATGGTTGAGAAACCAGTACTAAGTTGGGAAGAAATAAAGCAACTATGAATAAGAAATTCTTATTAGAAGGGACTATCAACAGATGTTCAATTATTAGTTTGTTTAGAGGAAGATAAAGGCAAGACTTAAATTGTGCCACCTAAACCACTGAGGGTAACTCAAGGTATGTAGGAGAAACTGACCATTAGTACACAAATTCTAGGTCTGAGAAAAACAAATCTGAGAAAAACAAAACTGTTCATTCATACCAGTGCATCAAAACAATTAAGCATGAAGAAATACTATGTGCAATGGAGTTCATTAACAACTGGATTTCTTATGGAGTATGATGCCAAATACAACAACTACAATGAGAATAATTACGATTGATTTACATGAATATTTACCTTGAAGTTGATAGAATTACAAGTCTGGGTGAATAGAATTACAAGTCTGGGTGAATAGACCCATATTCAAGCTCAATAATTTGACCAAAATGTCAGTATTTTAAGACAAAATATCAGCATTTAAACCATTTGTTTTCTCACAGAGAAATTTTTTTTTCAATATTATTCAAAATGTTACAGTGGAAGCTATTTATAACTTGTGCTTTAGCAGATTCCCCACAGTTCAGAACAAAGAAAAAAGGGAAGGCATAGGATAATTAAATGGTAAAATTCAAGAATTAATTTTTGTTCCCAAAGCATCTTTCAGGAAAGGATACTCAGTTAAGGCAATGTAAATAAAATGTATCTTGACAGACAAGATACAACTCATACAGCAAGTTGAACCTCAGAAAGTACACAAAACCAGTCAAAGGCATGATGACAAAGAAGCAATGCAAGTAAATCACATATGGAAAGTTGTGTAGGCTTACTGGACTGCTAAGTGTAAAGAATTAAATCACAGGGTGAGGAAAGATTGCAAGGAAGGTAAGTGATTCATTTGGGTGTCAGAAAAGAAGGGCTGAATCTTTACTCCGAAGTTACACGTAATGATGTGAAAG
The DNA here is from genome assembly GCA_013398175.1 of Climacteris rufus. Lineage (NCBI taxonomy): Eukaryota > Metazoa > Chordata > Aves > Passeriformes > Climacteridae > Climacteris > Climacteris rufus. The sequence goes on along the minus strand of VZRZ01004779.1, from coordinate 415,704 downwards.
CCCTGTTGGGTAAAAGATATTGAAATTATCAGTGGTGCAACAACTTCAGAAATATATGTTCCAATAACTCATAGTACCAAATGGAGTTTATCAGAGACTCTGAGGAAATCCTAAGAATGGAGCACAGTTTCAGTCTACCATAATTTATCATTAAAGATATGTAATTCATCATTAAAACAGCCACTCTTCTGGGTAACTGGAAAATGGCCAACACCGTAGCAATCTTTAAAACAGCTTTTAAGAATGACCCTCAGAACAGAAACCTAAAGAACCTTAATTCATTAATGAGCAAAATAGTTGAGAAAATAATTTAAAATAGTTATAAAACACCTACCGGTGATATGTAGGAGAGAGAGAAAATATCAGGATGAATAAATTGCAAGTCAGCATTGATCAGCAGAGATAAATTGATTTATGTATCAGGGAGAATAAACTGTGTTTGTCTAACCTGTTCAAATGTAACAAAGAGGTAGCAAAATATTGACTAAAAGATAATCACAAGATATGCATTTACTGAGACATTTGATAGTATCATTCACACAAGGCTTTTAAGGATACTCAGTAACCCTGGGGTAGGAGATAAGGTCTTTGTTATGGGTTAAAGAGAGAGAAAAAGATGGGGATGAAAGGCAGATGACTGCGATGAAAAGGTGGTAAGAGTCTGATTCCAGGGGAACTGTGCCAGAGGATCCCTGCTAGGATTAATTCCACTCTTTCTCCAGCCCCGTCTATTTATTAATGACCAGGAACAGAGGGAATACAATGAGATAGCAAAACTGCTGACCACACAGAGCTGTTAAATTAGATAAAACTAAGGTTTCTGTAAATAACTCTTGTGACTTGTTGCAAAGCTAGCAACAGGAAAGGAAATTATGTTCAGCATAAGCAGCTGCAGAGATATGGCCATTAAACAGACTGCTTAAACTGCTTATACTCATTAATGGGGTCTGAACGAATTATGGGAGAGTCTTGCTGAATTGCATGTAGGAGAGGAGAACTACTATATTTTCTTGTTTATTTACAACTAGAGGGACTATTTTAAAACAGAAAATAGTACAAAGTATCTCCTGTTTGTCTATTTAAATTGTTTTAAATAGATGTCATTTTCTCTGAACCTTCCCTACTCTCTGAGTGCTGCTCAATACTCATACTGACATACCACCGCTGAGAAGGGCAGTGTCTGCCTCTCTTACTGTAGCCGAGAAACCTTGGCAAGCAGATGGTTCTGAGTGGTGGGGCCAGCTAAGCAGTCTGTCATAGCCTCCTTCCATCACCCAGACTCGGAGCCAGAGGACTCCTGCTGTGGGAGCTTTTATATCTTTTCATAAAAAACACTGACGACATGCTAAAGATAGCCTCTGCTTACATGGGGCAAGCCAAACTGTGCACAGAGGAAAAAAATGAACAGCCTTTCCATATGGCAAGATATTTTACACAGATTACAGTGCTGGTGGGAGGGGCTTAACTGGAAGCTCCTCTTGGCCAATCCACTGAAGAATTTCTTCCCTTTTACTTACCTCAAATGGCTCCAGAAAACATGAAAAGCAGAAGAAAGAGGAAGACAATTCCAGAGGTGCACTGAATACCTTATGCTGAGTTCGAGCCTCTTTTTCCCTTGCACTAATGTAAACGTGGAGTCAAACCACAAAGTCCAGCAGAGATAACTCGGGAATAGGGCTGTGAGAGGGAGAAGCGTGTGGAAGGACCAGCACTTGGGTCCTGAGCTGTCATTACCAGCACCCAGCCCCACAATAGGGATGCTGCTGGCATCTCCATCTCTCCTGCTCAGCCCTGTTCAGTCCTGAGGAGAAAGAGGATACACCTGACAGGCATGGACTGATTTCCCAGGACTGTGAGAAGACTCTACATTCTCACCTTAATATCCTACTGTGGCCATGCTTTAATGAATGAAATAAAGGTAAACATTTTCTCACCCCCATCATGAAGGTATACCTCAGTGGAAAGGGGAATTCAATTCTTCACCTGTTCAGGTGACTGAAATATTCCTTAGGGGCTGGGAATAACTCAATAAGGAAAGCATTAACCCATAGCAGCAAATCTTTTATGAAAGCTTGGAGGTAGGGAGGACAATAAAGGGCAGACAGCACAGAAATTGTAATCACTGCTACCCCATCCAACCATTCTTACTTGTACATACCGGCATTTCTCTGCATTTATTACAGTTTAAAATATCTTTTGAACACAGGTGAGCAGAAATGCATATGATCTGAAGGCATCTGATATGATGCCTTTTACCCTGATACTAATTCATTCACAACTCTGCTGCATATTCTCAGTGGGTACATTTTGGAACATCTTTAGCTGTTTTCACAGCCATATAACATGGGGGAGCTTATGGCCATCATATGGTCAATCAGTTTGTTCATCTCTCCTTCCTTTGGTTCATGAACCCCTTTCCTACAGCAAAAGTTCTGATGATTAGTCTTCAAGGGCATGATTTTGCACTTTGGATTATTAAATTTCATGCTGTTTCTGTTCTGCTGTTCCACAAGGTCATCTAATTTTTCCTGCATAATAATCAAGTCTTCCTCTGGTCTGTATTAGCTGTACATACCAGCTTTGTGTCATCGGCAGATTTTGTAAGCATACATCTAGTTCTTGCAGCAAGGTCGTGAAGGAAAACAATGAGCCAGACTGGGCCCAAGGCTGCCCTCACAAGGAACATAACTACTGCTCTGTACTCCTGTTATCCAGCAGCCTACTCTGTCCTACAAGGTCAGAATTAATCCTCTGTCGTCTCTTACTCAAATATTAGTTCCTGTGAAGCATACCCAGTCTCAGCGCTTTCCTTAAGGCTACAGAGATACACTCCACTTTTTTTTTTCTTTTTTCTTCCATGTTTCTTCCCTAAGATATTCTCTCTCTCATACAGGACAAAATCCAACTGATCTGTGATTATCTCCCTCCACCACTCCTTTTTTTTTTTTTTCTTTTGTCATGAAGCAGCATGTTTCTCTCTAGAAATGGTGCCAGCAGAGGACAAGAACTCTGCCAGCATCTCCTGGGGACAAAAAAAGCTACTGAGCAGGTGAAGTGTCAGGACAGATAGAAGCAATGTTTGGGTCATCACCCAGTCCTACTTTCATGGGGTTTTTTGTTCATTTTCACTAAATCTTTAATAGGTTTAACAAACATGAAAATTTAATATTATTGGGGGCATTTCTTTCAAAGAACCTGAGAGACTTGATGAAAAGAGTGCTCAGGAAAATCTCCCTGTACCGGCAAGAACTCTGTATAGATCCTTGCAGCTTTTCCAAAACAAAAGAGTGCTGGGGCGTAGAGGGGAGGATTCGTGGGAAGGGCAGGGCCGAAGGCCAGGCCATGCTGAAAGGCTGTAACTGCAGCCTGAGGACTTAGAGAACAGAGAGGGAAGAGAGGACAGCACTGCTGAGCAATAACAACAGATATGCTCATCCACCTAAAAATCAGCTGGAGCAGCTCAAAGAGACCAGATCCAACATCCACTGGCTCCTCAGCTGGATGTGGGAGTCGACTGGGTTACTTTTCAGATACATGTGCAGGCTCTGACAGCTCAGGACTTGTTGAGGTTTTTATATATATGCCACTGCCTTGGTTTGTATAGATCAGGGCAGCATCAGCTGTCTGAACCTCTCACTGCCCCAATGTAAGTATCAGCCTGGCAGCCAGCAAACATTTCTCACCTCACCCAGCACAGCAGTGGAGGAGAAGATGCAGTCAGGATTAGTGCCAGAAAATTATTTTAAATGTTTGCCCTGCCCGTAGCAGATTGTTCAGGTTTCCCCTCTCAATATGTTCAAACCCTACAATAAAATTCCTGTTTGCTCAAGGCCATCTGCCTAACTCACAGTTTGGGAGTGGGGAAGTGTCACTTGCTGCTTGCCCAGGCTGGAACTAAGTTTCTCACATTTCCAAGTGGGCGGTGAAGCCAGCCTTACTTCAGGTTTTCACTAAGGATGGCTCAAAATCAGATGGAGCCTCTCAAGCTGCCAGCCAGTGCTGGGTGGAGGGGCTGCATGAGAGCAAGGTTTACTTTTTGGCACAGCCCAGCAGAGCCCACTTCACAGCTGGCTTCCACCTGGCCAAGCCACAGCAGCAGCAGAGCCGCTTCTCACCTGACGGCAGCATATTGTGTGAATGTGCCCTGTGCTTGCTTTGCCTCGGGAAGGGATGACTTCCCTCACCCTGCCATCCTCATTCACATCCCAGTACTATCTCCATCCCAGCTCCTGGGAATGGGATTCATGTACTGTTTGGCCATACCTGGATTAACCTTTCATTTCTGTCTGTCAGTCAGCAGCTCTCACACTTCTTGCCTTCTTTTTATTTCACAAGATATTGTGTCTTCTGCTATTTCTTTTCTTTAGTTTTTTTCATGAGGTGCAGCTCAGCAAGGCTTTTTAATGTTTTCGGTTTATCTCTGCATTTTCTGACCTTTGATACCTAGCTATCCCAGCTGTCAGTTCCTTTTCCATTAGAGGCAGGTTTTTTCCCTTAAACACTTTCTGTGGGTGCTTATTTTTGCAAGGTGGGTCATCTTTCCTGCCATTTTCCCCCTGTGTCTGCAATACACAAGGAAACTCTTAAATAATACACTGACTTAAATTAACTCCAAGCCTTCACATTAAAATTTTTGAGCTCTTAACTCCACTGAGCCTTATTTCACACACACAAAAGACTGCTGTTCTGAATCCAAAACCTTAGTTACAGACCTATTTCAACTGATTTATAATAACCTAATCAAAAATTATTTTAGACAACCAGTTCCTTGTAAGATTCTGTAAGCTTCCAAGTTGAAAGCAGGATCATCTCTGGTTGATGTAGTCACCTTATAGCAGAACATGCAGACCTTCTCATCCAAAAATACCAGGACTTCACAATTTTTGGTAGCATAACTTTCCGGACTATATGTACAAGTTAAAAACTCCTACCAACAGATAATTCTTCCGTCATCTTACAGAGATCTCCACCCATATCTGCAGCTGAGCCTGGGGAGATCCACAACAGATGGCTCTGACAGAAACATATTTTCTTCTCTGTGCCTTCTGTTCAACACAAAGCTTCTGTTCCTGTACCTCTTATTCCCACCACAAAGCCCTGCATGACTTAGTGGTGCCTCTTCTTGCCCTTCAAGATTATACAGTTTCCCCATTTAAAAAAAAAAAAAAAAAAAACAAACTTAAAAAGCAGAGAAGCTTTGATGGCTATCTCAGCAGCACTCATATTTTACTTTAACTCTTGGGATGTTTGCTGTTTTTCTGAAGGCCACCGCTAACAGCAAGCAATGGCATGACACTATCAGCTTTCAGTAAAGAAAAAAATTTTAAAAAGAAAAAAGAAAAGTGTTTGTCACTTGTTTGTAGATAAAAGCTTGGGAATATGACTCAGATGCACCCAAACACTCTGAAGCAAGAAACAAAATCAAGGGATACCTGAAATTTGGAGATTTGGAGTCCGAGCCATGGTTTTAGAGAATTGAACCTGGGGGCAATACCGTGCTAAATGGAGGGAGAGACAACTGAGGCTGGCTCAATGCCTGTGTGCACTGTGGAAAAGGAAAGATGAACCTGTGCACAGAATTGACCTGCAGGATCACAATCCTTGTATTAAAATTAAAAATTATCTTCTATCATTGCCACCAGGGATCATGGAGTGAAGCAGATTTCATGACCTGAAAATCTTTTCAAGAAGCCAGGAAAGTGGCACAGGACATAGTATCTCATGTAATAAACTTTGAAATATTTTATTACAAGTGCAGGGATGTAGAAAATGGTTTAATCATCTACTGTATGCTCCTTATCTAGGGAAGGTTTACCATACTGTTAAGGTATTTCAAATAAGCAACATGGATCATGCCATCCTAATAGTGAAAATGCTGGAACACTCCAATACATGAAGCAAATACGTAAAAGGAAAACCTTTCTTCCCTTGATCTCAAAGCTCTCTGTGATACACAGTATTTAGAGCCAGCAAAGGCAATACAAAATTTGCAGTGTTCATTTTTGTTTGCATTAAATAACTAAATAAAATCAATTGGAAAATACACATTAACATACAATAGGTGTTACAAGAGAAATGTGTAAACTTCTGACCATTAAATTAATTACTCAACTATATTTTAAAACTTGGGCAACTAGAAAGGGCTCATCCAAACACCTAGTAATAAGAGTACTCCTTTAATTTCTGACTTAAAATGTACTTTCTCTCCTTTGCTCCTGGGTTTTATTGTTTTTCCCATCCTTGGATGTTAATAATACACTCATGTAATTTTTCAGCTGGATGTAGAGACCATGTGGATGCTATCTTATCTTACTGTTCACAAGGTTATTGTAAATAAAAGAACATAGAATATTAATAAGGAGCTGAATAACATGTAATGCCATTTTGAAGAATTCAAACCACTGTTATTCATCTTCTGTGACCATTTAATAGAGGAAATGTCTGAAAGGACAGATGGGAATTGAAAGCAAGGCACTCGGAAGAAAATGGAGATTGCAACTATGCCTCCAATAATTTCAAACTGATTCTCAAGCTTCTTCAAAAATAAATGCAGAGCTCAAGGTCAGAAAATACATTACTTAGAATCAACTACTAGAATGTAGAACAGCCCCATAGCAGATTTGGGTTTCTGCAGATATCCTACATTTGTCTTCATCAACAGTGGAGTATCCAAGTTACTGTAAGTGTCTTAGGGTACGGGGATCAAGCAGTTTATTGATTGCAATATACAAGTAGCTATGCAATGGTAGCAAAACTGCAGATACCCAGATAGAGCCCAAAGTCACACACTAAATGAACTCAACAAACTTTAATAGGGATGATCCATTCCTAAGGGAATGTTGTCTGTGTGTGTATATATAGGTATGTGTGCGTGTATATATATATGTATGTATATCTTAAAGGACTAGAAGGGTGATGATGGCTAGCTGTGTATTGGATACTGGATACTGTTCTGATTTTGGCTGGGATAGACTTAATTTTTTCCTGAGTATCTGGTACAGTGCTGTGTCTTGGATTTAGTATGAGAATAATATTGATAACACACTAATGTTTTAATTCTTCCTAAGTAGTGCTTAGCTTAAGTCAAGGACTTCCCTGTTTTCCATGCTCTGCCGGTGAGGAGCTGCACAAGAAGCTGTGAGGGAGCATGGCTGGAACCCAAATTGGCCAAAAGGATATTCCATCTGTAGAACATCATCTCCAGTCTGTAATCTGGGGCAGTTGGCTGGTAGCTGCCAGTCACTGCCTGGGGACAGGCTGGGCACTGGTCACTGGGTGATGAGCAGTTGTATTGCACATCACTGTTTTTTCTTGGGTTTATTCCCTCCTCTGTCTCTCTCTCTCTCTCTTTCTTTCTCCCACCCATTTCCAGTACTGATATTATTATTGGTTTGTTTGGGGTGTTTTTTACTTTATTTCAGTTATAAAACTGTTTTTATCTCAACCCACGGATATTAACTTTTTCCAGTTCTCCTCCCCATTGCACCAGGGTGGGGAGTTGGGGAGCAGCCACATGATACCTAGTTGCTGTCACATGTGCCACTGCTGATGCATTCTGCCACTATTTGGTAAGTAAGCCACATCTGTAAGTGCTGGGCAACAATACAGTGGAGAAATGTTTCCATGACAATAAACATCACTTCTTTCTCTCCCCTCCACTCCTACTTCTTCCTACCTCCTCAGCTTGCATTCATGATTGCTCTGCAAAAAATCAGTAGCTTGCTGAAGATGCTTTTGGATACCAACCTATGAGAAATGGTAAGTCTGTTGTGCAGGTGAAATGCTGTGGGGGAGATAGGCAACCGTGGAGAATCTCAGGTCCTGTTGGAGGAGGTAGCCAAGATGAATTTGCTGTAATGACTGAGCTCATTAAAGTGAGGAATGAACTTCTAGCTCTCCAACTCATAATTATCCCATACTTCAGTATAATTCAGAATATAATTTTTGAACAGCTTAGTACCCAGCCTTGATTTCTTCAGAATCATTATTGCAATTTTGTTTTAGGAGAGAAACTTGTCTTCTTTTGCATTGCTCAGCACATTTCTGTCTTATACTGGTCTGTCTTCCGTGGTTTTGACCTGCAGCAGTCTCTTCCTTACAGCTCTACTGAAGCAGATGGCAGTTTAACTGCCCTCAAATTGTATCATTTCCTGTGGGAGAGGACAGGAGAGACACGACAGACTGGGAGAGGATTTGCATTCCCGCTGCTGTTGGTTGTACAAAGCTAGCAGCAGCTTCCTTAGTAGAGGGTCTCTTCTAGCAGTGAAACAACCTGGCACTGAATGTAGAAATGGGGATAGGCAGCAACAGCAGTTTTTTTAGCCCTACTGATGCCTGTTAACAAGATGCAATGTTGTGTGTTGGCCAGATGCATTAGGAAAAGCCAAAAGCCAGGGATGCAGCTTGCTCAGTGTAAGTCTCTCCCCACACAGTCTGGACCAGCTGTGCTGAATCCCCCCCTCCTCCCTCCCCTGCTGTGTCACTGCCTCACAGCCTGGTCCAGTCGCTCTGCTCCTGATTGTTCTGGAGGTAGAGAGAGGCAGCATCAACACTAGGAGACTTAGCACAGCAGCTCCAGTAAAATGCAAACAGGAGGAAGGGAGAGAAAGCACTGGGAGACTGATTATACTCTGTTTCTAGCAAGGAAAAGAAGGCCCTATATGGGCTCTTTAAATAAACCAGACAACCGCTCCTCTAGGATTAAACAAAGCAACCAGATGGGATGCCAGGACTCTCTGCTACTGCTAGGTCCAGAGTACTTCTCTGCCCTGTTCAGCCTTCTCTCATGCCCTGGACAGTAGCTGATTTTACTGTTTAGACTTAGGGTTTTGAAAGGAAAGGTGGCCAGATTTAATGTCAAGCACATCACTTCTTTCAATGCTGCTGGTCACAATTGACTGCAGTGGACTGCTGAGCCACCATGGTGCAGGAGAACCTCTAGATTAGTAGAGCAGACATACCTCAGATCTCAAGACATGAGGCCTTGAGGATCCCAAGCTGCTACAGGGGCATTTAAACTATTTTATTGTTCTAGTGCCAGCTTTCTTCTGTGTAACCAAGGACTCACTTCCTGCACTCCGGTGGGACAAGCACCAAAGGATGCAACTGAGCTCCAGCTCTTTCATGGGTCTCCAACTCCAGCTGATGTGCAGCAGCTTCCCTCAATGTGAAGGATTCTTCTTCCTTTTCTTCTTTTTCCTCCTCTTCGTATTCACATTTTGCTTCTTCTTGGTCATATTTGCTCACCTTCTGAGTGAGCTTTAAAATTTCAGTCTTGATTCCCCGGTGCTTCATCAGACTAGTTCTATCAATCATGTGTCTTTCCAAACATGGCCCATTGTGAGAGCTCTAGAAAGAAGTCCAAGAGCAAAATAACAGCGGACCATAATACCAAGGAAAACAAATATTGAGTTGGGTTTGGAAGATACGCCCAACTTACACATTTCTCACAAATTTACTAAATAGTTCATGCTGTAAGAAAGCAAAAATCAAGTTGTTGTCCTAGAAACTAGTGGGCGTGAGGAGCAGAGCCCTACTGTCGTTCTGTGTAGCAGCTACATTGCAGACATATATTACTGAAATAAATATGGGGCTGGTCTTATTTATTTTGGCAGTCTCATGAAAGTTGGTGGTTCATGTGAATAAATCAGAAGGATTTAGCTTGAGGTGACATCAGGTAAGCCCTCAAGCAATGGGAGAATGGAAGTGAGATTGCCCAAGATGAGAAATCTAATGCTCTCCCTAGATTAATTTAATAGGGAAGACTGAAGCTGTGTGGTGTTCAGCCTACTGTACAGCAATCCATCATTAAAAATGAAGAGGTGGAGAAGAAAAATGAGAAAAAAAAGTAAGATTTCTCTGCAGATAGGTTTCTAAAAGGTACATTTCTCTAAAAAAAGGTCTGCAAGGGTTGCATTTGCATATTTAATCACTGCTTTTTAAAGATGTTTTCACTTCTTTGAAATTTCTAAGCATAAGGAATTTATTAGTAAAATGACATTTTGTATTGAATTTGAATATATTATAGCTTAGATGATAACCTTTATACAACAAGAAATATATTTCTATGTAGTTTCATTTAAAATTGATAGATATACATTCTGTGCAGCCAAATGTTTAATTTGCTACAAGTACTGCTACCATTTTTATTTCTTGTAAAAGGTCTTAAGAATTTTGCAGACACAGCATGGCCAACTCTGCTGATCTTTTCATAAACAAGCAGTCCTCTTTCATGTAAATTTGTTAAAAAAAATTTAGTCTTGTGCTATGAGTGTTTAAGGGAAGAGATGGAATCTCACAAACCCTTGAATTCACTTTTATAATACATGTAAAAATCTGTAAAGAGATCTGTGATTTTCCTGTAATCAGTTCACTGTCGCTTCCAGGGGGTGCCCAAGGGCTAACCAGGGTTGCGCCCTTCCTAGAGAAAGCTTCCTGCAAGGGAAGAGCCTTTCCAGGGGCCCTTGCAAATTCTCCAGAGTGGCGGGTGGTCTCAGAGATTGTGGCCGCTTTGGCTACAAGTGGTTTCAGCTCGTAGTGATTCAGCTCTTTGTGAGATCAGCTCAAATGAGACCACCTGGGCAAGCCCAGGGACAGAGAGAGACGAGGGAGCCTTGCGTGGTGAATTCCACAGGTAAGCTTTATTCAGCCATCCCTGTGAAGGGAACCAGAGGCCAGGCTTTTCCCCACTCAGGGGTACTCACAGGGGGTTTATATAGGGAAGGAGGGGTGGGATGGACACCAGTTAACCAACAGGATACAGACTATTACCATAAAAGAAGCAAGGCGTGTTGGGAGTAACTTTTTGGTCACTGTAAGTTTTAGGAGAGTTCTTATCTCTGGGGAGATTTGGCCCTTAGGCATCTCTTCTCCAAGGGAGTGCAGGGAGCTCCAGAGCCAGGGGCTGGCAGCTCTCCACAGTTCACCACATTACAAGTACAATATTTAGGGATGCTGTTCTATAAAAGGCACAGGAGCTAGTTATAGATACCTTCTGGTACCTTTACATGAGCCACCTTGTAGCCTGTCAGGTTCATTTCAAATGTGCGCAGTGTAAATCATACTTTTTCCTTTTACACTCCATTCCCTCTAGTTATGGCAGGAACAGCTTGCACCAAAACTGTCAGTTTTATAGCAAAAAATCTCTCAACATGCAATACATATTCCATAAAAAATGTCAGGGTGCATTTTCTTGATGTGAATGTCATGCATTGTTTTCACCAATCTTTTAGGAGAGCAGGGAAAAAAGCTCTATTTACCTTCACAGATGAGAAAAAAAATAAAGAAGAATAATTTAGCTAACTTTCCACATGACTTCTATTTCCTTCAGGAAGACAGAGCCGTGTTTCATCTGCTAGTATATATTCTACATGCTGCACACTTGTTCCTAAAAATATTAAGAAAACCACATTACGGTATCAACTGAATGTCCAGAGTTTTGCATCTTAGATCTCCTGTCTGACAGCTGAGTGTCTCTACAATTATCCATTGTTTGTGCCAGCTTTCTACCTGCTTAGACTTCTGTGTCATACAAATGCTGCTTGTGAGAAAAGAGATTAAGTACGTGCCTTGGAGCATGACACAGAACTGATTAAAAACCTGGGGGAAAAGTTAGTATTTTTATGGAAGAACATAATATTTCATATCAGATTATAATCACTGCATGCATTGGGGTGATAGGTAGCGGAGTGCCACAGTGGCACATTTTGGAAGCTGAGACAGGTAGTCTGACACTTCATTTGTATGAGTATGGGGTGAATAAGTTACATATAAAGACAAGTGGGTGACAGACATTGTGCCTTCCCCAAAAGAAGGAGTATTTCCCCAATTGCAACTGATGAATGATATGCTATGTTTTTAATACCAGCTCTCATTTGAATTGACTTTCCATTAATGAGAGTAAAGCAGGTATGGATTTTTTAGATAGAGAGAAGGGAACACTCAGAGGGCCTGTAAACACCTTACCTCACCATCAGCATGACCTGCTACAGCACATATGTTCCTTATCCCAGGACATAAGATCTTGTGACATAACACAACCTTCCTGTTGGCATTTGATTGGGTCTCGGTTTTACCTTTTTGTGGAGGAAAGAATCCAAATTTTTCTTCAGTATTTCTCTTGTCACAGAAGAGATGATAAACTGAATAATTTTCCGTTAATATGGACTGACATTAAGAATGCAACAAAACATTGTTCAAGATATACTGTATCATGGTCCGTGCAGAAAATAATTTGCTATAACTGAGATTTGAGCACTCTAGAGAATTAAGATCTTCGTGCTTTGTAACCATTGATCTCAAACAGACAGTCTAGCAAACATGGTCCACAGAACTAAAGAAATTAGAAAGAAATTAAGGATTTAATTCTTCTAGAGAAAACTTCTCAGTCTTCTACAGGACAGCCCAGGGAAGAAAGGTAGATAGGTATATTCATTTCACCTAACTAGAATTATTTGCAATACAAATGCTTCCATCTGAGTTTATCACACTAAAGTCTCTTCATCTGAAGGAGACATTTTAGGTGTTGAGTCATCTGACCCACTGTAGATGTTGGCTTCAGGGTGAGATGATAATAGCACAGAAGACCCAATTTCTCTTTATAAAGGAAGTTAGATGACCAGCTGTGCTGGTTTTGGCTGGGGTAGAATTAATTGTCTTCATAGTGGCTGGTATGGGGCTGTGTTTTGTGTTTATGTTGAACACAGGGTTGGTGATGTAGAGATCTTTTTGTAATTGCTGAGCAGGGCTTACACAGAGCCAAGGCTTTTTCTGCTTCTCATACTGCCACACTGGTGAGGGGACTGGTGATGCCTGGGAGGCTGGGAGGAGACTCAACCGGGACAGGTGGCCCAAACTGACCACAGGGAGATTCCAGACCATATGGCATCATGATCAGTATATACGGGGGTGGGGGGTGTTTGTCTTCCCCAGCAACCATTACGTGTAGGGTTCTGCTCTCCTGGGGATGGCTGAACACCTGCCCATGGAAAGCACGGAATTAATCCCTTCTTTTGCTTTGTTTATGTGCAGCTTTTGCTTTACCTATTCTTTATCTCAACCCATTAATTTCTGGCTTTTACCCTTCTGGTTCTCTCCCCAATCCTGCTGGTGAGGGAGTGAGGGAGTGGTTGTGTGGGGCTTGGCTGGTGCCTGGGTTTACACCCCAACACCAGCTCAGACCTAGATGTGTACCAATTCATTATCAGGCAGAACAAGCTTTTCACAACATAAAGCAAGTTATAATATGGATCCAAGTTCTACCACCACCTTTGCCTTATGCATTAAGACATCTGTACTTGCCAGAGGTGTATGGGTCTCTCCTGAAAGACTGAGTCATTTTAAAGGTCTTAGCTGGAGCTTTTATGAAGCACACTGCATTATCTTAAGGAACAGTATTTCCTTAAACTGAGGTGAACAAGAAGTATACTACTAAGTCCGATTTCCAAGTATCAACTTCTCTCCTCTCTCTGGAGTTCAGGTAACAAGTGATAGTTCAAAGAGATACTATAGGAGAACTTATTCTATTCAATTTTGCACCATGATCTGGATGGTAATTTCTGCATCCCAATTACCTTTGTGATACCATTCCCTCTGTCTTTCTTACCATAAAATTTCCCAAGTTTTCCAGGCAAACTAAAGGATTAAACTCCCTAAAGACCTAGAGAAGACAAAGTGAAACTAGACTTCTCTTACTAGACACTGATGATCTCCAAAAGCTCAGCTTTCCCAAAGAAGTCCTTTTGCAAATAAATAAGAAATCATAGCTGGCAAAGGGTGTGTCAGAGATGAAATGGCAGCAGAGGAGGTAAGAAAATTGAATCTTGAGTAAGCTTAAGATTCACACCACATTTAAAGAATGGTCATTTGGACACCCTCACTTTCCTCAGCCAGAACATGCAGCTTCTTTTAGCCCCAGGTGGTGATTCACTGATGAGCTTTTTGGGCCACAGATTGGAGGGAGGTTGTTCATCCTGCTGCTGACAAAGAAGGTTTGCTAAAGCTTCTTTTAATCTGACTTAGAAACAACTTGCCACAAACTGTTTGCTTTTTTGGAGGCTGCACAGCATATGTTCACCTTGGAAGGAGGTTGCTGCAGCAGAGAGAGCAACTTCTCCAACAGTCCTTCAGGCTTACACCCACTAGCCCCTGCTTTTTGCCACTCTCCATGATCCCTTCCCCCACACCAGCTATTTTTATTCTAGTGAAAATATCAGCTGTGAACTAACTAGACCTATTTTCAGATCTCCTTTCTCTTAGAAATGATAACAAATACTGTACTCAAACACTTACAATTCATTCTGTGAAGGAGTCTCAGCTGCAATGGTGAAATGTCCCAAATGACAAATCACATGTCAGCTGAATTCATGTCTTAATTTCTAATATGCTCTTTGAATTTTTTCCTTATAGTGTATTTACTTTGACTGTTTTATCTCTTGCAGCTGCCTCTTCTTTCCATACTTGAGCTCATTTCAGTAATTTTGTGTTTTATGGGGTTTCTTTACGCCTTTCTTAATGTATCCCAAATGGAGACGGAGAAAGTGTGTAACTGAAGAAAAGAAAAGAAACAGTGAAGTGGTATAGAAAAGGAAAAGTGAAGTGATCAGCTTTTGGCTTAAATTATTCTGATGGTGAGCCATGAGCCTAGTTTTGTTCTGCTGCCCTGATGCAAGGGGAGACCTCATCAATTTGGGGATTGTTTTTTTTTTTTTTTTAACTAGCTTCAGCAAAAGCAAAGCAGAAGTCAGCATGTGTTTCTCCATTATATTGGTGAATACAGTGAATACACCTTCTTTACAATTCCTTCCTTTAAAAAAAAAATATTGTATAATCAACAGGGATTTTGTGGCTTTGTTTTTCAGGCTTTTATTAGTGTGAGAGACTACAGCCAGTGCTGCAGCAGCATAATTACTCTTGTTCAGAAAGGAAAGATGCAATTCCCTGGAATTTAATTGGCTATGCTGAATTAATGACCTTCCTGGTCCTAATCAGAAACAATACAAGGAAAAATTAAAGCAAGAATTATCAATTTCCTGCAAAATCTCTCCAAATTATACCAATGCAGCCATTAATCACTAAAGCCATTTTAAGACTGGACACACAATAAAACAATCTAGCAATTTTAGAAACCTTTACTGTCTCTGCATGTTTACATCATAGTACCAGAATGTCCTGCTAAGAAGTTCATCAGCTAGTGTGAAAGATGCTCACAGGTGAGAGAAACAATAACAACCTAAGTCATGGAATGTGAATTTTTAGCCTCTAGTGATAATAACCTTGTTTAATGTAGGCTTAAGGTTTAGGAACTATGGGTTGGATTTTTTTTAAGTAGAGATTGACAAGAAACAAAATGGTATGAGAGCTTTGCAGATGTCTCTTAATCTGCATGGCTTGGGTCAGCCTTGTTGAACAAGGATGTTGTTTGACAGGTGGCATCTCACCTTACAGAGTGGTCTGGCCAGCACAGGAGGAGACAGAAGCTCTGTAAACAGTAAGGGTCATCACAGTAGAAGCCCAGTAAACAGTAAGGGTCATCATAGCAGGTGTGGGGTGTGGTCTGGGCCCTGGTGAACTTTCCATTATTGCTTACTGAGCATTTAGTAGAAACTTAAGGGAAGTCCTTGGTAAAACAATTGCACATAATTTAAGTCTAATGCTCTTCTCTGTGGGTGTTTTCATGCACAGTAAACAGGTATTTTCAAATCTTAGTAAGTTTCTGAATTTGACAGTTCTTTACACCTACTTAGACCTGATCCTTTTCATACAGCAGTTATACACAGGGGATTTCTGGAAAAATCACAGAGCAATCTGAGGAGAGGTATATTTGGAATGTCTGGATGTTTATGCAAGTGCTGGACAAGGAACTTTGGGTTGGTTGAGGGAATGAGAGGTGCAGAAAACATCCATGGGCAGTTCATATGCAGCATGTGCTGCTCTGTGCACCTGACAAATCCTGTAGAAGAAAACATCAGAAAGGGGAAACAAGACTCAGAAAACACAGGGAACACCATCTTGCAGTGATTTGTTCTTTTCAGGAACAGAAAAGTCAGAGTACCTGAAGAGAGTGAGGAAACATGGAGAGAGTTACAAACAAATATGACAGAAGGAAACAACTTGAACAACCTCACACCTTTGGGCCAGACTCCTGGATCTTGGATTCAAGATTTTTCTTTTCTGCCAGGTATGATGAAGTGTGGGCTCACCAAAGAGTAAAGTTGCTAGTTCTGATAAGAGCAGGATGTGGTTTATGAAGTGAGCTAGATAAAAATTAGGATTATTGGAGAAGTTCTTTATGCCCCAGCCAAAAATGTAAGGCAGATTCTGGAGTGAAAGCTGCTTATCAGAGTGCTATGAAAAGAGCTTTTGCTCTGAAAACCAGTTCCTAAACTTCACAGAACCAGTAGGTACTATTTTTTTACTTTTTTATACTTTCAGGTTTATAGTCTTCATCTGAGGAATAATATCCTGATCACCCCAAGTCCTGTCTCATAGGACTTTTGTCAAGATTGTTTTGTATATATGGGATGTTTTAATGTGATAATAAAAGCCAAGATGGAAATGAGAAGTTATTGTCTGAGAGGGTTCAGAGTGCTTAGGAAATTAGGCATTAGACCACATCTGCATGTATTTATTCCTCCCTGATTAATAATTCCTTCCCTAATCTGAGAAAACTCTCCTTTGCAGTCTGGTATTTATGTTCTAGTTTAAAAAAAAAAACAAAAAGCAAAAGAGGGAAATAAGTATTGTGCAACAAAAGTCTATACATTACAAAATTGGTAAAAAGTTTTGGGTGACATACTAAAAATCTTTGGTGTCAGTCTTTGGGTTCTCTTTCCAGCACAGAGGCATACATGTTCTTCATTGACTATTTCCTCCAAATTTGCTTCTGAACTGTTGCTTACCTGTCTTTATCCTGAGGCAATTTCTTCTCCAGCTCTTGACTAACATGCGCAAGTCCTTTTGCTATTTCTGTAGCTCTAAATTTCTCTCAAGTTTCTTTGTCAGTCTCTTTCCTCTCCATTCAGTACAACTGTGTTTTCTTTTACAGAAAATCTGTATTTACGTATCTCAAGTTTATTATCTCAGTGCTAGTTTTCCTTACAGAAAAATCCTTTCCTCCCTTTGATTTCTCTCCAGTCTGTTTCTTCCTGCCAAGTAATACCTAGTCTCTGTATTCATATTAGAATTATTCAAACTTTTCATTGTGTCATTGCTTACTCCCTAGTGTCTGGTCTCCTTCCCCAGGCTGGTGGACAAAACAACCCCTTTCTCAGTGAATGGCTGGGCTGCTTTAGCCAAAACTGTTAAAATAATTGTGCTGAGACGCTATCATCTCACAAAACAGACTAACCTGGTCATAAAAATTGGCTAAAATGGTCTTTTGTAATGAGACAGGTTTTGTGCTACAGGCCCCAGCTATACTGAAGAGTCAGTTCTCTAAGATTACTGAGGCAAAGTAATCTATTGAAAGTGATATACTGCACCAGATACACTTATTCCAATTTATAAAACAGAAAGTTTCATGACCAATATTAATTTTCTTTTGCTGCAATACATGGTTTTATTTCATGTTTCATTAACAAGCGTAGGTGTTCTTGCCACTGACTCTGCTCTTTTCAATTAGGTCTCATACATTCAGGCTCTTCATTTTACAGTCCAAAAGAGGGGGACAAGGTGATGTTAGGAAAAAAGGCTTGAGATATTTTGGTTTCTGTTTACAAACCATTCCCAGCTTGACAATCTCCGTACAGTGGAGGTGGTCAGCCTGCAAACAACCAACCAACCAATCAATCAACACAGCATGTCCAGCGACCACACCCCTCCTTCTTCCAGACCCTCGTGGAATGCTCCCCAGCAGCTGTTCCAGAGTAAACACCTTGTTCTGGAGTCGGCACTGTGTCATTGTATCTCCTGAGGCTTGGCTGTCCCATATCTTTTCCATCTCCTGTTGTGGCATGGGGTCCCCAGGAAGATGCAGCTGAACCATTCCATGTCCCCAGCCTGCCCAAACCAGTGGACTGGGGAAGGCTGGGAAGGAACTCTGTGATAATTCTGTAACTAACAGGCCACTAATAGAGGCTGTCTGCCTCTTTTGCCAGGCTCAGCCTCGTGGCAGCAGCTAGAGTTTACCTGCACACACCCACAGTGGATCCAGAAGCAGTGAATGATGCACAAGACAGCTGTAGAATGTGCTGTGGAATGTGGCACTTCGTGCTATGGTATAGTTGACAAGGTAGTGATCAGTCAAAGGCCGGAATTGATTATCTTGGAGGCCTTTCCCAACCTAAATACTTCTGTATGTCAAGGAGATGGAGTCAGACCATGGGGCAGGGACTGTCCTATCTGGCCCTTGCCAGCCACTAAAGGAAGTTTTGTGGCCTGTTTGCCTAGAAAAGTTTAAACTAGAAAATAAATTTGCCTCTAACACATCAACAGTGTGTTATTTTTATAAACAAGGATAAACTTTATGAAAGCAATTCTCCAAAACCTGAACTATTTTATTAATTATAGGGCATGTAGTAGACTGCAATCCTCCATGCATATCAGTGTATCTCCTGTTAACCTCACACCTGACTGTCCTGACTGTTGATAACAATTCAGCTAAATAAAAAGTCTGTTTGTAACACTTTATACTGCCAGAAATGTGCTGTTGTTAGAAGAAAATGGCAAACTGAAGTATTCTGAGAAGGAAAAAATCCCCCATATCAGCAAGCATCTAAGTAAGAACAGTGTGTAACACTGAACTAGTATAATAAATCCATGAGAAAATGTCATGTCTGTCACAAGATTGCCAAGTCACACCCAAGTTTAATTCTTACAATGATAGTGCACTTAATTACAGTATTAGCAGTGTCGTCATACTGAAGGAAGATGCAATTTAACTGAGTTAATTTTGCCAGTGTACAGAAACAGAAGCATTGAAAGAGCACTTATGTTCAAAATAGGTGAGATACCCAGATGAGAAAGTAGGGATGAATTGTGATTCTCCTTTCAGAGATGAGGACTGACACACTGAGAAAAAACCCACTCTCTCTGTTCTCCTCTTCATCCCAAGGTCACACGGAATCCTGGCACTGAGTAGGATCGTGCTCAGCTGCTTCAGAGTGTCAAGCCCAGGCTTCAACCATGTCCTACCTGAAGCAGCTTTTGCAAATCAGTGCAACAACAAAATTAGACATTTTGACATATCTTATTATACTTAATTAGACAGAATTGTGCCTCCTTAATTACCTTTATTATATGCTGATTATATGCTGATGACAGGCATTGTGTTTTAAACTCTTAACAAGAAAGCAGTTTTTTAAGTTCACCTTTCAAATTATCTTTAGTGCCTTTGGCTGTACATAAAAAGTACGGAAAGTTCCTTCAAGGAACTTTAAATTCATACAGCTTAGGACAGCTCTGTGAAGGAAGCATTTGAAGGACTGTACTGTAGTCCTGGACTCATTTTCTTACCTTGTTGCCTTTGAATCATTACCTGAGGTGTGATTCCTCATTTCTTCACAGACCTGATTCCAGCTGGTATCTAGATGGCAACTTTTGGGCCATTGACAAAAGAAAAATAAAATCCATCAATGCTCTTGGAGTTATTTTTACACTGCAGCAGAGAAGTTGGGGAAGCTAAGAAAATGCCAGATGTCAAGCTATAAAGTGGTCTTGGATCTCGATTCCACAAAGCAATTAGGCACACTCTGAGATCCAACTTTCTTCCAGGCAGCAGGAGATTGCATTTAGGTACATGCAAAAGAAATGTTCTATAATAAGCCATCCATATATTGCAACCATCTGGGATGCATATAAAGTGTATCACCATAAAATCCCCTTTTGCTGTACAAATCTATTTAATGAAACTAATTTTATGTGTCCAATAATTAAACAGCAGTTGTGCATGTTCAGGCATCAGGTGAATTATTTTGGCCATAATTATGAATAACAAAAGTTTAAAAAACCATCATGTCCTTTTTTTCTTAAACTATAAAATATCTTGTAAACAACCTCTTCAAAGCGTTGTTTTGTTCCAAAAGTTTTCTCTAGAAAATGAAGTTTGCTGCCCTCTCGTATTGTTATCTAAAGGATTGCACTGCCATCTTGTGGCAGAAAAAGCCATTTAAAATCGCCATCGGGTACTGATTGTGGCCAAGAGGGAAATTAAGTAAAAAGCCTTAAAAATTACACATAGCAAATTAATTTAAGAATAAATATCCTGTGATTACAAAATAGGGGTAGAAGATAATAATTTTCTCCATTCTTCATCGCATTTCTTCCAAGGGTTTCCAAAGTGGTTAGAGGTGGTCTCTTCTTGGCAAGAGTTTCTTCCATTGAGTTGTGATGTCAAACACATCAATAAAAGGTCTTCAGTACTTCAAACAGTGGAAGCACACAAACTTCTTTACAATATCGGCAGCTTGAGGTACCATCCTCTAAATGAACAGTCCCAATGTCACATCTTCGGGGTGTTTTTGGCAGCCAGCGCACTCTCAGAAAGCCTGACTACTTTCAGAGCCCCATAAGCAACCCCGTATGTGTCCGTCACTTGATACCTGTCCCTCACACCAGCCCAGAAATCTTTTTCTGTGTGATGATCCTGGCATTATCTTGTCTTCACACCTTGATCCCATCCTTTTTACATCTTTCTTTCCACATAGATGCAAATACATGCAATGGTTTCACAGAATCACAGAATCACAGAACATGACAAGTTGGAAGGGACCCACAAGGATCCTTGCATCCAGCTCCTCTCCCTGCACAGGACACCCCAAGAGTCACACCGAGTGCCTGAGAGTATTGTCCCAACTGTCAGACTTGGGGCTGTGATCACTTCTCTGGGGAGCCTGTTCCGGTGCCCAATCACATTCTGATACCTGATAACAAAAAATGAAAAAAAAAAAAAAAAGAAAGAAAAGAAAAGAAACAGAGGTATAAAATGTGCAAAATGTGAAAATTAAATAACACTGAAGGACTACAGTAATATGGATTAGACAAGAGGATAAAATTGCTGATTACAACAGTTGTAACCATTTACTTGGGAGACATGGGATACGACATCTGGTCATGGAATAGAATATATTATTATTTTATCTTAATAATAATATTATCATTACTATTAATGAAAGCCTTGAGTAGATCAGAATTAAAAGATCAGCAAACAAAAAAAAAAACTGTTAAGACAAAACAGTTCTAGAAAAGAAAAAAGAAAACAAGCAAAAAAACAAAATTAAAAATAAAAACACAAACAAAATTTTAAAAAAAAACACAGAAAAAATAAACACACACAAACACACACACACACACACACCAAAAAAAGAGAACAGAGCAAAACTGAAATTTTTGGAAAGAACGGGTGTATAAAAAAAGTAATAACAAGGTTGAGAGTCTCTCCTGAGAAGCTTTCCTTCAGTGTATGTTTTGTCATAACCACCATTTGTCTAAAGAATCATGCTTTCACATCCAGTTGGTCCAACAGAAATCAAAGACAATTAGTAAAACTCCAGCCCTTTAAATATTTATGTATATCAATAATACTTTGCATGATTCAAGGAGACAACTATCAGACCAAAGTAAATAAAACGGAATGTCTTAATGGAAATTAAAAATAACCTGTCTCTTTTTCTTTTCTTTTTTTTTTTCTTTTTTTTTTTTTTAAGAGGAAGAAAGAGAGCAAAGGGGAATGAGATTCATAATCTTCAGTGTCAACCTTGGCAAAGAAAACAGATACACCATTATAAAAATAAAAAAGTATTTTCTTGTTCAAGAGGTTGGGATTTTTTTCTTTACCCTGAGTTACATTGTACTTTTGCCAATTCTCTGTTAACTATCTACATGTATGTATAGGCAGGAGGCATAAATTTGCAGTGAAGCAACTTCTGAAGCCATGACCCCTTTCCCATCAACCATTTTGCTTTAACTGCTATAGCTAGATCTGAACCTCAATTTCTCCTTTGCCTTTCTGTCTTCTAAAATCTATTATCAGTAACACACTAGACATGCAGGTCAATATCCGAAGAGCCCTCACCAGGACCTCTGAATTTATGTCTGAATAAAAAGCAGAATGCTGACATTTAGCCCCTTGATGGCAAATACAAATGTTGCCTGTGACCAAAATGCAGAGTTAGTATGAAAAATGCTCTTTCTTTTGCCATTCAGCTGAAAGGAAATGAGAGAGTTGAACTGTTGAAGATTTTTTTTCCTCTAGAAACTTTTCACACAATTTACTGTCTGTAATAACAATGTCTACAAAAGCTTTAATGTATTTCATGTTATTTTCCCTATTACATTCACTGCTAGAAAAGCTGTCCCCCAAAGCCTAACATTTTCCAGTGAATAACAGATGATGTAATGGATAAGGGAAGAAAGTGTGGAGTTCTGTGAAGATTTTAGGAAGCTGCAAAATGCCTTCTTCAGTTATGGCCTTATGGCAGTAAATGTGATTTCATATATTTTTCTAAATTGAATAAATGATCAACTCTTCTAACAATGAACGTGTTTGTTTAGAAGTAATTCTTCACCTTCACCTTCACCTCTTACATTTCTGCATTTAAAAAAAGGGAGTATATATACACATTAAATCAGAACATCTCCAAGTATCATGGAACCTTGGCATGTTTGCATTCAGTCAGGGAAACCTTTGTTTGAATAGCTTTTTACTTTGGCCAGATGTATATTTGGATGTGTAGAAATCATACTGATTGATTTTTTTCTTTGCACCAGGAAACTACCGTTTTTATTTGGGTTTGATTTGTTCCTCCCAGAATAAATTAATCCTCCCAGATAAAATCAATCTGCTTTTAGCTGTTGAATTCCATGTAATTTTAGCTACTTTTTCACTTGTGCTAAAATGTTTTGCAACTTTCATCAAAGCACATGGTCTACTGGCTTCAGCAAGCCAAAGCAGATATTATCTGTCCATCTCTAGCAATTCTGCCACCCCCAGTGACCCACTCTGCTTATAAGTGAGCCAGCCCTGCACTTTTCTTCTCCATTTCCTCTCTCTTAACAGTGCTCTTCTTTCCAATCTTGGCAACAAATATCCTCACAAACTGACTGAATGCCCTCATCTTTCCCCTTTGGGTTTCCATTGTATTGTGTCACATCCATCTGCTTCCCAGAGACTGTGCTGAGGAGATCTGTACTCCTGTCCTGTGTCAGGGTGTTCTGATAGTTGACAATACCACAGGGCAGACAGTCACACTGTTCCTCAGGACTCATTATACTTTGACACCTCCCCTTCCCATTCCCACTACAGTTTTTTGCATTTCTTTGCTCTTGCTCCTCTTGATGCTGTGTTCCATCAGGTTCAATGTCACTGTATTCATTTTGCTGCTCCATACTAATTCCAGATTCACCAGAGACAGTTTGCCATCACCTCCAGACTAGACATCCTGGTCATTGATCTTCCTTAAAGTCTTTAAATTTAGTGTAAAGTGCTGTACCATCATTCTTTGACTCCAGGCTCAAGGGCTGCCGGGGGTGTGGATAAAAGTGGCTGTAAAGGATCACAGCTAAAGATTAGCTGCTATCTAGTACCCAGCCACAGCTCTGTGGAAGTCCTGCTGTCCACCACCCAGCTCTCAGTTCACTGGTCTCCTCGATTTTCTCTCTTCAGAGGTGTTATGGAGCAGTTAGCTGGAGAAGAGAGAAAGAAACTCTAATCTGCAAGGTAAACTGGATGTTGGGTATGTTCAACATGATGTTAAACAAGGCAAATTGTCAAACTTTCCTGTCAGAGTTGGAAGATCCACTGCGATTAAGCAAACATAGCTTCATGGAGGTTGGTGGTGCTGTGTCAAATTACAATGATAAAAAACTGAACAGTAAAAACATAGCATGTGCAATAGATATGAAACATTGGCTGTTGGAAAAAAAAATCTAGTTACAAGATAAACCACTACTACTGTACCATCTTTGGATTTATTGCTTATGATTGACTTGAATTTAGTGGCCTTTGGTAGCCTTTAGTCCATATCAACTTCACTTGTCATGTAACTGACAAATACCACAAATTACAACAAAAGCAGTGAAGCCAGGATCCAGTGTCAAAGTATGACTAAAATTAATTAAGTATGAAACAAAAAATTCCTTATTGCCTAACTAGAGGCTACTTCTACAGGTCAAAATTAAGGTGAATTTACAGACCAATGCAGAAAAACCTGTGCTGTGACCTCCTTCCCTTCAAGACAGTATAAACTCTGATCAAGATCATCCTTATTTAACCTTGCATTATGAAATGACTCATTCAGTGTCTCCTAATCATTGAAAATCTACCACATGATAAGGACACCAGACAAAAATTAGTTCCACACAAGCTCATGCTTGAAGCACACTTTTAATGATTTGAATTTTATGAGTCAAATATTTGCTAATGGGCAAAGACAAAATATTAACTTATTAAACTATAGACTAAGCTTCACAGACAATATTTACATATTACCTAAAAAACAATGAAAGAGAACATTTTCAAAGACCCTGAATTGAGCTCCCACTGACTTTCCCATCTCTTTGCCATTCTCTTTTTTTTGTCCCTTTGAAAAATCATCTGATAAAGGTCAGACTACTTAGACAGTAATGTGACTCCAAAGCACAGTTCTCTCCATTAAATGATATGCAATACACATTACAGAGAAAATAGAAAATCATCCTATTCTCTATCACTACAGACTTTAAAAATCCTAATTCTAATTTACATCATTTGTCACATCACTGATATTATTCATAGTCATTATTTATAATGAAAAATTTGTTTGAAATCTTGCCTGGAGTTAGTTTTGCATTAGCTCTGGATGTGAATGAAAATCCCAAGTACAATGGAAAATCTCAACTGTGAGTATTTAATTTCAGCTTCCATCTTCTAAGATATCAGAGGGAGTTCTGCAGACCTTCCTTGCTGCTGTCAGACATTCACACCACCCTACTGGACCTGTATTCTCCACAGCTGCAGAAGATCTTACCTGGATCTAGCCCTTAAGATTTCAGGCTTCAACTCCTAAAGGTACTCAAGTGTAACTTTGAGTAATCCTACAGCTGCCAGACTGATCAGGCCAACTAGCATACATTCATAGCCGCACATATATTTTCATGTTCTGCAGAGCTGATGTCTTTATACTCATTTTCTTTGACAGTTTTTCCCTTCTAAAGACATACTCTGCCACCGACAAAGAAACAGACAAACACACCATTATAATTACATTATTTCAGGCTTATCTGTACTGCTATTTGAGAAAATAGTCACTATAACTTAGTATGGCTACTTAATGTCATATTTAGTGACTTGTATATTTACATACATTTACATGATAGTCCTGACAGTGGGAGACAGAGATGAAAATATTACTGTCATGTTAGGAGAGAAGAATGAGGAAATAGCTATAGTTCAAAATCCATACACATTCTAAAAACCACCAGAACTGTTCTTTCTAAGCCTTAGATTTGTAGTATGATGATTAATATACACAAATAAATAATAGAGATGGTGTGACAACATAATTCCCTATAAAAATCTCACAGTCTTTAGTTAAGTAATTCTAAATCAATACATTCTTGGCAATTAAGTATCACTGTCAACATCTTCTGCCTGTAGTTTAAAGAAATGAACATTTGCTAATGAGTGTGCCTGTAATGGTTCCTTCAGGGTTCACATGTTCTGCTACAAAGTCTAGGACAATTTTTCACTGATAGAAATTTTCAATTCCTAAATACCATTGATAGCTGGTAATGCATAATTATAATTTATTTCTTAATGCCAGATACAGTTTTCCATGTGACCATGTGACAGTTCCTTCATTTTTGTACAAACATCAACTAAAATACCTGCATGACTAAGAACAACTGAAAACTCCAACAACACATGCATCAGATAACACTGAGAAAAGCACAGCGCTGGATTTTCTTATCTTTTTATTTCCTACAGATTTTTTTCAACTGACATTCAAAAAAAACCCCAACACTATTAACAGTCTGCTTGTCAATTAAATGGGAAACTTAGATCAGGAGGAATAGGAACATGAAGCTTTCTCTAGCCTATGTCAGAGGAGAAGAAAGGTTTGCTCACTTCTTCTCACTTGCTGAGTGACAGACCAGTCTGGGCAGTGAGCTTGAAATGCTGAACGTTTTTCGCCATCTGGGATCTTCCTTCTTTCACTGAGTTTTCTAGCCTCAAACTTGCTTCCCTTCTGTCGTGGTTTAGCTCTGGCCGAACGCCAAAGCCCCCACAAAAAGCCGTTCCCTCCCCTCTGCAGCCGAACAGCGGAGAGGAATTTTTTCCCAAGGTGAGATAAGGATACTGAGAGAGAAAAAAAACCTCTAATTAAGGCAGGCAAAAACAAGCTCAAATCTTAAAAGTGATAAAGTGAATTTATTGCAGAGTTAAAGGAGCAAGCAAAACATGTTCTTTAAACACTTTCTCTTTCCCCCCACCCTCTACCTAACAGCCCTCCCTCCTTCCCTCAGAAAGTAAGGAGAAGTGGGGGTTTTTTCCTAGTCAGTTCATTCCTCAGATGTTTTCTCTTCTTGGCAAAATATCTGAAGGGGAGGTTGGTTTTTTCCTTCTCCTCTTCTCGTAAGCACTGTGGCAGTTTGCACAAATTGTTTTTCCCTCTTGGCAAGCAGCCCACCCGGTCACCGCTGCCTGCTCTTCCTCCCAAGGCCAGGCTGGTCCAAAACTTAGGGTGGGGGTGAAACAAGGCTTTTTTAACTTGACTCCTTTAGTTCTCAGAAGCAAAGGCCTCATTATCTGCATTAACCCGTCACCAGACCGAAGTCCCTCTTGTAGGAGTCCACCCCTCCTGCTCTGGCGTGGGGTGGATCTCGGCTCCTTCATGGACCCTCAGCGTTGGTACAGTCCTTACCACAGGCTGCGGAGATGTCTCAGCTCCGATGTTTGAAGCACCTCCTCCTCCCTTCTTCTTCTTGGCTGACTTTGCTGGTGTCCATATCTGTTGTTTCTTCTACATGCTGTACTCCTTCTCCCCTGCCTATCTACATCTACTAGCTACATCTACATGGTGCACATGTGGGTACTACTGTGACCATTTCTTAAATATGTTGTCACAGAGGTGTTACCTTCTTTCCTAATTGGCCAAGCTGTGGCTTGCAGCATGTCCATCTTCAGGAGCCATCAGAGACTGGCTCTGGCTGGACAGCTGTGGAAGCTTCTGGCAGCTTTTCACAGGAGCCATCTTTTTGGCCCCTACCACACCCAAAAAGCCAGACTCTTTCAAACCACCACACCTTCCTATTTCTGCTATTCTTTCCAAGCTTCACATTTTAATTGGTCATTGCAGGGAAAAGCAACTAGATACATTTTTGCAGGAATGGCTGTTAGCTCCTTCCAGCTGGGCTTATGTTTTTTTAACGCTGGTTACTTTTTCCTTTTCATGTTTTCTCTTAGCACAAGTCAATTTTTTTTCCAGAAGTTTTCATCCACTTTTTCCTTCTTTCAACATCATAGACTTTACCATGTTGGATTTTCCAACAAGAAAAGAGCTGAATGTTACTGGAATACTTTACATTCACCTACACCTGAGTCAGACTCATGAACCCCCAAGAAAGGGATGCAGCTGAACGGGGCAGTCAGACCTCATGCCACATCACAAGACCAGTTAGGCTTGGAGTCTTAAAACATCGCAGATTTAATCAGAAACACAAACCTTTATGCTCCATACCAGGCCTTTCCTTGGTGCCTTTTTCTCTGCTCATGTTTTCTCTTCAATTCTATCTTGTGGTCAGGGAGATCAGAGAGGAGTCAGGAGGAGCAAAAGACACTGTATCAGCATTGCACTTGGCTGTGGTCTGCTTGAAGCTTCAATTCCCCTTTCCTGCCTACTTGCAGCTGGAACAGCTCATCCCTGGCAGCAGATATGTACTAAGAGGTGATAGGGTGTCTGGTATATAAATCAGGAACATTGGCAGGCACTTTCAGAAACGTATTCTGGGTAAGAATTCTTCCCATCACTTGTGATTTAAGCTCTGCCATTCAAATAACACTGTCTCTTGACAGGACTGGGCACACTGAAATGCATAGAGCCACAGCACCCATGGAGCATGAGGAGCAGCAGATGAGGACCACTGCACAAGAGCAAGCAGTGCTTGGCCTCCAGCTTCTCTTGCTCCTGGGCTTGGCTGGAGCGAGAAGGGCTACTCCCAAGAGCTGTGGAGATCTTGACAAGTGGCACACTAGTCCCTGCAGCACAGTCCAGAAGAACCCAGCCGTTGTACAGGTCCTGTGGTTCCAGCATGGAGTGTAGTAAAGATGGTTACTTCTTTCCTCAGAAAGACGAGAAGATGAGGAGAGCAGACTGGAGGGGTCTTGTACTCCTGCCTGGTTATGCCTGATTCAGGGTAGGAGGACTTTTATTTATCTGCAGCTCTTTCACACAAAGGTCAGTTAGAACAAATACACAGGGGAAAGTAAATTTTAATGTGCATGACTGCCTCTCCCTTTTGAAAGAATATTCTGGCCACCCCTTTTACATAATTCCTGTCCTGGGAACAATAATGATAATAATTATTATTAGGATTATTAGGAAATGCTGGAATTAAGCCTTAAGTTACATTACAGTAATATCTTATTTAATTATTTCCTTTGGCTAGAGTTAGATGTAAATATATGAGCATGATAATGATATACATATATACATTACTCATTCCAATTAGTTTTATTATAAGTATGTCATATTTCATCCTTGTCAACTACAACACACAACAGGACCAGTGGCTTCTTAACATTTGGTAGCAGGTTTATTTTTTCCAACGAGTTTGACAGAGACACGTGAAAGACAGACACACATTCCATGTGACAGTAAACAAATTTAGAGACAGTAGGCTCTATAAATAATCTATGTTCATCATCTTACATAAGAAAGTGGAAGCTTAGCCACTTATTCCAATCTATTAAATGGTTTGCAGCAGTTTAGTAAGAAAACCTGCAGGCTTTCTCGCTATCGCTCTGCTGTCACATGGCTGCAGTCAGGGAATGACACAAGAATAAAGTCCATAAGCATGTGAATATAAATGGAAGTACAAGGCAGTGATTTGGAAAGACACACACATTAAAAAAACCTCTAGAAAAATAGCACTAAGGGAACAAGAAGGAGCAATTTTTCTTTTCTGATTCTGAATAATTTTATAGTTTATACAATATTTATTGTAACATAAATGTCAAAGTATGTGCACCCATCTTTTCTCAGCGTGGAGTGCCTAGTCTGTCCAGGGAAGGATTCCTGAGGTTAGAGCACAGGAACTGAAAGGCATGAGGGTTATTCTCAGCCAGGAGAACTACTTGCACCACCTTGGAATACTCACTTTTCTGCTCAGTGTTTCTTTCATCTGTAAATTATTGAAAAACACCTCCCAACCCATAAGTGGGATAGTGCACACTGTTAGCTGCCTCCCCCTCCCCGAGTATTGCTGGTGTGGTGAGCAGGGCCTAGAAAAGTCTGTGAGTTAAGGGAATAGAATTTGTTCTACAGAAGCCATGTACAGGTCAGCTGTAAACTATTAGGTCAGATAGGTATGTTTTATTCTAATGCAAATTCATGCACTTAAGGTCAATTTGTAACCTTTTGGAAAAGGAAGACACTCTGCATACATGCAATATAACATTCTTGGTATTAGCTGCAAACTTTCCAAGCAATCCCATCTCCAGTCAACATCCTTCGTCCCAGAGATGATGCAGCTCTAAACTATCAGGGGATAAAAGATCTTGGCCATAGCACTTCAAGTCAGAGTATGCACCATCTCATCAGCATTGCTTCTGCTTCCATGCTGTGCTCTGAAACCCTGAAAGAAGAATTTGCCCGATTCAGATACAGAAAGGATAAGTACTAGTCCCAGGTAGAGCAGTTTGGGGAGCACAGATAGAGGAGAGCAGGACCTGAATTTGTTCTTCCAAGCTTCAGGTACCTTTCATCAAGCTTCAGGCCTGACTAGTGAGAAAGCAAATAGAATGGGGCAAAATGTCTGGTGCAAGCAAGGGAATGAAGATTAGGGATTAATGAGGCAGACAGGATAAGTAGAAGCTAAATCTGAGGAGAAAGACTTCTAAAAGAGGTAGGAAGAAAATATGCAGGTTGAATAGGCATCTCAAAACAAGGAGGTAGAGAAGTACTGGAGAAAATATCTATATATTGGGAATATTTGGTGAAGGGAATACTCACCTTGTGTTGATGTCTCAGTACTAGAGACAAGACTGACAGTTCTATCTATCTACAGCATAGCCCCTTTACAGCTTGAGATGTAACAAAATGTTCCCAGATCTCACCTAGTGCTACCTTAGTGTCAGCAAATATCTTTACTCTTTCCCCAAAGATGAATAATAACCTACCACTGCTATCAAATTTTTACCTTAATAGAAAAATGCCAGAAAAGAGACCTCAGGGTTCCAAGCAGAGCTTGGTGAAACTACGTAATTTTTTCCCCTCTGGTTGTGGTGAGGAAAGTATCGCGAGAAGAGTAGAGCTGGGATCTAAACAAAAGACTTTTATATCTGAGTTAAGGTAATAGTCATATATTAAACTTTTAATAATCTGATGTGAGGCTCTTCCTCAAGTGCTATTCATATCCTTTGAACAGCAAACTGATTATCCAAATGAGCAGGTAATTTCACTGTGCCTCTTCACTTACCTACAAAATAGGCATGATAGCATCCCTTTACCTCAGGATTATGCTAAGACAATAAATTAATTAATGTGTGTGAACAGACATATATTTGAGAGCAATAGAGAGAATCCAGAAGGAAAATGAGTATGTACTCAGAATGGGTGTCAACAGGAAGTAGTAAGTAAGGCATGAGAGCACACAGCAAACAGGAGAAAACCAAAATTCAGTAGCTACTTAGTCAGTTGAATAAGCCAAAGTAGAAACCATGAGAAAAAGTACCATTCAGTCATGTCATTAAAACATATTGGCTTTTATGCACAGAGGGTAAAGGAAGATTCCATAGCATAATCAGTATTTTCAACTTCAGCAAGGAGCATTTTATAACAAATGCCTTGACAATATTTGAGAATATGAAAACAATGTAGCAAAAATTACAAAGTATTGGAAAAAATGAAAGACATATATATATGTAATTTTGTCTGTGAGTCCTGCTATAAAAAAAGGAAAGCTTGAGATATTGCCAACTTCTCTATGCTGTAAAATATTGTGTTGGTGGGGAATACACATCTTGGCAACACCTGACACTAGCCAGATGTTAAATGAACTGCAGTTAGCTTATGTCCATAATACACTCATAAAAACTTGGACCTTGATACCTCTGACAAGCTTCTGTTCTACAATGATGAGTTCAATATGGTGGCAGATGGGAAGTTACAATTTAAATGAAGCATAATTTCAAATCTGTGGACAGTCACAGTGTCTAAATGCTCTAAATAATGCTCTAAATAATTAGATTTCCTAAACAGTGGACATACCATGTATTTTTTCCAGAAGGATATTACATAATTAACCCTGAGGGGTGCAGTTCATTTTCCTTGTGAATGCTCATCAATAACACAGACTCAGGACCTGAACTTCATCTTTTTGACATTGATGTAAACCAAAAGTAAATTCCCTGAAGTTAGTGGAGTTACACCAGGATGACAGTCTAACCTAATGTTTATTAAAGTCAGCCAAAGACAATTGGAGATTTAAGTGGGCACCAGGACATTGCTTTGAAATTGCCACCTGTGTGTGACAGAGATATCGGTATTTCCTTAAATTTCTCAGAACTGAGGTAATGACTGAAATTTACCTCCAGGCAATTTCTGATAATGAGCTAAAGAATGTATTTTTCTTGATGCACTTACAAATATTAAATACATAATTTTATCTTTCTCTACCAAAAAAAAAAAAAAAAAAAGATTGTTCCAAACACAAGCCCATCTCCTCTAAAATTTAACACATCTTTTTATTATGTTACTACTGATCCAGTTGATACAGCAGTGACATATTTCATATCAGGAGAAATAACGCTAAGCTTGAAATACTTAGTACTATTACAGCACATCAGAGGTACTATACAGACTATCCTATATGGACACTGTAAGAAATAGAAAGGATGATGATGAACCTTTTTTAGTTAGGGTGCAGCTTCCTTTGACAAGACTGGTTTCCTTTATAGTGGTTTACAGGAAAATGAAGTTCCATTGTTGCATTTCCCAAAATCTGTAGCTGGCAAAATATGACACCTCACCCCTCTCAGTAATGTTAAGACAGTAAGAACATCTGTAAATATTCAAATATTAGGATTCAATCATGCCTTTCTCTTTTTTAAATCTATTTTTCTATTATTTTGTTTTTATATTTTAGAAATATTTTACATTTATAAGTAAGAGCATTCTTCAATGGAATTTAACATCCCAGAATGCAGAACTTATTTTCTCCTAAAGCTTCATTGTCTAAACAGTATTAAATATTTTAATTATAGATTCTACCTTTCATGTTCAAATCCAATTTGTTTCTCCAGGCCACATTCAAGACTAATTACAAAACTGAAATATACAAAATCTTATATGAAATATATAATGCAAATTTGAAATAATTAAATTTCACAAACAAACATTTATGTAGAAAAGGATTTAAAATTCCTAGTCAAGATTTCATAGGGTATATTACCCTTTCAAGTTTCACTAAAGATCAGAGTTTTCATAGAACCTACTTCTCCCTGTGATTGGATCAGTCCTTCCAAGTCAATATTAAGTAAATCTATCAGATAGAACTTAATTCACACGTATAAGCAAGCCCACTGAAGCCAGCAGAGCTGAGAACAGAAATGTTCTTCTTTTAAAAAATAAATTGAAACAATATCCTAAAAGAAATCACTTCATAAATAAAACATCAAGATGTTGATTTTCCCACTTGACTTGTATGATACTTAGTATGGTGAAAATCTGTCTAGCATGGCAATATTTTGCTCAGGCACTCCACACAGACCCCAATCTGTCCCTACACAATTCGCTCTAGCTCTTTAGCAGGATGTATCATAATTCATTATAATAATAATGGAGGGTTCCAAAACTTGAAGTACCTGAATTTGTAAATGGGTCTACATCTTCAGTTTTGCTTAATCTTTATGTGCGTATAGTGTCGTAAAAACTACATGAAAGAAGGAGACAGACACCTGTTGAGAGCAAGGAACAAACTGCGGGCTTCCCCCCACCCATCTTTATTTTATATGTGTCTTATAAACCACTGTGGATTGGAGGAGACAATGAGCTGCCCCTCAATCACACTGGTCAAAGGAAATATCCATCAAACTTCTGTGCCCAGGAGAAAGGAATGTACAGTAACATGGCTACGTTTACAGAGAATGTCTGAGAACCAGTTACAAAAGAATGAAAACATCAGAACTGCAAAACTCAGGGCAACAGTACAGGTCTTCCCTAAAATAGCACAAAAAATAGTTCATTCTCAAGAGTAGTCAGCAGACCAGACAAGGAATGAGTCTTCTCCAGAGGACTGAAGTAGAGCAGACATTTCAGTTGTGTGCTATAATCACAGCCGCAAATAGTAAGGACAATGTTTTCCTGACATCTCTGTAGCCTCAGAGGAGGCAAAAATGCAACATCTGTAATAGGCTGTCCAGCAGGGGAGTAGCAAGAGAACCAGCACACCTGCTCCATTTGATGTGCCAAGCACATGCTCCATCAGCTCCTGGACTACATTTGCAAACAGAAAATGAGATTCCTCTGCCCTAGCTCAGTCTATACTCATCACTGTAAGCTCCCCTGACAATCAACAGGGAAAACCATGCACCACGAGAGATTAGTGATCACTGAATGAAAGCAACTTCTCAGTGAGTGAAGTTATTTAATGAGATGGAGCGTGGGGAGAAGGATTTTGCCTAGAGCAACAACTGGAGTCAAGAACAAGATGAAGGGACTAAAGAATGTAGTGTGAAGAGTGAGAGGAAGGAGAAGAAGAAAGATATAAAGGCAAGAAATATACAACTCAGAGCAAGGTGAAGTTTGCAAAAAATTCATTTTTTAAAAATGGATAGTTGGTCAAGCAGTTTTTCAGATTGACTCTGAAAAAGCTCATGTTGCTCAAAAACATTGCATTTTTCCAACTATATCAATGGATCTAATGAAAAATACTAAGTGTTCTTACTTACCTTGTATTGTCTATGTCTTTTGATTTCAAGGTTGCAGCAATCAAGAGCAATACAAATCAAGATAATATCAGTAAGTTTAGTGATTACTATATGAATGCAGGGTGGGAGACATGAATTGGATGCAGCTGTTTCCATAGAGAGGAGAGAAGAGCAGAGAAGTAAGAAGAGTAAAATCAAACACTTCTACATGGAGTGATTCTGTTTACAGAAGTCAGAAAAAACACAAATCTGAGATCCAACCTTCAGAAAGTGGTTGTCTCCTTTAAGTGGATAGTCAACTCTTTTTTCATTTCCCTTTTAAGATCTTACATCATTTCCATATTGAGCTTGTATCAACTTTCAGAGCAGAAGTGTGTGACGTGTCCCTTCTTGAGCTGTAAAATGTGTCTGTTGTTATGTTATAGGAAAAGGTCAAATCGATAGTGGACAGTATTTGGTTGAAACAAACTTTTTCTTTCCAGCTTTTACTAATTCATTATGTAAATTTAGGAGTGATTCTTGAATACATAATGAATGCCAGTTGATCTTGCACTACAAATCTTTGGCAGGCTGGAAGGGGCAGAGTTGGTCTTCAAGTAATTTACATTTTCCACAGGGAAAGTTCACAGTTCCTCCAAAACTTAAAATTTGTCTTATTGTTTTAAGGAACCTTTTTAAGGTTAAGATTTGCATATATCAGGGCTACTCCAACACACACGAAAACCAAAAGAAAATGGCTATTAGCCAATAAAAACAAGTTATTGATCCATGTGTTTCCTATGTGCATACTACCATCTGGTTTTTCAGATCCTGTCATATGCATGATTGCTTGTTTTCTGATAGTTATTACAATTAATGTTAATATTCTAAGCCTTCAGCTGAACCACAAGCTATAAGTATTTTATCAGCTACCAAAGACCTTAGAGTTATTGCTAAGGCTGACTGTATGGTCCCCATTAAGAACGGGCTCAGCAGCACTAACCACTGAAATTAATTGCATTGTTTTATTCATTAGAGATACTGTAGAGGTAAGAGAATGAGAACTGCTGGATAGTGTAGATCATTAAACACTTCTTAATAAAGTGTTTTTAAACTTAATTTTAGAAATTCTAAAAAATTGGAGGTTAAAAGTATCTTATGGACCCATTGTGCTATCAACCTTTTAAAATATGAATCCTTTGGAAATGCCTCTTGACTTCACACAGGAGTGGCAGACAATTACTTTTAAGATTTGCCTAGAGAAGTAGTTACCTCTGCTTGTTTTCTACCAATTCTTTTAGTATCCACACAGAATATAGGTGACTGAGTTCCATTTCACCTTGTCTGAGAGCTAGTCAAACTCATATCTTCCACCTCCAGAATGAGTTCTAGTCACCCAGCTGTCTTTAAAAGGTTGGGAGAGGGATGATCATCATTCTGACAGAGGCAAAATCCTTCCATTTTCCATAAATGAAATCAGGATTCAGGGGCTAGCAAACAGATATGTAGTTCTAGCATTATGGCTGGGGAGGAAAGATAATTTCGTGTCACATGTATCTTCATTTCTAAGTAAACTTCTCCCTTGGCAATGAAAAACCCCAATAAGAAGGGCAGAGTCAACTAATTTTCCTCATGACCAGCATCTCAACTTTTGTTACATGTCCTGCAGTGTTGCTCAGGATCTCATTCCCCAAAATAGAGGACATCAATCAAGTCCACAGGACTTGCACCCCCTTAGGGATCCTGATCTGTGTCCTTTGCTGTCCCTGAACCTTTTAGCCATATGGGACCAACCATCCTCAGGTACTTTTGCACCACCAAACACGCAGTTACCAGCTATTACATTTTCAGCAGTCTTACCTATGACCACCTGCAATGGTGCAGGAAAAGAAGATCTGATTTTAACAGTGTGATTAGAAGAGGTGGCTAAAAGATTAATGTCATCAGAACCAGGCTTCTCTCCTACCCCTCATTTTGCCCATTGCTGTCCTTTTATTAACCCTGTTACCACGGACATGAGCAGTTTATTTTCCTGGTCTCCTTTCTCCCACCCTTATCCACTCCGACGGCCGTGGGCACTCTGTGCGTGGCCGCTTCTGTGCGGGGCCGAGAGCCGCCTGCTGCTCTGCCCACGGCAGGGCTGTGACGGGCGGGCGGCTGCGGGGGTCGGTAGCAGCCCCATCGCTGAGCTCGGGAGACCCATTTCTGTCCGGTCCCGTGGGTTGCCGCGGAGAGCCGGTCCCGTCGGTGCGAGGGACGCTCCCGTCCGCCCGCCGAGCCGTGAGCCCCGCTCCGGGCGGGCTGGCTCACGGTGGCCGCGGGCTGCGCACGTCAGGGCGGAGACCCGTCACCACCGGGAGATCCCGGCATATATAGGAGATGCGGGGGCATCGCCGCGCCGGCCGATCGCAGCCGCTCCGCGCCGAGCAGGGGCTCCGCAGCGCCATGGCCACGGCCCTCGCCCGGGNGGTGCGGCTGCGGCCCTGGCGCTGCTGTGGCTGCTGCTCTGCGGCCCGGGGGACGCCAGCTGCCACCCCCTGACCGTGGCCGATCTCTTCGACCGGGTGATCCGTCACTCGGGCAGGATCCACAGCCTCTCCACGGCGCTCTACGCCGAGCTGGCGAGTGCCGGGCTGGCCCCGCCGCCGCGGAGAGGGGCTGAGCCGCCCTGGGAGCGGCTGCCGACGGGCGGGATAGGGGAGCAGCTGTGGGGATGGAGGGCGGTGGTCGTGCTCTCGGTGTACGTTTAGGTGCTCTTCCCCCGTAGGAAAAACACTTTCCTCCCCGTGACAAAGAGCTGGGAAAGCCCGCTCGGAAGTGCCACACGTCGGGAATGTTGACCCCCAACGGCAAAGAATATGCTCAAAAAATTCCGGTAAAGGGCAACGGCGGCGGCGGGCAGAGACAGGGCAGAAGGGGATACCTCGGGGCTTGGGGTGCTGGAAGGGGGGCCCGCAGGTCACACCGCCTCCTTTCTTCCCCTCTGGAGAAAGGGGAAAACAGTTCCCGTCCAGTTAGAGCCCCGAAATATCTCGTTCATCACGCTGTGATGGTCTCCCACTCCAGTCGGGATGGAGATAGGCGGAGAGGTTTTAATGCTTCCGGAGCTCCGTCAATAATCTAGATAGCAGAAACCGATACATTTTGGCCCCAAACAGGTGCATATCACAGAAGTATTGCATATGAACCATAAGTTTGTTGAATTTTAAATCTGCAGGTGGTTACCTATGATGGGATCATATACACTCGTTATAATAAGGATATTGCAGTAGTACTTTGTCAACGTGACTGACAGACATCCTTTGATTTTGTTGTGGCAATCTCTGTATAACAGAAACTTAGAAACTTTTGTGTGGCAGAGAAGTTAAATTAATCAAAGTGCAAAGTACAAAGAGCAATCAGGAGAAAAGTTATTATACTTGAATCAGTAGTTAGGTAAGGGGAAAAGAACAGCAAATTATATTAGATGGTTGTGATGGAAAAGAGAAAAAATTGTTATTACTTTGGAGAAGAGCAGGAAGAGTTTGTTCATACAGAGAAAACGCAAATTGTGAAGTTGAGGATATGCCAGTGGGAGAAACTTTTGCCTCTAGGAGGAGACAGGCAAAGACAAATGTTAAAGTTTTGATTTTTGATTGTGATGGAGTGAGGAGCTTCCCAAGACGTCCTTCTAGAAGGTGCCCTGGAAGGGCAGTGGGAGATGAGGCCCTGCTTGTATTAGCTAAAAACAAGACAAATGCAACTTTTGGGTGTTACTATATACATACCAATAACTGGAGACAGAGTGGCTTCTAAATTTAAGTACTGAATTGCAGATGTAAATCTTAATCCCACTGAGACTAAGAGTATTCATAGGATCTGCTGCAAATAACAGAGACCTTCTCTACCGGTTTAATTTACAAGAGAGAAGAACTAACTCACGTGATACTGAAACTTTTGCAAGCCTGGAAAGAACCACTTTCCCACTTTAACCAGCATATTGAGCACCATCAAGAGCTACCTGATGACAGCCTTAGCAAAGCTAAGCAAATCAGCAATATGGTACATGAGCTGAAGACTGGAGTCGAGAAAGTAACCGAAAAGGCAAGATTTTCAATGCAGCTTTTATTTATAGCAGTTATGTGGCATGGGTGACTTCATGGAGGGGGCAATGTCTGCTCCCACTTGAGCTTGGAGGCTCTTATGCAGCAAAATACTGAACTGTGTTACAGATACAGTCTTCTTTCTGTCAAAGGATGTGACAGCTTATAGATTGGTGGATACATAGACGGCATGATAAGTGTCTGTATCTGTAAGGCAATATTTTATTAATACGAAATATATGAAAGACACACACGAGTACAAAGACTAGACCCTTTTGTAGCTTCATATATGAGCCAGTAATGACTTGACTTTTCTAGGGCAGTAGAGAAGATGTGGGTAGGCCATGATAAATGCTTAATAATTGTATTAAGTTTTATTTGGACTTACATTCTAAGTAATTCAAGTATCACTGCTGTCTGATGCAGAGCTCCTTCCTAATGCAATAGTTTTGTTCTTGGATAAGTTATTCAAGACAACACTGACATTGCTTAAGTCTGATGTCAGTCACAGAACAAGTCCAAAATTCCATTCCAAATTATGGCAGATCATATATAAATCATTGGATGTAAATTTTCATTATTTCCATTTCTGTCTTCTCATTACTGGCTAGAAGTCCTGACTTTTGCATTTTTTTTTTTTTTGCATTTATCTAAACTTATTGTTGTTTTGGCTAAACAAATGAACGCTGTGTGCCCATTCTCTGAAATGGACACGTGGCCAAGGTGTCTTTTCACTAAAAAAAAGTGATTAATAAACTAGTATCGTACACTAGGTCACTCTTTAACTTTATGAACACAGGTGGGGAATACAAGTTATAAAATGATAAGCAGCCCATCACTAGAATAGGCCAAACTGCACCCTGCTCTAAAATGCAGCCCTGATTAGGGTGACTCAGAGCTACAAATGGAAACTCCCTCATTCAAATGCAGCCATGGTTTGGGGTTAAAATGGCCTTAAAGTTCAGAAGTGTCCAACCTCAAAACATGATCTTTGCTTCCTTCTGTAGCTGAAGCAAACTCTAAACTAGCGTGTATTTACCTGCTCTATTTTGCCTAAAACACCTTTGAAGGTATTACTAAGAGGGAAAGTTTTGAAGTATAGATCTCTCTGTGCTATGGATATACCACAGGGCAGAAATATAATTACAAAAATTAATGCAATCCATATTTTGAAGCTGTGTTTTTCCGTTAGACAGAAAATTCTAAACTTGCTTCTGTTGTGAAGCACCTCCTCTGAGAGGCGATCACAGTCTGCAGAGTTCACCAGGTTAAACAGCACTGGTGGATTTTCATGTTAGAAGCTTCCCTTCACAAAATGCATTAAAATAAATGGCTAAAAAAACTCGAGATTGATTTGCTACAATACTTCAAGAGGAAATAAGGATTACCCAACTGGGGTTCCTCTACTTAAATTCAGATGGAGTTACACACTAATATTCCTTACCAGTATATCAAATCATTTCAGACTTGTCTAAAAGTTGTATAGATACTATAAGGATAAAATGTTATTCTATGTAAGGACCTTTACATATATCATCAGTAAGTATGTGAGGGATCTGCAGTAGCACAGCCCAGCATAGCGACATCTCAGTTCACTTCTGCAGTAGAATTCTCAAGATTTGTTGCATCATAGTTACAAGATATATTTCTTTTCCTGTTTTCAATACAGATGCAGTCAATGGGGATCATCAGCAATTCATTAAACGGAATGGCATCATCTGAAGACACTGGTTTATCAATTAGTAATGAAGCAAACATGATGAGTGACTCTGACTTCATTCACTGTTTTAGGAGAGATTCCAATAAAGTACAAAGCTACTTAAAAATTCTTAAATGTAGAATTATGCCAGAAAATACTTGCTGAGTTGTAATCCCTTGACAAGTAGTCTTCAGTATGTAGTTTATAAAAATTTAAAAAATAGAACTTCTAAATTATCACTTTTGCAGTAATTTTAATAGGAAAGTGGTTTTGAAATCCTTTGGCAGCTACCTGACACAGCTGACCAAGACAGATGAAATACTAAATAAAGCATCATGTGTGTATGTGGGTTAATGCACCAGATAAAAAGGAGTAGTCTAGCAGTAGATAAATAAATGTCCTTGCACATTACACCGTGACAGACTGTATTATGGCTGCTTCACACAGTTATATACATAGAATCAGAATCATAGAAAGGCTTGGGTTGAAAGGGACCTTAATGACCACCAAGTTCCAACCCCACCTCCGTCACTGGCAGGGATGCCATCCACTATCGGGTTGGTCAGAGCTCCACCCAAGTTAGCTCTGAAGACTTTCAGGGATGAGCCATCCACAACTTCTCTGGGCAACATATTCCAGTGTCTTACCACCCTCTTGAGTAAAGAACTTCCTTCTAACATCTAATCTAAATCTCTCCTATTTTAGTCTAAAACCATTCCTCTTTATCCTATCACTCTCTACCCATATATAAAGCCATGTATAAAGCCACTGCACTACCCCAACTCCCTCAGACTGTCTTCATGCAGTTCTTGTGGGCCCACTTGTCAAGTTTGTCCAGGTTCCCCTGGATGGCATCCCATCCTTCTGTTGTGCCAACTGCACTGCTCGGATTCATGTCATCTGCAAACTTGCTGAGGGTGCACTCCATGCCACTGTCTGTGTCATTGATGAAGATATTGAAGAGCACCAGTCCCAAGACAGAGACTTGAGGGCGCCACTTGTCACTGGTCTCCACCTAGACATAAGAGCCACTGCCCATAACTCTCTAGCTGCATCCAACCAGCCAATTCCTTACCCACCACATAGTCGAGGCTTCAAACCCTTGTCTTGGAAGTAAGGGTGTCAAATAGGACCCTGTGGAAAGCCTTACAGAAGCTGAAATATAGTTTCAACATAGCTGAAAGTAAGATTCAATTTGTTAAACCTTGGTACAAGTACATCTATATACTCTCAATAAAGTATATTTTTACATAAAGAAAATGTTTTGCTCCATTTCTACATACATACCTACCTGCAGAATATTGCTTAACACTGAAAAGTGGCACTGATATCAATCAGTTCATTTAACTGCAGGGCCTATGGCAGACTTTTATGTTCATGCCCTATTTCTTACTGATTTCTGTGGGCTTTCATATGTGTCCCATAAGATGTAGTTCCTAGTACTTTTATTCATTTTGAATGCTCTTTTATATATGTAATGGCTTCACTGATTTCACTAGAAACTCCCAAAGAAAAAGTGAAAAATAAGTCAGAATTCTGGTCTGAACAGCATTTCTGTCCAAGGGCTGAGCACAGTGTAGCAATAAGTCTCTTTCCCATTCTACATGCTGACACAGGGCTTGGGTTTTACAGTAAAGATGATAAACTCCATAGCAAATAAAAATATGAACGCTGTTAGATATTTTACGGAAATCACATTTTCCTAGTAGCAGGGTGGTGCTGATGGCTACACATAGAACAAAACCTCTTTGCATTCAGAGCCTAACTGAGCCATTTGAACAAGCAGTTATAATCAACATGGATTTACCTTTAACATTCTTGACTATTTCATCACTGAATGCTCTTTCCTGGCCTTCTGTGATCTTGGTGGTTGCTGACAGTAGGAAGAGCTTAGGCAGCCAAGAATGGGGAGTAAAATGCTGCTGATTGTTTAATAATGCTACAATGAATTTGGGCTTGAGAAACTCAGCAGGGAAAGATGTCAAGCATTTATGCAGACCAGAGAAACAACCTTTTCAGCTACATCCCCATAACTGTCAGTATTCTCAGATATCTTCTGTCTGGTAGACAGCTGATGTACTTTTGCAGCTAGAAGCTGTGAGTGTTCACTGTTCACATCTGGTCCCTGCTGTGCCAGGTATAGTATAAAGGCAAGGGGTTACATCACGCTTGCCCTGAAGAAGTTACTAGCTGCAGTTCCTTAAGCAGTGAGATACCATAAACATGTAACAAAATAGCAGCATTCGTGACCAAATTTTGAGGAAAGTCTGGAAACAAAACAGCTCCAAAGAGAGCAAAGGAAGGCTCCTCCGACTGAACAGTCATAACCAGAGGGGATACCTATAGTGCCTGTATCTACATGTGATCACAGAAGATGTAGTAGCAATCAATAGCTGTAGCATTGATGCGGCCGCCTGGTGTAGCCGCAGTCCCAGAGTACAGCAGCCCGCTGGCGGGAGTGCCGCTCATGCCAGCGAGGGGTCACTGCTGGCTCCCAAACGCTGCAGCGGGGCAACCGCGCCTTCACTGCGGAGACAAGCGGTGCCCGGGTAGTGCTGCCGCGTCCCGGCAAAGACACGACAGCCACCCTGCGTCAGAGGCGAGAGGTGACAGACCCGGCAGGGGTCACCGCGTGCAAGAGGCTGATAGCGGGAAGCTCCCTCCCGGATCGGCCGTGCCCCGTCCCGCTCCCCAGGGCACCGCGCCCACGGCTGACGCGCTGTGCCCCGCGCTGCCACTGGGTGGGAGGCGGCCGTGGCCCCCATGGCCCTGCTTAGTGGCAAGTAATTGCGAGCGAATTGCAAGGTGACTCAGAAATCAAACGTACCCGCAGCTGGCAGGACATCCCAAGGGGGGCAGCTGAGGGTCAGGTGGAAAACCTCACAATCGGAGCATGTCATACAAATGACTCTCATCTCCTTCAAAGTGCTAAACCCTGGGAACGTTTTGCTGTACAGAAATGCGAAAACAGAGAAAATGAGATAGTGGGTGGCACATGAGGAACAACAGTGCAGCAAACTATTATCCACAGTCACTCATCCTCATTAGTGCTGTATCTCCGTTTTGCCTTTGGCTGAAGAGAGGCATGTGGGTAAAACAAAAGCCTTCCTACACTGCCAGCGATCCTTGCTTCCTCTTGCGATTGAGGAAACAACTGAACAGTGGTCTGAAAAGGGCATATTTTTTTCTATATGGCCGCCCATGCCTCAAACAGAAATACCAGTGCTGGTTGCTTTTTGCACAGGGGAATGAATACTTGATCTTCTGCATAATTTCCTCCAAGACAGCAGCATAACTAGTTAGGAGAATCTGACAATGTAAAATCGTGTGGTACAATCAAATGCTTTGGAGTTTGAGAAGGCATTGTTTGCATATAAGAATATCACCTTAGGAGAAACATGTCTGTAAATTAACAGAAAATCAGGATTGGCTTCCAATTAAGCACTGGCCTCATGTGCCACAAACTGTATGCTATAGGTAAGTCATGGTGTAATTTTCATTTGTGAAACAATGTTTCCATTACATTTTGCCAACCAAATAAATTTAAGAATTTAAAATATCTCCATTGTTCTTCAGACCTTATTCCACAAAACACTGCAGGATAATTTCAGAATACTGACCACTTTGTACAGTCCGATTAATTATTTTCAATTATTAGAACTGGCTTTTGCATCTTAGTGGTTTCCTCATCATAATGTTTCCGTTTTCTCAGAATGATGACGGATACAACAGAGACAGTCCCACTGACTGAAAGTTCATTTTGTTCCTTTTGTAATGTGCTAAATGGTTTTGATAATGTATCTTAAATTTAGACTGAATCTCGTATGTGATGATGCTTGCATGGTAGATTAAGTGGCTAATGCCACTTGTACTGTAGCTCTTATCTAAAATCACATGATAGCAAAGCAGAAACAAACTGAAACAGCGTTCTTTGCACAATATAATGTTCAGCTACCTCCTAGTACATTCAATTAACCTGTAAATGAAAACTTGAAAAAACTGAAGAATTCCTCAAGGATGGGATGCTTACAAAAAATGGCATTTCTGTGTGCTTGACCAAGCACTGGAAGATCGCTACAGAGTTACCTTGTGACATCCCTGTCCACCATGCCCAGCTTCATTGCTCAGAATTACAACCAATAGAAAAACAAGGAGTTGCCATTTTCTGGCCATGAATTTAGGTGCAAGTCCGCTTGGGGAGCATCTCAGATCCAGGTGTGAGTATACCAGTTTATCTTACACAGCAGCAGTCATCAGGTACACAGCTTAGAAGCAGGGTCATTAAAGACTTTCAGAGTCCATGACAATTCCGTCCACCGTGAACCTTTCTCTGCAGGAGCTTTTTGGTCTCCCTGTGGTTCAAAGCTTAGTCTCAGGTTAATTGGACCATAATTCCTCTCTGGTCTTTTCTTAAGGCACTGGATTTACAGATATCTTCATGAAATTGGTTTGTCTTTCCTTCTAGTATGTGAAAATCAGTAATAGTCTGGTTGGTAGAGGGTGCGGAAGCATGTGAATGTACTTAATTTATGTCAGTCTTTTGACTGCAGAACATATACTCATCAGAGGATCTGTGCAGCCACAGTGATGGCAGCTGGTATTGAAAGCCCAGTACTAGTAAATCATAGCAGATAAAATAAATCTGATGTATTACTGCAGCTCAGGAGTGACATTTGACCGTTGTACCATTGTTCTGACACTGAAATTAGTAATGCAGTTTTGTGCCTTAAAGAAGCCCTGTTCTCCTCAGCAGATCATAACAATTATTTCCTGTTGGGCAAAGGATCAATAAAAACAAGATAACTTTTAGAAAATCGTTTTATACTGTAAATCTGTACAGCTGAAGTTTAAACGCTGACACAGCTGTGGTCAGCAAATCCAGCTTTTAACAATGTTAAATGAAGTCCATGCAAGAGCTAGCTAGACTCTCAT
The DNA here is from genome assembly GCA_013398175.1 of Climacteris rufus. Taxonomy (NCBI): domain Eukaryota; kingdom Metazoa; phylum Chordata; class Aves; order Passeriformes; family Climacteridae; genus Climacteris; species Climacteris rufus. The sequence continues at coordinate 370,949 of VZRZ01004779.1, read as the reverse complement.
GTTCACAGTCTCACGGTTCTTCACATGCAGTAAAACGTAATTGGCTGTGCCTGATATAGATTATAAAAATCTGCATCAGGATACCTTTAAAAATCCAAGAGCCAAACTTAGAAGGAAATTGGCACCCTCTTCTTAGGTATCAGGGAAGCTCCTCTGAGTGCCTGACCTTGAGAACATACTTTCAAGATCCACATTCAGACCCATCTGGAGGATCTTCAATAGGTGGTATGAGAAAGCCTTTCCTGTTTCTGAGGCTGCTGGGTTGGGCAGTGAGTAGCACAGCCTGGGAGCATGGAAGCCTGCAGCTCGGTTAACAAAGCAACTACTGAGTCTCAGCCCTTTCTCCCTTTCCTTGTTGTATTCTGTATTACATTAGCATTGATAAGTTGCCAGAACAGAGAGGTGCCCAGTGAGTATAAGTATCTGCTTTGTTTGCGGCCTCTAAAGAGTTGTTTTTTAACTGTGGTTTTCAATTTGAGGTATCTGAACTCTCCCCAGTCCCAGGATCCCAATAAATGTCCTTCGTAACACTCCACAGCCTATAACTACAGTCTCAAAATGCTACACATAGGAAACACCTCAGACACACTACAACCATGCTGCAAGATCATCCATCAGGTCAAACCTTTGAAGTTCAAGTAGCATATTGCTGGTTTTAACCTAGGTGTCACTGGTATCTATCATGTCGCTCCCTTTATCAGCTGCACTCTACACCTCCCACCTCTGCACTGTGTCTGTTACGAAGCACTTCAACTATCTACTGGGCATTTAACACACTTGTGCTCTCTGTTCTTTCTAAAACTAGTATGCATACTTCATTTGAAGAAACCAATACTACTTGATCCTTCACAGAGAAAAGACTGGCACTGTAAATATATTTTTGTATTTGTAGTGGGTGCTACTTCTCATCTATCGAGTTTTCACAGTATGGCCTGAAGGGAAACTTCCCCTTTAAACAGCACAAAATGAGAGGAATCAAGGTTGTATGTGTCATAGGCCTAAATCCTAACTGAACTAGAATATTTTAGATATACTTCAAGATTTACATGTATACTTCTAGGGTTTTTAAGAAAGCTTGATCAGCATTTTCAGGTAAAGAATGTTTTATCTGGCATACCAAAACTTTATTCTAGCTGTGGAATAAAAATACTGATAGGAGGTGTTAAGGGATTTGAAGGACCTTGAAATGGTTTAAGCTTTAACAGGCTACGATGAAACCAGAACTTGTTGAATTTTAAACACCTGTAATATTGCAACTGTGAAACCAATTCTGCATGAGCCTTGCTTGATCTTTGCCTCAGTGAGACATCCTTCAGATGTATTCTGTTCAGCACATCAGCTCACAGCTTTAACAGCATTTCACATTTGCTGCTTGCAACACCATCAACTAAAAGAATTTCCGAGGGAACACTCTGAATCACATTTCCCCTCTCCAAAAGTGTTGCTTCACTGACTTGCAGTAAATGCATATGAGCATCTTTGAAGTCTCCCTTTCTATCAAAGATGAGACAAAAAAAAAAAAACGCCAATCACCCCCACCATATGAATTTCCTCCACAATGGGAAGCATTGATGAATATACACACACACATATACCACCACTTGATCATTTGATGGTAATTTGGAAATACCTGCAATGCCATTTCATAACTATCTGGGCTATGTACACTTGTTGGTCCTTCAGGCAGGAGCTGGTCAAACAGGGCAGGACTATGACTTCAACAGCAAATTCATCCCCATGTGTACACAATCTGTCTGTACCCCCAAAGGTTTTAGGCAGAATCAGAGTTGGTTCTGGGATTTCAACTGGAAGACAGGAACAAACTCACATTACTGAACAACATACAACACATGGCACACTAATGTGTTCAAGGGCTTTCTGAGGGTAGGTATCCAGGCAGCTTACACGAACGAAGGTCTGTAAATGCAGGAAGAGTTAACTTCATTGTTCTGTAATTTCCTTTTTTCTTTAAATCAAGCACAGGAAATCACATGCAATGTGATCACATGCAAATGACACATAATGCAAGATCAAGACTGCACAGCTGGCCACTGAGAAGGCAGGACATGCACAAGGCAAGATACAAAACCCACCTGATCGTGCATAAATTTTATGATACAACCTTCATCATTGAAATCTCAAGTTTTTTAGCTGCAAATGTATCTAAACTTTACCTCCCAGATAATACAATTTAACAAGGGGAAAAGTAGATCATCTATCAAAAGGTAAAACTTTATATAACAATTTACTCCACAACAGTTGTATGGCTTTTTGAAAGATGTACAATACAGTTCAAAAGATTTGGAAATCAAGGCAAGAATAATCAGAAACATTCAAGGCATATATGATGACAAAAACCAGACTAGATTATCATAATCTTTTGAATATGAATATATGAAAATTGAAAATATATGAATGCCAGAAAGCAATTAGTTGCTATAAAACCCAAAAGGTTTTGCCTGTGACATAAAATATCTTTAGTCTCTCTTCTCAGCAAAGGCATCCATAAACGTACGATAAAGAAAACCAGTGTTCTGCTCCCCTTTCAGCTATAAAGACTTGCAAATAAAACAGAGAAAAACACACTTGAATTCATAGTCTGATCTCCTTAAATAGGATTAAGCAAACAAATAATTTTAAGTAGCTTTAAGAATATTATTCAAGGCTACTTGTATTACACAGAATACTGTCCTGTCTTTGATACAGACATATGCTAATGTGTCCTTATTAGCACCAATTTAAACAGGAGTTAGTCAGGAATAAGACTATTATGGTATGTCATCTACATAAGTACTTTTCTGAAATGGTTGTAGTAGCAATTTTTTTCCAGTTATGGGTCTGCTGCTTAATGCATTTTGGCTACAATTCTGCATCCTGTCATTACAGTTTTGAAATACACATGATTCCACCAATAGCCTGACAAAAGCCACTGAAAGTCAGAGTTAAGAATGCTGGAAAACTCATACATGGGAGAAAAGACAGGAGTTAGTGAATTGTGTTTCTCAGTACACACTCTCATCAAAGTTACTTAAACATGGAATATTTTATAGAGAAGGATAGTTGCCCTTTTATGTTGCATACTTTACCAGGGTTATCACCTGATCTGTGATCATACTATTTAAAACTAACGGAATACTGACACAGGTGAGGACAGATGGAGAAAAGACACCAAAAATGCTTGTTTGTCAATACAAATCTATTGTATTATTTCATGAGTTTCAAAAAGAACCCAAAACCACTTACTGTCTTGAGACAAACAGGGTTCTTCTGAAGCACAGAAGAAATCAATCAGCCTGATTACAATGAGAGAGAAAAGTGATTCTCTATCAGTGCTTTTTAATGAGCATCACATACAGTGAAGATGGATAAATCACAGCACAAATTCAGCTTTATGCTCTTCCCTTCATTTTACTTACCGTAAGTTCCTATTTTAGTTTTAAGGTCAGTATAAGACTGGAAAAGACACAAGAAAAGACTGAGTATTGAAGAATACTTCTTAAGTCATTAGTTGTTTGTAATTTTAATGGTGTTAGACTTTAGCATTATTTTTGAAGCATAAACTAGTTAGCTTTACAATGTTCAAACACTGTTAATGTTAAAAGACTGCTCGTTTGAAGCCTGCACTCTCCCACTCCATTTACAAACTGCCCCTACTCCCTTACACCTGATGATGCCTTGCTTGCAGTGTCTTGGTCAGGATACAAATACAGCGGGCTCTGCGATGAATTTGCTCTTGGAGGTGGTTGTGTACTAGTCAGTCTTTCGGAATTGCCTGGAGAATTCTCCCTCCACCTTGGACTTGCCTGCTCCTCAGACACTTGCCACACAGATGAGCACGTGGAGGTAAAATTCATGGTGGATCGTGAGAGGTAGTTCTCCTGAAGACCTTCTTCTTGGAGGCACCTGTTAGAAAGCACTTCTTTTTCTTTGGAGTTTCGCCATTTCATCCTTCGATTCTGAAACCAAATTTTCACCTGTTTGCAAGTTAATGAAAGTTATATTATCATTCTTTTCTTTAAACAACTTTGCCCTAACAAGTGTTTTTTTTCTTTCCATCCTCTTAGTTTCACATTCCTTCCTTATTCGTTGTTATAGCAGAGATCCAGTGAAGCCAGCTGACTGACATTATCTGAGGATTTTCCCATCACTATTTATCACAGCTGGACCAAATAGTCTCCTTGACTTTCACCACCTCCAACAGGTGATTATTTGGCTTAGACCAGAAAAGGGACAGCCCATTAGCTAGGGATAGAAGAGTTTCCTACAGCAACATCCTTTTAGGCAGAAAAGAAATCCCAGAGAAAATTAACATTATAATTAACAAAACTAAGTGATATTCCTAGTGAATAGGAAGGCCCCTATTTTAAAAAGGCTGTAAGAAACTTGACAGTCCCTTTCACACACATAGCTAAAATCAGCTTGGCCATATAGCTTCAACAAGTGTGTTGTGACACAGGACACAGGATTGAGGATCTAAAGACATTTTGTCTGCCTGATTACAGTTTTCCAGGAGTTGCTAGAATCCATATGATTTTGAGATAAAATCAGCTTTCCAAAAACTTTGAATTTCAAGTCTCAAACACAAGCATTCAAAGGCATATATGAAATGCTGGGGAAAGCCTGGGGGAATATACATCCAGGAACTGGTTTTAAACAAAGAGAAGAAAGGTGAGGGTGATCAGATTATTCAGATGTGTTCTATTTTCCCTTAAACATTTTTATTTAGGTCTAATATTCAGATACTTGATATGAAGACAAAGGGGCTGTGCTTTCAAAGGTTTGAGAATCATTGCCTTAGATGACAGGTACTGTTCCTCCAGTACAACTGGTCAGAAAACTGAAGAAGGAACCTTCACAGTAACTGTTCTTCTCTTCATGAGGGGAATAAAAAAAGAGAGAAATATCATCTGGTCTACCACTATCATGAAAATATTTTCTTGTAGTAGTTGTTATCTACATATCATTACATTATTTTTTATACCCCCAGGCTCTCTTGAGTAACATGAGCACAGAAAATAAACTTGAGGAAATAACTGTAATGTTAAGGAATTTGACTACACTTTATGAAATCTTTAGGCAGTACACTGGTGAGTGCAATTGCACATTTCCATTGAAACAGTTTTCCTGCAGATATTACAGTTCTGTTCATCACACTGAGAAACACCACAGTGTTTCTTGTTTTTGTTTATTTTTGCAGTGCTTGCAACTGAGTCAGAGTCAATCAGGTTACAAGGAACCATCACAGACCACCATTTCTAACCTCGTATGTAAAGTGGAGCCAACCGCAAAGTTAAATCAAATTGCTGAGACCTTTTTCAAATTCTGAAAATCTCCAAGATAAGGATGATGAGAGCACCTATTGCCATTTCTGTCCCCCAGACAGCTTCGGCCACACACATCTTAAGCACTTTCCCTTCTGCTGCAGGCAAAGAAACAAAATTGTACTGTCACCCTCTCAGTCTTCCAGCTGCAATCTAGAGGGCTGCATCTACTCTAGCACCTTCAGAATCCCATCTGTCAGCAACTACCATGTTCATTTTCTGTTGTTACATGCCCTCACACACTTTTTTTTTTCCAGTTTCTTTCAAGTTTTGTGCTCTTCAAGCCTAGCACTTTTCTTTTGTTTTTATCAGCAGATAGGTGAGGCCCCCAAGATTCCAGATTGGGCTACTGCTGCTCAGTGCCACTGTTAATGTAGCTGTTCAGTCAGAACAGCTCACTGGAGGCATTAGACCTGCATCTAAACTCTTAAATCTTGCAGTAGACCAACTCAGACTCATGCAAAAAAATCCCATGAAATGTGAATTGGTAAGTAAAGTGGGAGTGTTTTAGAAGGTTGCCCTGCAAAGTTTTTCTTCCTACGGTATCTCTCAGCTCTGATAATCTGTTTCCTTGTGCAGCCAAGTGTCTTTCCATAGAGACAGTTGTCTGTCTCCTGGGGCAGAACAGTTCCAGAGGAAGTGCTGTTGACTGCCTTGCCCCTCACTGTTCATATGTGAGTGCACAGGGCGCTCAGCGGAATGCAGGAAGGATCTAAGCTCTGATGTTTTTTCCTGCCTGTCAAGCAGTGGGATGGAGCATAGTTCTCTACGCCAAAGCTTCCAAGGAGGCTCTGTCAGACAGGAAGAAAGGGTGTTGGAAATGAAATGCAGAGGTTATGTGTCTTTTACTTCATGTGAAAACGAAGCAATCAACTTTTAAATGTATACATACAGGAAATAAACCAGGGAACTGTTCAAGTGTTCCCTGGTTCAAACTGCCATCAATTTACTGAGGTCTTTGCACCGGGAAAGAGCTCTGGGCTGCCCCTGCACTGTTCAATTTTCTTCCTTCAAAGACATTTTAAACATTTTTCCTCAAAAGGACAATACTTACCTGAGACTCCTTTAGACCCAGGTTAAGGGCCAGTTTCTTCCTGTCTGTTTTACTAATATACTTCTGCTTCTGAAACATTTTCTCCAAAGCTTTCCTCTGGTCTTCAGAAAAGACAGCTCTTCTTAATATGCCTCTCCGGGATTTGGAGTTAGACTCCTGGGTCAGAAGAGGCAGCACACTTTCCTCTCCTAGTGGAAATAAATGAGAGTTTCCCATAATATCTAGCACATATCAGAGAAATATTAAGAGCTGTTCATTATTATAATGCTTGCAGACTCTTGTCCCACTTTTGATTTGTTGGTGTTATAAGTGTGCTGTAATGCTTCAGACATGTTCATTAAGGACTAAACACTCACTTGGATCTAGAGGTGTTGTCAGTAGTCAAGAGTCTCCCCTTGACATGGTACAAAGTAAATCAGATGATTTCATAGAGGAGCATTAGCACAGAGCCCATGCTACTGCAAAACTCAAATACAGTTAGGGAGAAATTTCACTTTCCTTTGCCTGCCATCATTACTGAGTAAACTGCAGCAAGTTTTCCTATGAGCTTTATTTTCTCCTTGTGTGGAATGTAAAACCAGATAAAAGTGGTCTGTAATACTGATTCAAAGGAACTAAGTAGGGTTTTCTCTAGTTTTTTTTACTAATGAAAGGCTTTCAGAGTGAACTATTTCTCAGAAAATCCATGATTGTTCACTTAGTTATTCTAGAAACCGCAGCGATTTCTTTATTGGAGGATTTGGGGAGTACTTGGACTTACTCCTTTCAGCCTGGTTTCTAATCCTTTGACATCTCACAGCAAGTCCTGGGAGGGCAGTTTTCAATGAATCCAATCACATGCCCTTGATGAATGCCTAGGGGGAACCCTACCCTGGAAAACAGCCTCAAAGTTGGGGGACAGAGCTGCAATGGAGAAGTAGAAGTGTTCTCATGAAAAGCACAGAAACCCCAAGATAAATCTCTCATGTTCCTCACTGCCAATAAAACTTAAAGCCATAGTGCTTTCCCATGCTCACTCTCCCCCAGAAGGATGTGGTGTATGAGAAGCAGTCCATGGTGAGGCTGGTATGCCTCCAGTGCTCCCAGCTTCCTGAAATACTCACCCAAGAAGAAGAAGCAGGGGCCAGTTGAATAGGGCCCATCATCAAGCACCAGATGTGATAACCGGGGCAGAGGCAAGCAGGCCAGGAAACAGCTGCACTTTGGCTCAGAAACCCAGGCCATGGCTATATAGGCACTGACACCTACAATCTTTCTGTAGGAGTGGTAATCCAGATGCAAGCTGCTGTCCTGTCATCCACCTTCTCATGTGCATGGGCCTAGATTGCCATCCCAGCTTATAGTTACAGCAGCTGCATAGGTGTGTTGCTGTAAATTTCTACCAAGGATCTGATCATTTTCATATCAAAGTCAATGGCAAATTCCCCATGAAAAGCAGATTCTCTAAAATACTGCACATTTTTTTGTGAAAATGTTTATCTATTCTAGTCAGCTGTAATGAGTGGGGGGAAAATAAATATATTTGTTCAATTGATTTAGTGCTCTTGAAAATACTAATGAAATCCAGATGCAGCTTCTACAAACTGTTCCTTGGGGCTATACCACATTTCAACTTCTGTATATTATACATATATACAGATGGGTATATGGATCTTTAAACACCCACAGAGAAACAAACACACATATACTGAGGATATTGTAGTATAATAAAGAGAAACTGAAGTCTATATGTGTATGTCTTGCAAAATTGACTAAATACTTCTGTAGTGCATGTGTGTCTGTTTGATATTACCTACGCCACCCCTACATCCTGCTTCCAACTCTGACCAGTAGAGGAAGAGTATCAGAAGCTGAGCAAGTGTACAACAATTATTCCCTAAAATAACATTGCCACTGTGAAATATTCCTGATTTAGAGACCATTGCATTCTGTCAGTACTATTCTTGAATTTTTCTATACATAACAAAATCAAGGTCTTTAATTTGTCCCTCATAACAGCCTGTGGTAAAAAATAATTATTATTATTTACAGTGTTACAGTATAAATAATCCTTAATTTATACATATGTATTTCAATTTTCAAAATTATATCTGAGACCAGATACAAAAATCATAACGTACTGGGTAATGTCCTGATATTTACTACACTGTAATACACAGACTTCATCCAAACCAAAATAAACTATCTGCAGAACAAAAGTCAAAATGCCACAATGGAGGTTTCCACAAGGGCAAGCCAGATTGATATTTCTCTGAGGAGTGCACAGCCCCTTCCATAACCCCCACCCCATGCTCCAATCATGCCCACACTAGGGTCAAGCTGGGGCCTTGGTACCTGTTTCCAGCTAACACCTCAGTAGTTTCTGCTGAATTGTCAGCCATTCTCATGCTTACTGGAAGGTACAGTCTGGCAGCAGAAGAGCTGGTACCTTCTCTCATCCCCACTGTGGTACGAGAGACACCAGCAAGGAAAGAGGCGTAACAGGGCTGGTCCTTGCCTCCCAGCCTCCATTCCACAATGGAGTTGTCAGCCAAGGACAGAGGATGCCAGATTATGTGACCCCTTAAAATTTGTCTTGCCTGGCTGGTTGTTAACAGTCAATCAGCAGGGAAACAACCTCCTGCTGAAGCCCTGAGGCACCAATTAATTCTTGTACAGGCAGTTTGTAGGCTACAGCTCAACACCTGTACTAGGCTAACTTAATAGTGAGGCAACTAAACACTTTAAGGCACAGTATGTGATAAATTTAAAAATATTAATTGTACAAAATTTAATGATGAGCAGAATGCTCAGAAGCGTTAGCAAACAGCCACTGGGTCAAAAAATCTGAAACTTACACCCAACTGAGCAGCCTAGAGAATTTATTTAAAAATAAGCCATATTCTAAAATGCTCTCCAAGTGTTACACAAAAGCTAAATTTCAGTTTGTGGATTTGGGGATTTTTCAGTGCAGCAGGATAGGCAGTCATTTATACACTTCAGCAATTCCAGTAAAATTAAATATGTTAGTCTGCAGCTTGTCACTCTGAACATGTATCAAAAAGGTTTAGTGTTCTGCTGACATAAATGTGACTGTTACCAACTGCTTCCTGTGTTGCTAGTTTGATTTTTGTTTTGCTTTGATTTTTTTAAAAATCTTTGTATCCTAATATATAGTGATAAATGTCCTCTAAATCTGTGGAACAATCTTCATTTGCCTTCATGGCAGAGACCACCTTGAAGGAGCAAGTAAAAGCTTTAGTCATGGTTTCCATTTTTTCATTAGAATTCAATACATTCTAGTTAAATGGACAATTAATAGGTCACTTCCAAAATAGTAGTGTATCAGTCCTGGTTAATAAACAATCCCCACAGTTGATAATGGGCCTATGTATTCAGCAAGTCCCTGTATACACTCAGCTCATCCACTAAATCCCTTTTCAGGTAGACAGGGTTATATGGGAAGATGAGCTAGAATGAGTCTATAAAAGTCAGTTTCATTCACTGCTTTATTTTTCAGTCAAGTGCTTTAAATGGTGTCCTGAAAATCTCTTGGAATGTGAGACAGGAGAAAAGACTGGCACATAGAGTATTGCTTTATGGCCATACAAAAGGGCAACTGACCCTTGCCCAGGCCTTTTCAATGTGAAATGGTTCCTAAAGTTCATCTGCACAGTGAAAAATTGTGGTGAGGTCGCGTGTGGATGAGTAAAGTGAAAGTGGTGATTGGTCATGGTGCTGTCAGCCATTGTGGGAGAGCCGAGGCCATGTAAAACGCTCTGTGGGAAAGTGTCAGCCCCCTAAAGAGGTGCTCAGAAACTTGCAGCTCATTAAACTGCCAGCATTTGCTGCCTCACTTGTCAAGAATCATTCAACTTAGCAACTGCCCTTCTGAAACATTCATAAAAAGCATGCACTTAGTCAGGAATGGTTTGAATGCAATTGTGATAAAGTATATAGTAGAGCACGTATAAGTTCCACTTTTCATTTGGATTTGACACGCAATTGGTGATTTTTTCTGTTTTGAAGAAAAAGGAAACACTCCTTCTGTTTGCATTCCTGAGCCATAAACATGTAGAATCATGACTGTCCGTTCTTACGCTATGGCATGCAATCTTCCCAATCAAGGCTATATTTAGTTGCGGATTAAATTGAAGTGTGTTCCAGTTCTTAATCCTGAATGGATAACACATTACTGGCCAAAATTCTCTTCAACCTACTTCTTCAATCTTTTACATTGTGATTAAAAAAGAGAAACAAATTAAACATGTGCACACATTTGACTACTACAAAAAGAATGACTGTTCTATTTAAATAATGCTAGGGTTTCCTGAAACGTAATTTATCCCTAACAAACATTAAAATGCAGCACGCATTTTACGATCCTTCAGCTCTTTTCTTATTTGAAAATGTTTATTGACACTGATTTTTAAAGAGTTACTGATTTTACAGAATTGTTTCTAGCAAACTGAAAACAGGGAGCTTTCCTAGGTTAGCGCTGTCTGGGTGTCTCAATGCCATTAGAAACCTCTCACAATTGCTCAGTGTACTTAAGTTTGATAAATCTTTGGAAACCCTCTGAATAGAATTGCTGTGATTTTACTAAGGAATTAGCTGCTGCCATTGCATCACCAATTAGTTTTCCAGAACACATTAAATCCTGCTGCTTTGGTTTACAGAACAACTCAAGCATTACTGATGAAGCATAAAAACTTACTTGGAAAAGCAGTGGGGGATGCAGGGTGCTGACAGGACCCACCGCAGCATGCTGAGTAGAATGGTGGGGCTCGGAGAAAAAAGTGTTTGGAAAGAGCTGCAAAGAAAGCATAGATCTAATTGATTATCCATTGAGCTTAGGTGATATTCATAACAACAGTCCTCCAAAAAAGTCAGTGTGTAAAGTCCTGCCCTGCAAGTTCTATTTCCTTTTTTCAGGATGGTGATATTTTTAAGGCAAACAACGATAAACCAAGTAATTGCTCTTTAATTTAGCAAGGTTATTTTACATGTGCAGCTTAGCTATAATATGCAACACTCTCCATATATTTATCATAAAAATGAAGCACTACAGACTTGAAATTTGCTTCTGTAATTAGTATAATTATGGAGGTTTTCATAAATATTGGCATCAAACACATCGCTACAATAATACGTTGTTGAAATAATGAGTATAATGAATCTGGAAAAGTTATTTTAAATAACTCTAGTAAGCATGACATCCTAGGAAAAAAAGTCAGCTTGTACACCAATGCTGTTAATAGTACTCAAATCAACAACATCTCCAATAAAAAAACCTGTATGAATAAATTTCATAAAATGTCGTGAGATGAAACAGTTGAGCTCTACAGGCACAAACTACAGGGCCTGATTCTGTTATCCTGTCAACTTGGTTTTGCTGGAAAAGTACTCTAAATTTAAATAAACCACTTGCTGAAGAAGGCTCTGCTTAATACAACACAAAAAAAAATGCAAAATTAGCTCACAGAATTAGGTAATATTTGGTAAAATTTTACAGGAGTTATTTATCAAAAGTCTCTGTTATATCTAAAAAGTGCTTTCAAAAGTTGGAAAGGTCTTCATTATCTCCTTATCCCTTAATTTTCTTCTATAAGGTTCATGGGTTTTTCCATTAACCTTAATTACCTTTCAATTTCTGCTTGTACTAGTCAACTATGAAAGCTGGAGTATTTTTTTCTTTTGGAAAAAAGATACACTATGCTTGCTAGAACTGTACACTTGTAAAAAGTGATCAGCACCAAAACACCTGTGTCACTTTACTCTTTTGGCTTGGAAAATAAGTGGCTCTAGAGCCTGTACTAGAGAATTGTCCAAAGCTCTAGAATCAATCCCATTATGGAAGAAAACTGGAATAAAAAATAAATACCACTCAAAATTAGGTTTCTGAGTATGCACTAAGGCATCCAAATAAGTTTTCTGACCATTAAATTTGCTGTTATCCCAGAGAAAAAAACTATTGCTGCAAAAGCCTAACTCAAACCATTTTTAAAAGATTTACTTGCAATTGCTGATTGATAAGCATTTTGCTAATACATATATTGAAAGTTTGCTGTTTGCAGTGAAATACAAATACACTCCAAGAGAAATTAATTGCCTGGTTTTGAGGTGCATGCTTGCAAAACATTTACAAAAAGGAACGACTTACATGAGGCATTAATATTCTAAAGCTGCTTTTACACACAAGACCATCAAATGTGGAACCATGTCCTTAGAAACTTAAAATATTTAAGAATGTGCAGCCAAATATTACCTATCTTATGCATCCAAAGGGCTTCAATGCAACTGGTAGAGTGTGTAAGTTAGAAAGGATTTGACTAACTCAAGAAGCACAGGAGCTGTAGAAGTTAAATATCAGCCATCGTCCTGGACATGAGAGCTCATTATCTTTTATTTGCTGCACTTCCCAAACTCCCAGGTGAAGAGCTTTTCCTCCCTTCATTGGGAGGTACATTCCTCATGCCTTTAGCAAGTTTCCCTTACAGTCAGGTAAAACTCTCCACTTCTAAAAATACAACTTAGAATACAGAAGGTGCTGCACTCCATTCCTTTGCTTCCTTTTCCAATGTCTTGGATATTCCTTAGCTGCCATAATGCCCTGTTCCCTCTAATCATTGCTCCAGCACCTTATTCATGCCCTACAATTTTTGTCAGACATTATCCTGTCCTTGATATTCCCTGTTGTGGTTTCTTAACTCTGTCCATTTCCTTGCTCTGTTTTGATAATGTGGTGTTCATAGTGGTATGTGATAAAACCAGAAGACACCTGGATAAATTAGAACTGAACAAGCTATTGATTCAGATAGACAGCATGGCCCTGCAAATAAAGACAGCAATAGGAAAGGACAGGTTTCCTTCATTTACTAAATCTCTCAACAAGTAAGCTGCAAGCATTATGGTCTGAAGACGGATCAGAGTCAAAACTGAAGCAAACTCTTTGCTTAAGCAAACTCCAAAGCAGTGTATATCCATGGAAGCTGCTGACAATGATTTAACCCACTAGCACAGTACCCTGATGCAAACAGCAGAGATCTTGACACTAATTCTGCTCAAGTCAATGGAAATCATGAGTCTGACTGTTTTGGACATTTTACTTAATTCCTTCAACCAACTGCTGTCTTTTCTGCCTGCAGGGCATATATCTCTTTAAGGCAAAATACTTGCTTAAGACATAAGATGCAGGTGATATCCTCACATAACTTTGAACAAAGAGGTTCCTGAGCCCGCTTCTCAAGACTGATTTATTTTAGATTCTGAGGAATAAACAATACCGTGATGTCTCTCTAAGCCTATAGCAAACATGTATGTCTAGTTCATAAACTTTTTTAATGTCCCCCAGCTATACTGATGCACAAGTGAATTCAACATTATATATAGATGAAACTACATCCCTAGATCACATCCACTGAGGCTGTTGCACTCAAACCAATGTGTAGCAGTTATGCGGAGTTACATCAGTAGAAAAAATCTGAAATAAAGCAGGGATACTCAACTCTCTCCTGGGTGTTTCACATAAAGAAAAATGTTAATGCTTCAACCTAACATATCCAAGTATGTTTTTATCTTTGATAAAAACAACACAGACTGTTCATCACATTAAATGGCTTCCACTACCTGCATGAAACTGCATCAACAGAACTAAAATTTTTCAGAGAGAAATCCTATATTTACTATATATGTATTTCAGAATTATATTGAGATTGTACCCATAGAAAGGACGTAATACTTGTCAGTGTTGAGGACAGTATAGACAAAGCACTGCGTATTGTTTTCTTTTCACATATATCATGGCCACTCTATCAATATTTGTAGGTCAAGAGACCTAAAGCAAACATTCTTTGCTGTTCAGATAAGGCTGAAAATTGTTGATATATCAGAATATTAATTCTGCTTTTTCTTTGGCCAGAATGAAGGACACAGTAATCAAAAGGCAGTGGATGCTCCCAAACATATATAGAAACTTTATGTAATGACCAAATCCTAGTAGCTTCTCTTCAGGACACTTAAGCCTTTTTATACTTTACATCTCCATTTCATAAAAACTGAGACTGTGTGGAACTAAGTCTTTCACAAGAGTCAATCTTTACAGGTTTAACTTCACACATGCATGAAAAGCATCAAAGTGTGATCTAAGTGCCTTTTGGCACTCCAAAAACTGTACTATAAGCCTTAAAAGGAAATTCATTGGATCATAAATACAAGAGTATTAAATATCTAAAGTAATAAAATATTTTTTCTCATAAAAGATAAATTCTTTTGATACTGGTGCTGTATGCAAAATTTTAGTAATAATGTTCATTACACCTAGCTTTGTGAATGGAAATCCTCTTGCAGGCAAGAAAATGACGCTAAACATGTAAATGGACCTCAAGTTCATCCACTGCTAGAACTCAAGAGAGCAGTTCAGATACTAGTATTTTAAAACACACTGCCCACTCTGAAGATATTCTAACTTCAAAAGTCCTTCCATTCTAGAAAGTCATACTGACAGTGGGATCAGAAGTTTTCCTTCCAACTATCCATCATTTTGGGAGTAAAGTTCCTAAGTACAATCCAGTTCAAACAGGTATGCAACTTTCAAAATGGCCTATTATTAAAGACCCTGTTTGCCTTTCCTAATTCTACTGTTGTGAAATAATTCAGAAAAGAGTGTAGGCTATCAGCCATCAGGAAAGCAGGAAGGTATGAAGGAAAATGGCTATTGGGGGAAAGTGAACTGATGGTAAACTTCTGGCATTACCCATACAGGCTCCTTCACTGTACATACTGCTACTCTTCTGGGGCTTTTTAAAGATAACCAATAAAAATGTGGTATTGTGAAGAGAGCTGGAACACCTCCAAAAATTATTCAGAAAAACTGCCTAGAGCCAGCCAACAAAAGTAAGAACAGGACCAGAGAGACCTCAAGCTGCCACAAGGCTTTAATTGTCCGAGTTCACATTTCTAAGTTCACATGAACTGCTTTCCACAGTGATACCTAGGCTTCAGCCCTGGCAGGAAAATTAAATACATTATCAGTAAAACGATCACATTTCACCTGAGAACCCTAAATTGTTTGTGCCCACAGCATGGGCACAACTGCAATTTCCTACCTACATCCATTCTTGGCAATTATTGAAGCAGGCTTTTGCAAAGCTGCAGGAAAGTTTCATGTCTCAAGGAGGTCCCAGAAAATAGTCCAGCAACAGCTCTGCCAGCTTAGTGATCCAGCTGAGCCACGTTTCTTCTCCTGAACCACAAGCCCTGGACTCACAATGAGTCACGGTTCTTCCCCTGGCAGTTACTGTCTTTAGAGTGCAATGTTCCAGCAGCACTTGTGCACTCCAAAGCATTTCAACCACATGAAGGGGAGTGTCCAGCCATGAGAACAAAGCAACAGCCACTGCCCACCCAGAGGCAATTGCCACCACATGGACCTGGCAAAACTTACTACAAGAGCTTGTGGTGCAGGACCCCTCAGAACTGGCTTTCCTGCACTCCCAAAGTTACTGTCTATTTGCTTCCTATTTATTCCTGTAAAACAAAACCATATGAAGGTTCAAAGGAAGTCAAGCCAAAACAGCAGGCCAGAGCAGTATATACATATCAGTTTTAAAATATTGATAAACAATCATAGAAAGGCTTTTAAAGTCCTAAATATATATCTTTTTTTAAATCCTACACAAAAGGTAGAGAAGTGGGCTTACATTTTTGTGTTGGGTGTTGGTGGGGCTTTCAAAAATTTGCACAGCAGCCCCCAAAAAGGGCTTGAAATGTTGAAAAGGGCCAACAGCATGATCATAATTTCCTTACACCTATACCAATGTAATGGCCAAGATTGTCACACTGTGAATTATCTGGAACCACATTAATCACTGTCAATTTTCACATAAGGCATCATTCACCTGCCTTATTATTGGTTGTAACATGCTGCACATGTTTTTCACCCCCTGAGGAAACACACCAGCCTCAGACTCATGACAACACATGGTCAGATCTCACCTCTAAGACAACCCAAAGCAACAACCAAACCTCACATTGTTTGCCAAAGACTCCACGGGTCTCCTGGTGTCAGCAGTAAAGGTGGCTTCTACCCTCTCCATGCCTTATATGTAGCCTTGCTATATATTGAGAAGATGGGTATCTACCTGTGGATTTACCAGCTTTGTTTCTGGCTTTGTCCTTCTTCAGGATGCTCATGTACTAGTGTGCCTCAGCACTTTACAATTACCAGTTCTTATCAAAATGGACATCACTGTCAGTTCTCTGGCAAAAAGTTCGGTGTCTTGCCTAAGCTTCTCATCTGGGCCTCCTGTACAGTCAATGAGAAGACATAAGTAGCTCTACATGACAATTCATCACCTTAAAATGGACACATAAGAAGGTAAATGTGACATCCTCTGGAAGCATCTCTCTCTATTGACTATACATTAGATAACACACCTACTTTTTATTAAACAGCTGAATTACTATGACATCCTTCTTATCCTTCATAGGTAACATCAAAAGAATACAATCATCTGTACAGCCATAAAGACTCTAAAAAAATGTAAATATTCAGCCAGAAAGACATTAAAGTCATTTTCTTTGACTTTCAACATATTACAATTTGTTTAGAAATTATGTCCTCAAGCATGCCAAAATTAGGGTCAGATGCTGCAAGAGGACAGTTCAGTGGTTCTTCATTTTTGCAGCCTTAATTCAAAATCTTATAAGATGCCAAAATGCACTGACTAGCCAAAATTTCCTACCTGAACCAGTCTTTACTTGTTGCAGTATTGATAGCTCCAACCAGACAAAAGTCTCAAGATCAAATAAACATTGTTAAAATGAAAAAATAACATATGATGAATTATTTTTCCTTTTTTTTTTAACACGAGAGGTTTAGTCTTTTTACATTTGTTCAAGGAAATACTTTTTCAAGTTGAAATTTGAGATATTCACATAGTCATGAGGAGGCAAAATCCTCAACACACACACAGAATACCTCAAGGGAATTATGTGCTACATCTGCAGAAAAAGCCTCCTACTGCTTTATACACCTGCAGTTGTTTTCATTTTGAAAAAAAATACCTTCCCCTTCTGCTATGCGGTCATGATTGACCACAAAAGCACCACACATAACAACAGAATAAGAGTTATTTTGCAGAGCTACTTTATACAAGAATACAAAACACCTTCAGTGGACAATGGAAGCAGAGAACTTGCCTTCCAAAATTTGGGACAATTTCTTAACACAAAAAAAATCCCAGTACAATAAAACCTGAAATCTGCACACAAGTAGAGAAGTCGCCTGAAAAGATTAATCTTTACAACCACATGTTTTCTAAAATCATGAGGAATATACTACAAGATTCCAGAAGACCAGCTCCTTCTGCAATATGAAATACATTTTACAGAAGTTAATCCACTAACTGCAGGCATGACTGATTCCATGGTTTCCCCTCAGACAATTGCTTTTCTACAAACTCCACCACTTGTCTTTCTAGTGCAGCTCTGAGATCTTCTGGCAGTACCTAAATCTTGCTAAGGATCAAATTCAGGATCCTCTTCTTTTCTCAGGGACAGCCCAGCAAGGGTAGCCAAAGGCAGGAGCAGTGCCCAGCCAATGCTCATATTCCTCGCTGAGCACAGACTGCCAGAGCGGTGGCTGGGTCGGAGAGTCGCTGGCACTAACCTAGCTCTGGCAACCTTACAATGAGGACAACGATTTATCCTTTAAAAGCCATTTTGTAGCCACTCTTAAGATATGCTGGGCATTCTATATCAATTTTATTCAAAGGCTCAAGAAGTTAACTGGAAGCAGGAAACGTGCTGGACAAAGTTTGTGATTTCTAATACTTACAGAAGAAATTTCTTTGCTTCCAAAGACAAACTTTTTAAAAGAGTGCTTCTGGCAATCAAGGCATAAGAAAAGATACCAAATAGATCTCCCCACCCTAAAGAAACTTTCTATGTCCAGAAAACACCAATAAACCAAGAAAATCCTATGACTTGCCAATCAACTTGCTGCCCAAATTAGAGGGAGTCAAGATAAAACACTGGGCTCTTTCCTGTCTTTTATTTTACTGAAAGGTAGTGTTACATGTCGCTTGAGGACACACCTTGGCTGCCAGTTGGCTTGAAATCAATAATTAATAAGCACTAATTAACTAGGAAGGGGTCCAAAATGAAAGAAGAAATATCACTCAATTTCAGTAATTTAATTATCTCCTGGTTGTCATAAAGAAATACAACGCCCTTTATTAAATATGAGAAATAAGATATATTGATTCAAAAAAGTGTTACACAATAGAATTGTTGTCATCACCTGAGAGAGAAAAAACTGACATTGTTTTCCAGAGACTTCCTGAAGGAGGCTTGGTTTAACCTCCTTGCAATGCTAGTATTTTCTGTATTATCTTAGGTAAGTCACCTCATTGCTTTTTGCTCCAGCTCCTCCTCTACACAGTAGAAATCTCTCCTACCTCACTGGCACGTTGTGATGATAAATGCATTAAAATGGAAACTACCTATTATAGATAGAAAAGATATATCATGGAATGTAGCACAGAATATGTTTATTACTCTAAGTCATATTAATGTTTATTATATAGTTGTTCTAACTGATTTATTTTGTGTTACATATACTGTCCTTCATTCCGCTCTATTGTATTCTGATGCTTTAGGCAAAAATCCCCTAAGCTAAATTCTTCAGCAGGTTTTACAATGGAATTATCTTACTTGTTTTGTTGCATTTTTCAATTTCTTTTCTCTGTTGATCAAAATGCCAAAATTAAAGCAGAAAGCCAGATTCTTTCCACATGACCATATTAATGGGTATAGACTAATGACCATAGTCAGGCTGTAAAGCACTTAGTGTCAACCTCCTCCAAGGCAAATTACTTAAGAAGAGCAGAGATTTTCAGAAAAGTTATTTCAGGTAGCAGAATAACTTTACATGTCCCAGGGAGGTCACTCTGCCCTGGTTCCAACCAATACGTCTGGAAACTAAGTCATGAGGAAAAAGGTGGCATGAACCTCTTTACAGTACCTGTGTTACAACAGACAGCATCTCAGCATCCTATGGACAATTTTTCTGTGTCAGAAAACACTAAAGAAAACTGTCAAGTCTTCTAATTTATCCAGAAGATATTTATAGGAGTACAAGGGACTAAAACCCAGATTATCAAGCAGCAACTAAGGACAGCCCAGAGCAAAGGGGCTTCAGAGCAACGTGCAAGAAAGCCTGTGGGAATCCCAAGCTAGTATAAATTGGCATACCACTGCATATCATATCATATCATATACTAGTAATTCTCCTGCTTTTCCTTCCTAAGTTTTATGTAACATGCTCCTTGTTCATGTTCTTCTTACATGAAACCAAATTAATTTTAAAAACCTATGATGATTACATTTAATTTTTAAAAATGTATGCAATGATAGAAAGTTATTATTTTAACATTTTACAGACAACAAAGATATTTGTTTCAAACATGCTCATTAGATGATGCAATATTTAGGATATGACACTTTCTGAGGACTTTTTCAGTTTTTTGTTCACCATCATTTTGTAGGAGGTATACACATAATACACCTGCAGAAATGCACTTGAAATAGTCCAACTAAATACTTTGAAACCTGTAAATTATGGGAATGGAAACTTGCTGATACAACTCAGCTGCTGAGGAGTTACAAAGGGAAAAATTACCATGACCAGATGGTCCAGATCAAGAATGCCATCCCACCTGGTCTCCTTTGCCACCACGGATAAGCGTTTTCCAATTTACAGAAAGAATACAGGATTTACATTCTTTAGCACTTTCATGGAGTGTTAAGAGGTACCCTAAAATGGAGTGCTTTCTCTGTCTCTCCTCGGTAGGTACTGTGGATACATGTAAAAAGGTTCAGCTTATTCAGGTCAGTCCCTGATGTGATTTTACATTTTTTCCTTTCTGAGAGCTTTTCATGAACTCACCAGAGTTTGGGACTACATGAGTAATACAGATTACTGTTTCCAAAAAGTCTGGTATTTTTTCAAATTTTTTTTTTAATTAAAACCTCTAGAATATGCCAAGCTAGTTTATTAGGGGACTTTTAGTCTCTGCACGATCTATAAAGCACTCGCTTTAGAAAGATTAAAAAAAAAATTTGTTTTGCTTTATCATTTTCATTTTAATAGTCTTATTAAAGACTTAGACAAAGATTTTCCAAAAAGCCATATGATTTGGGGGCTCCAAATAGGAGTTTATTTCTCAAAAACAAAAACAAAACAAACAAACAAACTAAAAAAAAAAGCCCACAAAAATCAGTAAATTAAAAAACCCTATCTAGCACAAATTCCTTAGTTAAAATACCTTGACTAGTCCCTGAAGGCTAAAATTTTTGTTCTGCAAAAATGCTTCTTTGCCCTATCACTGTATAAACAAGAAACATTATACATAGCCTGACCACCCCAGTCTTACTCACAAATGCAGTGTCTGGTCTGAACAGTTTCCTCAGTGTACGCCTACACTAGAGACAAGAGACTCCTTAGAAACCACAAACTGGCTCAGCAAGACTGTTCCAATCTAATTCAAATTTATGAATGTTGAGACAACTAAGAGTCCTCATCACTTTAAGACATACAAGGCAGATCAGAATCAACATACCCCTGTTAGAATACAAAAGTCGTTGCACGTGTACAGTCACAGCAGAATTTTCTTCTGAGTGCACAATGTATGAGAAAACCTAGTATTGTGTCTGCTCAAACCTAAGAGCCTGGTGCTTCTGCCGAGATCCATGGGAGCTGTGGAATCAGAAGCAGCATAGGATGGGACTCCAAATCACTAGGCAGACCTACCACACTAAATTCACAACTACTACTATAGGTTGGTCAAACCTGAGAGCAAGCATTTGAAAAAGCCTGACATTCAGGAACTTCTGTAATAATGTCTCTATTGTTAAAAAAAAAAAAAAAAAGGCCAAACCCAAACACCTTTACCTGCAGCAAGTAACAGTGCTGGGGCATCTGCACTCTCTCCTTTTACAGGAGGAGCAGGGAGAATATTCACCTAATTCCAAGGAAGATGATGCTTGTCCTGTTCCCTGGCCTAGTCTATACTCAGTCAAAACAAACATCTTTAAGTAATGGATATGCTTAAGATAACACTTACCTGATAGATCTGGAACATTCAGAAATGTTAATGTACACTTTGACTCTCTCCTGCCTACCTTTAAAGTATATAACGCTAGAGGATCAAATACTGCTTTGGATTTTGCAGAAGTTTGCAGGATTTAATTGAAATCAAATAATGTTTGAAAAGAAAACAACAGTTACTTCTGTTTCAAAAACAAGTCTTTTAGTTTCACATCTCAAAGCTTTAATTCATTAAATACAATCCTGCTTGTCTGATTTTCATTTTAAGTGCATTAAAACTACGACCACAAATAATTTTTTTTAAAATACCGCATAATATTGGAATAAATCGGCATATTCTAATGGAAAGGCAAAATACTATATAGGTGGTGAGTCTAATACCGAATTTCATGAATTAACACTGAATATAACATCAATCAATTCCATGACTGACAGAAATGCACATTTTGTAAAATACTTTATAACGTTGCTCATGCCCAAACAAAATGTATTTATACGAAAATCGGCACATTCAAGAAACAGAATGGGTTTTGTAAAGCTATTTGTTTCCAGTTCCATGGCACCGGTTCCTGCGGGTCCCCTGCGGCCGCGAGCTGGTCCCCCCCACCCGGTAAGGTGCTGGCTCTCAGTGTGACACCGGGCCCAAAAGCAGATGACGGACGTTTTACATCGCTTTAAAACTTTTTTTCCCCCCGTCCCTGGTTTTGTCAAAACTTCCAGAAAACTGCCTGTTCTACATGGTGTAATTTTCCTTTTGGCAGGACGTGCCCGGTCCTCCACCCCTTACTGTCCCCCAAGACAGGGCACCTGGAGAAGGGGCCGCCTCCCGAGCTATTGCTACTTAGTGAGATGGGACTGCTCGCCTTTCTCCAAAAACTTGGAATTTCAGACTTTCCCGGAGCGCCTGTGGACAGCGAATCTTTTACCACCCCTTGAGGCTGCGGGACGACGAAACCCGAAAGAACTGCGATAGGGGCGTTTTAACGCGGCCGTCACAGGACTCTGCCACGCTCTCTGCACCCACAGGTGCGCCGACCGGCCGTACTCGAAGGCCGCCGCCCGGCTGCCCGCACCACCGGCCCCCACCG
>VZRZ01004779.1:318889-348364 GCA_013398175.1 Climacteris rufus | reverse complement strand
GTCCCCGCCGTGCCCCAGCGGCACGGCGCCCAGAGGTCCTCCTCGGAGCGGCCGCGCCTCTCCTGCCGCCGTCTCCGCCGTGCGGACCGCGGGGCCGAGCCCTCGGGCAGCCCCTCCATCCCGACTGCCCGGCGGCGGGACGCGGGAAGGGGCCGGCNGGCCGTCCGCCGCGGGGGGGTTAAGCACTTGGAAAGCCCATCTTGTCGGGAAGGGACCCCCTGAGGGGCTGATTTGTTCCGCCGCGGGGCACAGCTTGAGGGGCACGGGGTTGGCGGGGAGGGGACGGAGCTGGGCAGGGCTTGGCGGCGCCCCGGCCCGCAGCAAGTTCTCGATGAGGAAACTTTTGCCCAGGTTGCCGAAGCCCGGCGCCGCCGGCAGGTTGAGGAGAGCCGAGGAGCCCACCAGGTCCCAGTAAAGGGCGCTGGGCAGCATAGCGAGGGCTTCTCCCTCCTCGCCCTGCTCTGCCCTGCCCTGCCCGGCCCGGCCGCCGCGGCCCCTCACTGGGCTGGGACGGGGCGCCGGGCTATGGGGCCGGGCGGGCTGGCGGGGCGCCTCCCCGAGGGCTGCGGGGAGCGGAGCGGAGAGTTCGCCGAGGCTGTCCGTGGAGACGCGGCGCCTCTCCGCCGGGCTGGAAGGTGTGTCCAAGCGCATTCATTATGTCAGCCGGGGACGAGGAGTGATGGACGCGGCCAACAATGCCGTCTTGCCCAGCAGCCCCCCGGGGAGGGGGCAGGGCGGGGAGCCGGGGTGGCTGTCCCGCCGTGCCCGCCCCGACATGGCGACGGGTCCGCGCCTCCCGCCGAGAGGCCGCACCTGTGCGAGGGGACGGGAGAGGAAGGGAAAGGCCGCTGGCCTCCGTCCCGGCGGGGAGGTGGCTCCGGTGCTGGCCGCGCAGAGATCATGTCGACCTCATGATCTCATGAGGTAATGGGAAGATAGTCATTAGCTCACTCTCTCTGGGCATTTTTATCTGGCCTTTTTTTTTTTCCTGTAGTTACCCACACACAACATACACGCTGGATTTTCAACATTTGTCTTAATAAATCTGATTAAGATCAGCACGGTGCTGTGAATCATGTTTTTCTCGAGATGTGGGACAATGCTTTGTGTGGGCATAAACATTCTTTGTCCGGAATGGCTTAGTCCATTTCTACTTCCTTGAGTGTGTTGTTCTTTATTTGCTTACAAACCATGTAATGCGGTAAAGATGTCTCATTTTGCAGTTCAAACATGCATGCAGAAAGTTAAAATTGGATGCCATTCCAAGATCCTGAAAGCAGTTCCCTGTTTTCCAGAGAAATCCTTTTATTTCAAAGCAGCTGTTCCCCAATCTAATCTTGGGGATATTCCCTGCAAAATCCTCTGAAGGAGGTGCATCCCTTGTTTTTGTATAGCAACAGAGGCATAACCCTTGGACATCAGGGTTGTTCAAAGCTAAAACCAGCTGGACTAGTGGAATCATCTGTACTCTCAGACAAGAAACGGGAAGGATGTCTTAACTGCTGTGGTACTAAGTAATACCTTGGCGAATGTAAATTAGATGCTCACATGTCCCAAGCTTTGCTTCACATTCTTGGCTAGGTGGGCCCTGCTAGAATTGGGACACTTATTCCATTGGTACCTAGATGTGGTGGATGGGAGCCTGACACTTGATAAGGCTGCTTCATGCCAGGGACCCATGTAGTCTGATCTTCTGTCTTACAGCAGTGGCTATAAGTAGAAAGATGATTAAGTCCCAGAGGATAGTTTTGCCCTGATACATTCCCATTCTCTAACTGTTCTCAGTGTAAACAATTTCCACAGCTTGAACATTTGTATTTGCAAATCTGAAGGCCTTCATCTCAAGATATTAGTGCAAGTATTTTACCTGTGAGTATTTTGAGACTGGGGTTGCCTCTTGCCATAGAATGGACAGAATCTAGGCCTTGTATCCCAGACTACATCTGAAACTACTGTACATCGTTGTAATATAAGATGTAGAAATTATCATGTTTCTAAGGGAAAGGAAAAAGTGTTCCCAGGAGGGCATCTGCTTTTGAGCATTGCAAGTAGCTGCCTTTCCAATTACTCCTTGTAAATTTATTCTTGAGGATTTATTTTGTCTTTCCTTTCACTGATCAAGTTCTCATAGAGTTCCCAAGGGCCCGAGACACTGAAAACCATAATTCAAAGCTTGGGAAAGTGCAGTTAGTCCATCCAGCTGTGCTGCATGAGTAACAGGTATTCACCAAGGAAATTATGGTTGGCAAAGATAGTAGCCTTCAAAGAAGACTTGGGGTTTGGTTTTCTCCAAGGCAATTTCTCATACCAGAACGACTACTAATGTGTTAATCTCAGCTGTGTAGTTTGGTAAATTATGATTAGCAAGTTGCATGTTTCTGTGAAATATAAGCACAACACACAGAATCACAGAATATTCTGGGTTGAAAGGGACCCACAAGGATCATTGACAATCCACAGGTTTTACAATTTGCTGCATGGAAGAGAGTGACCACAGGCATGATAAGTTAACAATTCATGTCAGGTTGCATCTGTAATTCCAGGGTTCAACCCAGGAATTGCAATGTGTGTTTCAGCAGTCCCTTCCTTCTCTTCCAGTTTTATCTGTCAGTGGCCTCTCACCCATGTTCTGGCTCTGCTGTCATAGCTGTGCTAAAAAAGCCCTGTGAACCAGATCACAGGACTTGAGTTTTAAATAAAAGAAAATATTATTTTTCAAGAGATTCCTAGTGCAGACCTGAAACTGGTTGTGTGAGCTTAAGCAAGCATGGTAGAGCAGAATAGTTGAATGAACTCATTAAATCAGGGCAGCCTCTGAGCATCTGGTCTCTGGAGCACATATCTTCAGCCTTGCTGAGCAGTAGCTACCAAATTCTGTCTAGCCTCTAGGTGTGTGATAATCGAGTACAGACAGGCCCAAAAGTTGTTACCTGTCAAAAACTGGAGAGCACAGCACAGGAAAATATAGATTCCTTTTTCAGATTTGGGGTATGGAGTGATTTGAGAGCAAAACAAGTGGCATCCCTAAATCCAGATCCTTTCTGGTGAATGCAGCCTGGAAATATGTGACAAACGGATCCTTAGCCATGGACCTGGAAAGTTGTTGGATGTGTATTACCCAGATACATTCAGAAAGTAGAGATGATATTCACATGGTGATTAGCTCTCATTTCATTTGATTTGCAGACTTGGAAGGTACGTGCTCTGCATTTGGATTTTGTCAATTTATTAATTTACCTTAATCAGACTAAAGGAGAAGAAAGTTTGCCTTAACTGCGTATCTTGGCTTGTATCAGGTATTTGGAAAACATGAAAATACACTTCTCGGATTGTAAAACTTAAAAAATGGAGTACATGGAACATACATGAAATTCTCGGTACTTGGTTAAGCCTTCCCCACTCAGAGTCTGGGGTACAGTCTTCCTGATAGGGCAGACAATTTATGCAACATAGCAAGCACAAAATCTGTGCAACTACATCAAAGTGTCCCTATTGATCCCTCTTCTAGATCAGCTCTGTCCTTTCTCAGATGGTATTTCCATCCTTGAGCCAGGGGATCTCTCTCTTGCAACTCCTTCCCTGGAGCAATTCATGTGAAGCTGAATCCTGCCATGACTTCAAACTGTTCTAACAAACCTTCATGTTGCTTAATGGGAAGCACGCATGTTAGCCATCAGATGTTCCTTTTAACTTTTTTCCCAGCAATTTCTCACTAACTTGTTGACATTTTATTTACTTTCTTCTAAGGCTGCCAAATATGTGGCTAGTCATAAACTGCATCAGTCAACCATAAAATTCAAATGACAGAAAAAAATCCAACTGGTGGCAGGTCACTAGTGGGGTTTCCCAGGACTCAGTATTGGGGCTCGTCCTGTTTGATAACTTTATCAATGATCTGGACAAGGAAATCAAGTGCACCCTCAGTCACTTGTAGGTGACACTAGGTTGGGTGAAAGTGTTGCTCTGCTGGAGGGCAAGAAGGCTCTGTAGAGGGATCTAGACAGGTTGGATTGATAGGCCAAAGTCAATTGTATGAAGCTCAACAAGGCACAAAGTTTTGTGTTAGGTTCATAACAAGCACATGCAGCACTACAGGCTTGAGGGAAGAGTAGCTGGGAAGCTGCCTGAAAGAAAAGGGTCTGGGGATGCTGTTCAAAAGCCTGATAAACATGAGCCAGCAGTGTACCAAGATGGCCAACAAGGCCAGTGACATACTGGCCAGTATCAGCGATAGTGTGGCCAGCAGGACAAGGGCAGTGATTGTCACCCTGTACTGGGCACTGGTGAGGCTGCACCTCAAGTGCTGTGTCCAATTCTGGGCCCCTCACTACAAGAAAGGCACTGAGGTGATGGAGCGTGTCCAGAGAAGGTGAAGGGTTTGGAACTGAAATCTTACGAGGAGCAGCTGAGGCAGCTGGGGGTGTGTAGCCTGGAGAAAAGAAGGCTCAGGGGAAACCTTATTGCTTTCTACCACTGCCTCAAAGGAGGTTGTAGCAAGGTGGGGTTCAGTCTCTTCTCCCAAGTAGCAAGCAGTAGGACAAGAGAAATTGGCCTCAGGTTGTGCCAGGGAAGGTTTAGATTGGATATTAGGAAAAATTTCTTCACCAAAATGGTTGTTGAGCATTGTAACAGACTGGCCGGTGAACTGGTTGAGTCACTGACCTTGGAGGTATTTAAAAGACGTGGAGATGTAGTGCTTAAGGATGTGGTTTAGTGGTGAACTGGACAGTGCTGGGTTAATGGTTGAACTCAATTATCTTACAGATCTTTTTGCAACCTAAATGATTCTGTGATTCAATGACATTACTCTAAGGTATCCAAAGGATAATGAAGAGGCTCTTTTATTTTACTGCATAGGCTATGTGGGAAACTGGTAGCATAGGTATCTCAGGAGAAGATGTATTTTCCAGGACCTTGTGACAGCAGGAGCTGAAAAGCGTTGTAGTTCAAAAGAAGCATGTAAATAGGGGGGAAATCCTACATAGCCCAGGGCAAATTCACACTGTTTTTCCTGACTACAAGTTTTCCCAAAGGCACCCGCAATCAGCATGGATAAAATGCGTAAAATTGATTTAAGAAGAGAAATTGATCATTTAAATGCTCTTTGCATTCTATCAAAATCAGATACACAAAAACTTCAGCACTCCTTCCATTTCTGTTGTGAATACCTCACATGGTGTGACAGTCTCCCTCCATGCTTCCACATAATGTTCCTCTCTGGCAGCCTGAGATACTCAAACTTTATGGAAGCCATATAGTTTCCATATAGGCAAGAACAAGGATCTTGATATAGAAACAGATGCACACTTGCAGGAGACAAAGATGAGGTAATTGAATACAGGTCTTTTCTAAGGCTGTCTTTGCTTAGATGTGCTAAAGGCAGCTCTATCCAGTCATAATTTTACTGGACTCTGAGTATGACACTTTGGAAACATCTGTTTGAACTCAGTTATTAATTATTTCCAACTTTGCTTTTCCAGCAAAAATAATACCACACTCTACGTTTCTTCTTGTAAGCTTTAGAGTGACATATTGTAGCCAAAGGAATTATGCATGATTCCTACCAGAACATATGTGCATTTTTTTGAGATTGATCCTGAATTTCTCTGGCAAAAATTGTTTTGGACTTGCACTTCCAAATGTACTTCTGATAACATAGCTATCTCCCACTTTCTAAGTTAGATGTATTTTCCACACTCTTGGAGATAGTTGTCTCACACTGTTTTGTCTAACCTGAGCATGTTAGACAACAGTCTTTAAAATACGTTCTTCAAAATATTACCAAGCTTGGCAAGCTGAGTCTGGGTTATCTCATCACTGCAGAGCTGCTGTCGACTTTTAGGCATATTTTGCTCTAAATTTTCCCACTCAAAAAATGCTCCCTTGACATTTTGGTGATGATCATTTGGTGGCTGACTGTCCTGATCTGAGAAAGTAACTCACTGTCATGTTATGCTAACCTGGCTTCAAAGCACTCTGGTTAGGTCCAGTTCAGAGATACCTCAGAACAGCAATGGTAGAAGTAGCACAGGTATTCAGCAAACTAGGAACAAAGCTCCATCTCTGCAGGAGGGATTTAAGTTTTGACTATATGTTTAATTTCTACATTCTTGTACCATCTCCAAGCTATTCTTTCTTACACTTGCTGCTTTGTGTACCACGAAGCTTAGGACACTGTTCAAATAAAAGGTATGACACCTGTTAGATGTGGGGCATGAACCTGTTATAAGCTGACTTCTTAAGCACCAAAAACTGTTGCAGTGACTTGCACTGTGCAGACTTTTGGTATGTGAATGTTACCTGCACCACTTTAAGATTGGGTGTACAACAGGTGGCCTGGGGAAGCTTTTGGTATCTCTTTCAAGGAAAGGAAAGGTTATGAAAGGAGAGGAAAATTACATTTGTGCCCTCTGGCCAGGCTCGTGTCCTGTCACAGCTCAGTATTTTCTCCATTTGTCTCAGAAATATTTTCTGTGCTTTGGGAGACACAGTCCATGTTCAGAAAACAGAGTAGGAAACTACACTGCTGTCTTGCTCTGCGTGCAGCAGCAAGGGGTAGCCTCAAGGAGAGCCTGAGTGGGCTTGTGTTGGATATTGGTTTCCGCTGTAGCTGCCTACACAAGCCACTTGCAAGCCTCATGATCCTTGCAAGCCACAGCTGCCTTATGAGGGAGGAGCAAAACTGGCATCCAGCCTACAACATTAGAAGATTTGGGGCACCCTGTTGTTGCCACTTTGATTTCTGAGGAGGCAGTTTGCCTTTACACTTACTTCTCTTCCTACCTCCCGCTGTTTCTTTTTTTACAGTCCTGACATCCTGAAAACAATATAAACTTTGCCAGGTTAGTCAGGCTTTTGAGAAATCTAGATTTAGCTAAAGCATTTCACAGCACCCCGGCTGAACTTAACCATTCCCCAGGAAACTGCTGCTTAGGAGCAGCATCATTCTGAACACAGATGGAATTAGCATTCTTTCAATCCAGTTCCATAAAAAGCTTCAGGAGTTCAGTTTCAAATGACTGAAGTAATTTCCGTCAAATCTGGCTTGGCATTAGATCTCAGTAAGTTGCAAAAATATACACAGAAGTGAAATATTGAAGTGTGAAAAGAAATTGATTCCCTGTCAAGTTATGTTGCAGATGTGCACAGAATCTTACTGCAGCATGCACCCTGACTTTTGTGCATGATTTTAACACATGTTGAAAGCTAGATATATGGATGTGACTAAACATTTTAAACTATGCTTCTTCCTGCAGAAACCACACAAGGAATGCTTCAGTCCTACAGGACTTTATTTGGAAATTTAATTTTCTTAGTTTGTATTTTTTTTCACCTCTGTGGCATATCAGGAATAGCACAAAGTGTGTGAGAGAGCTTGTGTAATGGAACTTATAATTCACATTTAATATGACAGTAGCAGGATCTATTGTTCCCACTCTGGTATAAAGGATTCAGAAAGAAGTATAGCAAACATAGAATGATTTCTCAGAAGATGACTTATATTCCTAAGAATGAGTCATATTTACAACTCTGCTGATATGAGATGCAGAGCTTATCCAATAGTCTGTCCAGCATTGTCTCCTACACCTTTGTATGATTTACAGCAGTGTTGATACTTCAGGCATCTGGTGATATAAAAATCAGAGCAAGGTGTTTTCTGAATATTTCACACAACTTCTGTTATGTACCTTTGTCTTCTGGGGACAGTGATGGTGTTAGAAACTTCTGTAATTGTTTTATGGAATGTTTTTCAATTTTGGATTAACCAGTTGAAATTCACATAGTGGTCAGAAGTATCAGCTATTTCTGTGGTCAGAGAACTGCGATCCTCTTACAGACCATAGTTTCAGATCATAGCAAAAGAATTATTAACTGTTCTTCTAACAATTTTTAGATTTAAGTAGTTTAAAGAAGGTGAGAGGGTCACAGTTTTCTTTATTTCTCCTCCCTTTCCAGAAGACTTCTTCTGTCCGTTCTCTCACATGGCCTATCTGTTGCATCACATCTACCCCTTGTTTTCTATTCTACAGCTGCTGCCACAGTTTCCAAAACTTTAGCATCTTCAGGTCAGAGGGCACAGCATGCTGCTGCACTGCTCCTGCACAGGTGAGTCTGTCTTAGAACAACTGGGACAGATGGACAGTCTTTTTCTATTCCCTACATAAGTTTCAATTACTGTATTGTTTCTTTTCAGTACCTAGAAGGGCCCTACAACAAGACACACGCAGCTAAGGCTGTTAAAAGACAAATCAGTCACCATCATATTATCAGAGGGTGTGTACTCTCTTCACGCTTCCTTTGAAAATAGAAACTTCAGTTATTTTTTGAAAGTTATTAGAAATAACCATTTTCCAAAAAATAGCAGAGTTTCAAGTGTAATGTGTATATAAAAAAAGAGCATTTTCAATATTTTATATTGACATAATTAATTTATTTTAAACTTTGCAACATATTGGGGGGGGGCACATGAGGTGGGTTACTGCATTCAGAAGTTATTTTACTGAGGTGAAGGTTCACAATTCGGTTAGGTCCTAAGTGCCTGACTTGGATGACTCTGGCACTTCCTAACTGAAGTGTTAGGTAGTATAATGAAATTTCAAGGCAAAGAAAAGCACAAATAGCTTGTGCAGTTGTGAAAGAAGTAAAATCTTGACAGCTAGGTCTCAACCTAACAATTACAATACAATTACAAGGTCCATTAGTCAAGTGGAAGTCCTGCTCAGGTAACACTGCATGGAACATAGCGGACTGGTTTCCTGTGACAGTTTCTCTTTACTGCAAACCAGCATAGAGTCATTGAGATTGTATTTATTTCACCATTACTAGAATAACAAAAAAGGAATCTAAATTCAGAGTAAAGAGGACAACATGGTCCGATTTGGACATGCTTTGCAAATGAGGCACAAAAAACAGGTTTGGCCACATTTTGCTTAAGAATAGTTTAATAAAACAGCATTGTTGTTGAGTATTGTTCATTTATCAAAGGACAACATCTTTTCTCTTTCTGCAGGTGAAATGACTGTAATCTGTTTTCAAAGGAAGAATGGTGCAATTGCCAATTTGATACTAGTAATTGAGCAGTTTGCCTGCACAATTCAAGGACCATCTTTGTGTAGGTCTAGCCAAGGCATTACTGAAGAAAATAGTATTTCAGTGTGGTATTCTTGAAAAATTTGAGCTGACCTGATCCAGCTAGCTGAAAAGTTATATTCTAAGCTGATCATGATAACTGAGCACCACTGAAGTCAAGATGATAATTAATATTAATTAGGCTTTTGGAACACTCAGCCTTATAATTTCCCAACGAAAATCTCACTATTTAGCTATCAAAGTTTTGTTATGTTATGGCAATTTTTCTGCTCACCAAGGAACCACTCATTATCATGGTAACAGTAACAGATTGAAGCAAAAGCCCCAAATATCCTGCTTCTTAGGAAACAAGCAAAAGTGCTACCCAAACAATTTGGGAGGCAGGGAGAGAGAAAAAAGTTCTGCAAAGCTGCAGTAGGGGTTATGGTTCAGCAGGAGAGTAGGTGGGAAGTCTTGCATGGCTGTTGATGGCTGGACAAAGCTTTTATGCTTACAGGCAGAATTGGGTCTGGGCAGCCTGACCAAATACTCTCACCCAACAGAAAGCAAGATTTCTGCAAGTAAAGAGAAATAGAGATCAAGTCTATCCACCCTCATTTCTCCTAGTGGCTTCAGTGGGGCAAACTGACAGATCAAGGTGAGGAAGCTTTTAAAAAATCTCCAAAATTATATTTTGCATTTCAACAGTAGTTTCTGGGAAACTCTGTCCTACACAGTACAAGCCTTTTTTGTTATTGTATTTTTCTTTGTTTTTCCCAGACATTACTCTTTGACGTGTGTAGGGCACCATGCCATGTGCATCTTTTCTGCATGTGATCTATACGTCTGTAAAATTCCCTTATTTGTCACAGGAACAGATAGTAATCCAGCAAAATCCAGTAAAAGCAGAAGTGGAAAAATCTTTCAAGATTAAAGGCTTATTTATTGAAAATTAAATAACTTAATTCCTGGAAATTCCTTCTATTTATGCATTAGGGCTATCACAGAAAGCATTTATTAATGCAACCTAATTAATTACTATTTATTAAAATTCTCTTTTGTTCACCAGACTATGCAAAAATAATTATTTTCTGGGTGTCCTTTAGATGAATAACCAAAAAGATCTATTTACTTCTCTATAACAGTTTCTTACTAACAGTGCTGTCCTCCATTGTTTCCAGAGCCCAGGATACCTGAACGTTTAAGCACTTCTCTATATGACTTTTGCCTTGTTTCATGTGAACGTCTGCCAGGAAGGAACTGGGCTGTCAGCTTCATCCCGTCAAAAAGCCTTCCAGTGCCATGAGCTGAAGGCAGGTTCCAATTGTTAAGTCATTCTGGCCTGAGCTGAATTTGAAGGCAGGCTCCTGTAGCTAGCGGAAGTTGCTGGAGGCAACTACTCAGCAAAAGGCATTAAAATCATATGTCTCATAATTATTCTTTTGACTCAATTACCCATTTACTCTTTATTTTTATATCCAGTGGAACCTAAGGGCAACAAATACTGCATAAGGGGAACAAATCCGGTATAATAGTTCTTGTTTTGGTACATTCACTTAGTGGTGATTTATTAAGGGCTGCTGAATAAGCCTGATTAAAATGCATAAACAGTTCTGAACAGTAAACAACCATGTCTAAGGATGAAAAAATGGGACCCACATGCTGTGCATGGAAATTGCCCTTAACAACATGGCCTATTGTTGAACAGATAGGAAGCCAAAGGTTGCTTGTAATCAAATTTGAAGTTTCCCATCACTTATAAAAGCAACACTTCCTTGTGTAAACCTTTCAATTTGTTGTTGTTGAGAACTGCTTCCTGACTTAATCCCTACAGGAACACACAAATTCTTTGATTGTCAGGTAGAAAGACAATTTCAGATAAAGTAACTTTTAGATTTGGACTAAGTAAAATAAATATGCGTTGCCCAAGCATTCCTGCAGCAGTAAAATCTGCATGGTTTCCTGAGATTAATTAGAAAAAAAGGACTCGTTGCACCATTTTAATCTCTTCTGAAAATTTCTTCTGTTCTTGAAATTAAAATAATACCTAAAAGCAGACACCGTACATAGTACAAACCCTCCTAACTTTGTACAGCAGCAAGAAGTTCCCTGCAGATTTTTTATTTTTCCCTTGATTAACAAGGTTAATTAATTACAGAAATTTTCATATTAAATATCTGATGTAATGTACCCTAAAAAAAATTACAGCCTTTCCATTGTCAGGGGGCTTTGAGTCATGCTTGGAACAATCACAGGTACCTTTCAAAAAATAGAAATTGCTTTCAATTACTTTGACAAATACAGCTTCAGAGCAAGGAAACCCAAGTCCTAACTGAACTATTACATTTGCCGTTGCATTTCCCTCTGGACACAACATGAACTTTGCCAAAGGCTTCCAGAGAGCCTTGATTTCACCCACTGCATTTGAGGTCTTTGAACAAAATTATTTTTTGCCAACATTGTTAAAACTTTTTTGCTTCTGTAACAAATAGGAGCAAATTGTATTTAACTATGTCCTCATGTTTAAAACACGATTTTCTATTATCTGTTATCTTTGGAAGGTCCTAGAGACTTAAAGGTCCCTAACAGCTGAAGAAGGTCAAGAAAGGCAAATGTTGCAGCCATCCCCAAAAAGGACAGTCTGGGGAACTACAAGAGCTAAGGGGACTCTGTGAGATTCAGCAAGGGAAGAGGTGAAGTGCTGTCCTCCACAGCAAAGCAGCCCTGCAGCAGCCCAGGCTGGGGAGCAGCTCTGTAGGAGTGGCCCATCCTGGGGGCCCAGTAGGCAGCCGTGTGCCCTGGCAGCAAGGACAGCCCAGCTGCTTCAGGTGTGAACAGGGATGCAGCCTTTGGGCTGAAGGAAGGGATTGTGCCCCATTTCTCCATACTTCTTAGACTACATCTAAATACTGTGTCCAATTTTGAGTGCACCAACACAAGAAAGAGATTGAAAAACTGGAGTGAGTTCAGCATTGGCCCCAAGCTGGTTGGGGTCTGCAGCACTTGCCCAGTGAGGAGAAACTGAAAGAACTGGGCTTGTTCAGCTTGAAACGGGCACAGCCTCAGAGGGCAACCAACAGCCCCCAAGTACCTCTGGGGAGTTTAGCAAGAAGATAAAATCAGGCTCTTCACAGCAGAGCATGGAGAGAGAACAGGAGGCAACAGGAATAAATTGAAACAAGGAATTCAGACTGGACAGAAGGAAAAAAGAAATACCCATGAGGGCAATCACTCAGTGGAAGAGAGTCTGTGCAGTCTCCATCCCTGGAGATTTTCAAGACCTAACTGTATAAAACCCTGAGCAACCTAGTCTGAACTCAGAAGTAACCCTGCTATGAGTAGGAGATTGGACTTTTGAGATCTTT
This sequence comes from Climacteris rufus, assembly GCA_013398175.1. Taxonomy (NCBI): domain Eukaryota; kingdom Metazoa; phylum Chordata; class Aves; order Passeriformes; family Climacteridae; genus Climacteris; species Climacteris rufus. The sequence goes on along the minus strand of VZRZ01004779.1, from coordinate 335,930 downwards.
CCAGCCTGAATTATCCTATGAGTTTATTCCAGTATTCAGGAACAAAGTTTCTGATGACAGGTCTGTGTAAACTGTGCCGCAATATCAAACAAATTTTTAATCGTTTTGTAATTGTATTTCATATAACAGGCTTTACAATATGTATTGGACCTCAAGAGAAAGCTCCCTGCACTAAGAGAAGATGGTAAAGAAACAGTATTTCTAGATCTTTCTGTACAACCTCTACAACCCTTATTTATGGGTCCTTATACTGTGATAAGACTAGCATCCACAAAACCTCAAATCCTTATGTATTTGGGCATCTTCTGGGTAAAAAATATTAATTCGCATTTTTGCAGATAACCTTTTTTAGACCAAAATTCTGGGGGTTTTTTATTTCATGTATCACAGGCCTTGGAACTTAATAAGCTGAGCACAGTGAGGTCTGGGAGGTCCATGGGGCAGGAGAGAAGGCATTAAGAAAAGCCCCACTGTAACCTGGGGATGATTGCTTATATTCAGCTGTGGGATTGCTTCTAGGCTTAGCATGAGCTGGCCTGAGGCTGACTAGCTGTACACCTGTCTAAAGCATAAAAATGGGTATCATCTTGTACTTGAATATCTTTTGTCTAAAAGAGGCCCTAACTACTGTGTTCAATCTGGTTTTCCGTCCATTAGACACAGCCAGGTTCTGCTGAACAAGAAGGACCTTTACAGAGATTTTGGTGAAACAAATCCTATGTGTGTGCTCCAGTGAAGGCTTGGGCCTGTGATGGATGCTGGGGTGCTGAGCTCTGCCTTGGGGTCCCAGACTCCCATAGACTGTGGGAGAACTCAGAGCCCATGGGGTGTTTAACTCTTGAAAATACAGGTTTTGTAGTTGCCCTGTTGAAGCTGGCAAGAAATTTGTTTGGGCCAATGCCATAGATACAGGGGCCTATAATCATACTTCAAAGGTTATGTCTGGTAAGGACCTGGCTGAAACTGTATTTTTAAAACTTCCAAGGGTTTCTGATAGAGCTAATAAAAGCAAAAGTCAGTAGGAGGGTGCTTATATCTTTGGAAATTAACCATTTAAGCCTTTTAAGCAGTGTGAACCAGGATTGCTGGTTTTTGTCCTAAACATAGAGTTACACAGGTTTTATGAAGACAATTATAAAAATGAAAGTTCTGTCTAATCTCTGTTGTGGGTCTTGCCCAATTTGGGCATTTCACTTAGAAAATTGTAAGTTAAAATTAGTAAAATGTCATTATCTAATTTAGGATTACTTTTCAAATAAGAATAGTGTTCATTATCTTAGTGTACTGATGTCTTTTTCCTGACATGGAACATTATTTCAAGACTGTGTTAATACTGATAAGTTTTCACTTAAGATTAAGCTTATACTTTAAATATTTTAAGAGTGATGAGATTCAGAGTGTCATGGGGTTGCAAGGCTGTATGCATAAACTATGCTGTGGTGAAAATACAGGACTGATATAAGAAATCCTCTTTTTCCTTTTCTATACTTTCCAAAGTGCCACAGAAAGAATTGTCTTTTCTGTAGATTAGAGCTCCTCATATATGTGATACACTGTTACTACCTGTGCTCTGTGTCATGTGCATTCGTCACCTGTCTGTTTTTGAAGTGAGGTCAAATTGACATATCAAACTGTACCTGTTCATTTACCGAGTGTTTATATATTACTGGAAGAAATTCTAAACCTAGTTCTAGTTACAATTCTTTTGACATCCCTAAATTTATAACCATTTAATACCATTCTCTTACATCGTTTAGGGAACCATTTTTCCCCAGTGTAATATGCCACCCTCAATACCACATTTAGTGATGGTACATATCAATCTTTTATGTGATGCTAAATCAAAAAGCCTCTTTGTCGTCTACTTAGGATGTCTCCTACTTCACACCTGTCAGTTTTCATTGTCTTTTCCATGAAGAAGTTAATCATGTTAGTTAAACACAATTTTCCCTTCATATATCCATACTGACTAGTGTGTATCTGTTAGTATGTTTGCCAGTTATTTTTCAAAATAATTACTGGAACAATTTTTGTGGTTGGCTGGGTTTGTCTTTAATATAACAAATTATACCTAGGTAGCATGTATTTGGGAGATCAGTTAACTGAAGCACTGGGCCAACAGGAAGAAATTATTTGGGAGATATACTAAAATTACAAATAGTTTTAATTGCCAGGGAATGGCACTCTGACATCTTTACCATGTGTTATTTAACCTATCACTGTTTGTCATTCTGTCTGTCCTATGTACATAAACTTTGATTCTGCATTAGCCACCTATAAGTGCATTACTGCCCCCAGCAACCTCTATTTAAACCCTTTTCCCAGCTCATTGAAATAGAAGTCAAAAGGATGTGATCAATTGCTCAGTTAAGGTAGATTGTAATCTAGCCAGATATTTACATAGCGCCTACTCCTTTGTATACAATTACTTCTTTCTTCCCCACACACTCATGTCATTTAAATGTCTTATTTTTTTTACTCTGAAGAAGAAAGTAACATCTTAATGGTGCCACAGGAGAGTCATTACAGCTAGTCAAACACTTGTCAAAATGGTTTTAGCTGGAAAACGCTTGACTATACCACAACCATTTTTGCTAGAAGTTCTTTTAAAAAACCCTAGAAACTTGTTTTATGTTGCTATCATCACTTGGTTTTGATGCTGAAATAACAAATAATCACTAATCAACATGAAACATTAAAATCACCTACATGTTTCAGGGGCAACACTTACATGAAATTTCCCTTTGTGGGAATTGATAAGGTCCCAAGTTGTTATTTCAGTTGGAATGCAATTTCAAAAGGTTAGAAGTGATCATAACATAGGTTATTCTCAGGGTTCATGACTATATGGTTTTCTGACTGTCCTAATGCCAGCCTTAATGGGAGGGCCATTTTTATTCTCAAGCCACTTGAAATATATTATTGCCAGTCACTGCTACAGGATCTTCTCCTTGTCACTTACAGGCTTTTCTTTGACACTTATAAGTTGCTGACAGTATGGGGTTTTTTTATTATTGTGTCCAACTTGAAAAATGCTACACTGTTTTGTTTCAAAGTCCAGTTACCTCTCTGATTTTTTTCCTAAATATTAAACCCATAGCTGTGTATTAGTATAGTTTCATCACTCCTCTTGAAGATGCATTTGTAATATCCTAGCGTCATCTGCCTTTCATAGACTCCAGCCCAATCTTTGCACCTCATGCATTAATTTCTTCATTTCAAATCTCATGCAATCACCCTTCTCTTTGTTCTTCTTTAAACCTGTCTTTATGATTTTTTTTTCCATTTGATACCACATTAGAAATCTACTACTCTTATATAGTTGAGTGGGATCATATCATTGTTTGAGGTTCTGTTGAATTTTATGTATGATCCTTTATAGGTGGTGCGTATTTGGTTTAATTTTTTCTAAACATAACACTGGAAAGCATCAATTTATTTTACACCTATTCCAGTTGTCCTACTAGTTATCCTAAGTACTATTGTAATATTATTCTTACTATACTGTATCACTTTTACATTTTTGGTGTTAATATAATTGGAATGTCAATAGAATTTGACATCAGCTATTCATGGTCCATTGTGCAAAAAGCTATATATACAGATACACAACAGTATGAGTTGTATTTAGCCAAAGGTACATTGTGACTGTTCTCTGAGAGTGCTTAGAAATCTCAATTTCACAGAATCACAGAATGGGTAAGATTGGAAGGGACCACAGTGGGTCATCTCATCGAACCTCCCTGCTCAAGCAGGGTCATCCTAGAACACATTAGGATTGCGTCTAGACAGTTCTTGAATATCTGGAGGGAGACTCCCCAAGCTCTCTGGACAATCTGTTCCAGTGCTTGGTCACCTGCACAGTAAAGAAGTTCTTCCTCATGTTGCCTCTTGCCCTATTGCTCAGCACCACCAAGAAGAGCCTGACTCAGTCCTCTTTACACCCTCCCTTCAGATATTGATAGACATTCATGAGGTCCCTTCTCTGTCCTCTCTTCTTGGCGCTGAACAGGCCCTCAGCCTGTCCTTGTGAGAGAGATGCTCCATTCCCCTGATCATCGTTGTCACCCTCTGCTGTACCCACACCAGGAGCTCCACATCTCTCTTGCACTGAGGAGCCCAGAACTGGGCACAGCACTCCAGATGTGGCCCTTACCAGGGTTCAGTAGAGGGGCAGGATCACCTCCCTTGTCCTGCTGGAAATGATCTTCCTAATGCACCCCAGGGTTTCATTGGCCTTCTCTGTGTTCTCTGTTACCAGGGCCTCCCCTCCACTTAGTAATGGGCTGACATTATCCTTTGTTTTCTTTTTGTTATTGATGTGTTTGAAGAAACCCTTCTTGTTGTCCTTGACATCTTTGGCCAGATTTAATTCCAGGTGGGCCTTGGCCTTACTTGTCTTATTTCCACTTACTTTCAAGTAAATCCGAAGAAAACTTTGAAATTGAGCAGTACTATCAGACAGAGTTTTTAGCTTCTCCCATCTCACCAAGGACTTGACCTCAGGCATCTGGGCATGAAATTCTCATGAACACAACACAAACCAGAGTAAAGATGCCACTTACTTCAAGAAATTATTTCATATTACATAATCATTGTAATATACAAATATTACCCTGAAAAATGTTCAAATATAGTGTTACACACAGCCTCTGACTGTTTAAGAACACAAATAAATCCAAACAGGAAATATTAAAATTGTCAATGACCTGTAGTTGATTTTTATGCTACACTTTATCTAACAAGCCTTCAAGCAGCTATTATAAAAAGCAATGAATTTTACTGACTCAGTTCAATTAACTGCTGACTTAACTCTTCCTCTGCATTGTAGCTAAGAACAACAGCATCTGGAAGAACAGCTTCTACATTTGTTTGTTTGTTTTGCTTGTGAGAGAACAAAGTGAAAATCACAGATTATTGATGTGATAGCTTTAGGAGCCTTCCTGTTTACAGTGTCTTGACCGTGTCTCAGATTAAGTAAATTTGGAGGCCAAAGGCCAAAATCCTAGGCCATAATCAGCCATTCACTGCACAAATGACAGTGTTTGTTTAAATGCCACTGCCCACTCCAGCCCCATATCTCTGCATCCCCAAAGCAGAGATGCCAAAATCGATTGTGTAACTGGCTCTGCAGCTTCCTGAATCCAAATACTAGCACTATCATACAAAGTTACTTGTCTGTGAAAAGCTGTTAGAATAAACTCAGTGACTTCACAATGAAGACAGTATGAGTCCTCACATGAGCCTTTTTGGACACACTGCTCTTTTGAGGCTATGTTGAAATTGTTGTTAACTGGTTTCATATTTTGTTGTTTGGCCCTCTCACTTGTTGAAGGTACTGGAAAGGTGTAGGTGGCTGCTGTCATCAAAAAATCACCATTCATACTGCACATGACCCAGATGAACAGTAGTTCCTTCCCTTTTCTACTTCATCTAATTGCATCCTTCTCAACATATCCATTTATTTTTCAGATTGCCTTTCAATGAGGCACAGAATTTTCCATTGGCCTCTTTGTCTCCTCCTGTAACCCCTTTCAAAATCATATTCACTATTTTCCTTAAAGGTAAACTGAGATAAAACAGTTGTGAGCTGGAGCTAAGAAACTCCCAGACTTGTAAAATTGTGTTTCCAGTCAATTACATAGGGATGGTGTAGCAACTAAAAAACACCCAGACCATGGTTGTGGAGATTCCAGGATTTAGCTTTGTAATGGCTGACAAACAAGCAAGACACAGACTTTTCTATACTAGATTGTAGTAGTGAATAAATCCCACCTAACCTGACAGGCAGGTGTCATTGACCAAGAATTAATGGTGAACTTATTTTTCAGCAAATGCACGGCATTTGTGAACTATAACAGTGTCCCAAATCCATTCTGGTGAATCTGAAGGGATATGATAGTTCCTCAGCACACTGTTTTGTTTGTATTTATTTTGCATTGTATCCACTGATGTCACCAAATTGACTTACATGGTAGCTTTTTTTGAAGTAGAAAAGTTACAGATGGACTAACAAAACTAGTTTTGCTGATAGCCAAAATATACAGGTGTCATGCAGTTCTACTTTTTTGTTGCTGTTAAATTAAAACAAATTAACAAATTCTTGACATATTTCTCCACTGACTTCATAGTATAATGTATATCAACATAAGGGAATAGTAGGAATATGCACCTAGGTGCCACTTACATGCAAACAACAATTTTCTTACTTCAGCTTAAATCCAAAGCTGTAGTTATTTTAATGTCAGTTGCCCTTTCTCAGAGCAAAACATCTCACGGTGAATGTGGGAAATGACCAGGACGCTAAATAGGATCTCCTGATCTAAAGATACATTGTTGTGAAATATTAAAGGAATCTTTGCCTGCCAAAATTATCTATACAATTTTCCCATTTGCCTGAAAAATAAAAAGCCCTTAGGATTAGGTTGGAAAGGAAGTCCCTTTGGTCTGCAAATATGTTGTTTCAGTGTTTGCAGAAAGTGAGGAAATTCTGAAAAGTATACCAAGTTTGCCATCCAGCCAGCTGCCTGCTGCTGCCCAAGGCAGTGAGCATCAATTTTCCAAAAATCAGTACTTTGGAGTTTCATGTCAGAGTCTTAAACACAAAAGAACCTCAGTTTAAAATACGGTCGAGACAATACCTACATCGTTGTACTAAGAGACTGAATACAACAAAAGCCTTAATGATCCATTGATGATATAGGGAGATGTTTTTTACTGAACCCAAAGCCACAGTGAACTGTGATATCAGCCACTAACAGCACACAGCATATTTGCCAAAGATACTGACAGTTTGTGGAGACAGGTACACAGATGGACTACACCCCAAGAAGTGCAAACTTTTTTCTTTAGTGGCAGAAGAGCAAGCAGTTCTTTATTCTTATTTTGGCTAGGGTCAGACTCTGACAACCTTCTGCAGCTTTTGTAGTGCCTTATTCCAGTAACTCAGCTACAATCTAGGAGAAAAGGAGCATTATTCAAGGCAGGTAAACAGAGCAGAACCTGGCCCTTTGTCAGTAAATGATTTGCAGGAAGGTCTTTTAAAAATTTACTGTGAATGACTGTTTGCTTGCCTTGAGGCAGCAAACAAAGACAACCTCCAAATCCCACTGTAGCATTTGGCAAGTGTAATCCTAGCCAGTGTATTTCAGTTGATTTCAAACACACTGTCCTAAGTGAAATGGGAATTTCAAGGAAGCAGGCGTAAAAGATGCTGGCAAATGAATCTCTGCTACAAAGGCTGAAATGGGGGATTACAAATGAGTGATCTCTTTAGTTAGCCTGCTAAATTGGTGTGCAGGCCTGGAAAAAGGGAACAATGAACACCTCCTGACACCAGGCTGTTTGTCTGGTGAGTACCCCTCAGTGCAAATGTTGGTACTGTGTGAGTATTTTTTGTGTTTCTGTAAAGTCCTAATGAGCTCCTTGGGTGAGAGTGAAACCCTTTGCTTTTTCACACTGTGCTCAAGACCCTTAAACTTCATGGGGTCAGGCCTAAAGAAAGGGTAATGGACCATGAGGTCCAGCTTAATAGACCCGATATTAACACAGCAGCAAGAATGTCATCAAATGCAAAGTTTAGGGGAGGCAATGAATGAAGTATTTGTTACATTTAAATAATATACAAAGATTATAACAGAGTAGTAGCACTATATCAATGTCATCATGCGGGACTTTGAAAATCCCCCATGTAAGAATTAACTCAGCAATGCATCCTTGTATAATAAACACCACAATTTACCTACGTTCTAAAAGATTAATTACACGAATGTGTGTTAAATATCATATCTAGGCAGTAATATTTATCATAAATCCTCATTAATCTTTGACCTTGAAAAACCTATGTATAAGAAAACCTCTCTGCTCTATTAGATCACAGTAAGAGAATATTTGCATATAAGTGAAGAGTTTGTTCGTTCAATGGCTGAGATTTCAGTACTGGTACATCAACAGTTTTATTGGAAAGTGAATGAGATTTCTCACTTTTAGTTTAGCCCTGAAATACTTAGTTGTGCAATTAATGTTTTATCTGATTAATGAAGTGAATTGATAACTCATGTGAAATTATGAACCAATATGGGGTCTAAGCCTTCTTGACAGTAACATTCATTTTAATATGAAATAATAAAATAGCATATGCTAATAAAAGCCCTGATTAAAGCAAATGAAGGAGTACAGTTATTTAGGAACAGTGGGTATCAACAACTCAACAGCTTACTTAATAATTGTTTAACTTCTTTTCATAGTCTTACATTTGTAAGCCCAGAACACTGCATTTGAAATATCTCAATATTAAACTTTATTTGTAGACAAGGAGCTTTTAGCATTATCTCTACTTTGTATTGTAAGAAGAGTAAAATATAGATATAAATAGCAACTTGGTGAGCTTTCTGAAAGTGGCAAAAACACATTTCTAGGAAAAAAAAAATTTTTCACTGGGTAGAGTTCAGTTCTCTTTTAAAGACTAAGCAAAATGATTTCCAATGATATAATTCAAAGTGAACCTACTTTGTGAGAAGTTTGTGTTGTCCCTTTGAAATACAGCCTCACACAGATGCTTGAAATGGGAAACAAAAATTAAGCAAAAGGGATATTAGAAGTTAGCAATTTTGTTTAATTTTGCAGAAATAAAAATTTATTTTTACCTTGGAAACAAGGGAAAATTTCCCATGTGTGATGCCTGACGTTGTTCAGATGGGCCATTCACCAGTATATGTTTACAGGTGATGGGAATAAAGAATGTCCCTGACCCATCTGGGGTCTCCAGAGGGATGGAAAGGCTGGTGTCTGCTCTTGGTGAGCAAACAAAAGCAGTGGAGCAGCATTTCCTTCTTTTCTGCCATAGGACAGTTGCAAACAGGTCACCTAAAACACAATTTTTTAAAATTCTTTCTGCGTTTAATTAAAGGTTGATAGGTTGATGGAGAACAGGTCCTCTTCCCAGGGTGGCTTTCTTCGCACCAAGACTTTGTGTAGAAACAGTTATGCAGCTGAGCCTTCCCTGCGTTGGCCAGGGAGATGGCAGGAGATATGGAACTGGTCTGGCCTGGCCCAACAACCACAGGTAGCAGCAGAAACTGCACAAAACTGTGGTTGTCTCGTTAGGGGACTCAGGTGGAGACCTCCCTGTTCCGTGTGAAAGCTGCACCCACAACAGTTGTGCTTCTAAAGCAAGCTGATGAGCTTGTTAACATCCCCAGACCACTCAAGCCTGGACAGCAAGCCAGGCTGTACAATGGAGGAGGCAGCCCTGAAATCAAAGGAACAAATTGCTTCACTGATGTCTCTGTTGTGACTGTTAGAGAAAGATGGAAACCAAGGCAATTGCCAAGTGTATTACTGATTTCACTGTTTGCTGCCTCTCACATTAATATTAGGTGCTCATCCTCCTTTCTGAAAGTTAGTGGTTCAGCATTTCATTTAATCATTAAAACATAATAAAACACAATAATCCTTTAAATTTAAATAATTTTTATTAAATTATTTTGAGAAAAACTGAACCTCCCTGCTCAAAATTTCTATGTTTTAAAATTTCTAACTTGATGTTCATGAGTAGGGAAGGAAAGCACATTGAACTCCCCATGTATTCTAACACAATTTCCCAGACTTTGGTATAGCTCAAAGCTTTGCATGGAGAAGCCGTACATGGCTGATCCTGGCACTTTCCAGTAGCAGCTCCACTAGCAAGTTACCTCAAGACTAAAGACGTCATCATTTTGGTCATAATTGGACACTATCATTTTAGTCAAGAATTCTTGATGAGAATGAAGCTCTAGTGCAGGAGTATGCATGTCTGCATTAATTTTGAGATTAAGTTTTATCAATACTGAGTGAAATAAAAGTAATATCTTCCCTTACATAGAACCCTGTTCCATTTTGAATTTGACTTGGGCACTTTTAAAAATAGATTTCTCTATCTGTCAGTGAGGACAGATTCAAATATCCAGGACTGGAGGTGTCTTTTTCCCCACTTCAATATGAGCAAAGTGACCAGAGATTATTAGATGATAAGGAGAACAAAGTGGCTTTCAAGTTTATCATCTGAGGTTGCTTCATACCATCCGTGATTTGTGAACATATGTTGCAGCCTTGAAAGAAAACAACAGCTCTGAAGGATTTTAAGTTTTCCTTGAAAATTTATGAAGCTAGCAATTCAAAGTCAGTTGAAATCTGAACTTAACTGTTCTAACTGTAGGAAAACTAACTACAATGAAATAATACAGTTAAGATTCAAACAATGAGAATCAAAGTAATTGTTATATAAATAAAATGCTATGAAGTCACAAATTATATTGAGCAGTGGGTGAAATCAAGGAAACACTGTGTGCTTTAAATCATGAATATATGTAACACAAACTCAGAGAAGGACTTGAAATCTGTTCTTAGTTCTTGAACAAGTGGTATATGAAGTGTGAAATATGCATACAAATATATGAAATATGCATCAGCTAATAAGAAAAGTAGTGACTTTAGGCTTTTTTGTCTTGTGTTTTCCACTGGTTACTCTAAGAAGCTTCCTGCTTCTCATTTAAGTCTTCTAGATCGCAGTTCAGGAGAATATCAGTTAGGATTTGAGATGTGCTACTTTAATGGGGATCCATGCTCTTATTTTTGATCGTCCGGCTCAGACCAGATGTCTCATGAAGTCTGGTGTAAATGGTTCAGTAGTTAAAGGAAAAGATAACCTTCAGATGGCATGGCCTTTGGAGCATGAGGGTTAGAGCTGTAGTCAGCCAATTTCATTCCTTTTTGATAATTCATACCAAGCAGTTTACTTTAATCACAAGGCTCCTCAGGGCAGAATGCTATGTGACTTCTTGTTGTCTTCATTTGGCCTGAAGACATTGGTGTTTTCCAGAGAAAACCGTGTGTGTCAGGTTTCCCACCTCAATAAGAAAGAACAGTCCATACTCAATGGCTCATACTTGACCGGAAATCAGTCTAGCATGCAGCAGACTTGCATTCAGAATATAAAAATCCACTCCAGAATACGTGACTGCTAATATTTCTTTGTCTGTCTCCCAGCTTTTCTGTGAGTAGTAAAAATCTCTTCAAAGGAATAAGAGCAATCTGCACCTGTATATATAATATATGTAAAATATGCAACATATTTAGTAAGATGAATAAACCTTGCAAAATTAAGGAATTGGAAGTTTATACATATAATTGTTATTCCAGTGTATATCTCTCCACCTAGACATGAGGGTTTGACCTACATGTCTATGCAAGGTCTGAAAAAGAACTAGTTATTTTGAAAATCTACTGTATAATGCAGGGGTCTGAAGAGCAGGAGCGTAAACACACCCAGAGTTTCTTATAGAACAGAAGCAGAACATTGCACTTGTAAGCAAGGAACAAACTTCTGAGTTATATTATAATATTTATATTACTGCTATTGTTAACAAAATCATGACTTAAACAGATGCTGCTCTGCATTGCTTTCCTGTAAATAAACCTATTGTTTTCTTCAGTTTACACCATTATACATAAATAAGAGAGAACTAAAAGACTCTGAACAACTCTCCAGAGTTAAACTATGCAAACTCTCCTGATTAAGCATTGCTGAACATCTTGGATCTCAAAGTCTCTTTTATTTACATAGTAAATATTAATTTCAATAATGTATTCAGATTTTAGCTGAAGTATTTCTCACTGTCATCAGTCAAAAAAGCACAGTAACTGCTCACAGAGCCCAGAACAGACTTTATCAGGAGTGACATATCTCACTTCTGATGATGGAGAGAACAGAAACAGGATACAAAAGCCAAAATCTCACAGAATTATAGCATTTTAGGAAGCTTTCCATTGGTATGATCTAGTGTTTAATATGCATTCTTATATTAATACACTTATATTAGTACACTTATATTAGTAAAGCACACCAGTTTGTAATAATCTGACAGCAGAGTGCAATCTTCTGCCTGACAAAGATGACAGAGGAAAAACGTAGTGAGAATCTGTTATCCTGTTACATTCTTTTGCAACGATGGAGCTCAGTAAATGCATTTCCAGGAACAGCTGTTGCACAAGGCTGCACACTGACACCAACAGACAAGACAGCTGGCAAGCAACCATTCAGGGCTGTGGGTAGCTTTCTCACACAGTTGCCACCAAAATCCCGGACTGCAGCTTCCAGGTGGAGAAGAATGGGTGTGGTAAAGCTAACTTTACCTGCTTTGAACTCGACTCAGAATAGTCAAGTAGGTGTGACCCCAAACTAAGAGGGTTGCATCTGCTGAAAGTCATAATGTGAAAACTGAAAGCAGTAATACTATTCCTTCCCTGGAACTCCAGAGTCTGTCTTTTCATTATGAAACACCCCACCATTTTTCTGTATATCAATGGTAGCAAGATCTCTGCCCACAAAATGTTTCCAAGACTAAGGGTAACCTGCAAGGAAAGCCTGCCTGTTCAATAGTCAGTGTCCTGGGCTTAGATTGTCTTTCCAATATTTGTAAACTAACAGTTATTTGCTTAGACAGAATAAAAAGCAATGACAAAGTGAAAAATGAATACTCCAGTTCGAAACCTAAGCATACCCTCAAAATTTTACACTGAAATGATCAAAATAATGGATCTTCTCTTCCTAGCATGAAGGTACAAAATGTGTAGCAATAAATATTTTCTCATTCAGCAAAGTACGAAAAGTACAAAAATATTTTCTCATTCAGTAAAGGTACAAAGTTGAAGCAGAATCACTTCAGTATCTTCTCTGGATTGTGTTGTGTTAGAGGGAAGTCTGGCCAGGATTCTGAGAGACAGGACAGGGCATGTGAACACCACTAACTTTCCTCTGGTTTTTTATACATCATTTCCCTTGTAGGCAAAATCAAATATCTGAATCACTCCTGCATAATGGTTGCATCCAGTCTGAATTCCTTTTATTTGCAAACGGATCTGCAGACTAATGAGGCAGATTAAGTACCAGTCTGTCACAGTGAAAACAGAGGTAATGCACTGAGTGCCTGAGAGTAAGGAAAAAAAGATGCAAAGTGCAAGCACTTTCCTTCAGCACACAGAACATGAGGAGATTATTTCACTGCAAAATGAGGTCCTGTAGGGACATGTAGGACCTATAGGAAACCCTGTTTCTTCTGTTAATTAAAGTAACTGCTTCTACTTAAGTGTTTGTCAAAACTAACCTCCATTTGGATTACTATTTGCTGGGGGAGAAATAATGCCCCTTGCAGAAGAGACAGAGGAAGGTATGTTAAACTGAAAATGTAGTGGACACACAGCCTCTATGTGCCACTCAACACAAAAGCATGCTACCCTGCACATGGCATACCCTGCACCATGGCCAGAACTCATTTTTTCATTTGAAAGGAAGAGTGAGCAAACCCCCTAAAAGTTATTGCATAGTCCTGCTTCCTTATCGGCTGCTAGAGGAAAAAACTCCTACAGGAGTTCCTCTGCGATTACTTTAACTTGGTGGCTCTCCTCCCTGGAGGTTCTCCCTTATCTGTAAAATCAACCTACATTGAAATCCGTCTGGTGAAAGCCACTTGTGTGTCTGTACAAGGGGTTTCCTTGGTGAGCAACAGGAGATGGGGTCAAGGAAGGAGCTTTCCAGGCACTGAGAGCAGATGGACCTGGACAGGTGGAACTTCACAACTTTGATTTTCTGCCTATGAGAGGTCCAGACAGACCTCACTTCAACAGGACATTTCTCTTTGGTTGGTGGATTCAGTGGGTAAGGTTCGGAAGGGAAGAGGGTAAATCTGAAAAAATACGAAAAAAGGTTACAGTTGACTGAAATGTTTAGGATTTCATTTTTTTGTTTTCTCTTAGTTAAATTCAACCTCTTTTAAAATCCTTGGTATGAGGATCTGCAGGAGAAATGGATGGAAGATCCAACAGTACACTGCAATAGGGAAGCTTCTCCTCGTTGCAATTTTGCTTCCAGTATGCAGATGCCAAGAAAGGACCAACACCATCTATTTTGGGGATCAATTTTCCATAAGTTTGTTTCTCAGATTCTTGTCAGAGCACAGGACTGCTGTTGCATGTTGCACCCCCTGCGCTCATTTGGCAAGCCTAGATTTTCAGTGCTACAAGGTCATTTCTGCGAGTGAAGGCTTTTCTTTCTTTTGAGAAATTATCTACTAGGGACTAAAACAAGTAACTGGGAGGCAAAATCTGACCAGAACTTATGTATTTCCTTGTGTATTCATCCTTTGCATGGTTAAAATACCAAATTATCCTTATTTAGTCTCAGTTATGATTAAATCTTGTTTACTAAAGGAATTTTCATATGTGGGAAATAAATTACTATATTCAAATACAGAGTATATAAACTGTACAAAATGGTTTCCTCTTTACATTTCATGTGGTCAAATTCACATCAAAACGTCAACAAATTTCTAATACTTTTTAATTGTAGAAAGGCCTTCAGAGATTCAAAGCAATAATTAAATGCATTTCTATTTTCCTAGACATGTCACCTTATCTGCTCTGGTTAATAACATTTCCAAACCCCAACCTGTCATACTAACAAGCCTCTACATATTTTAAAAATACTTTCTCTTTTCTCTTTTTCCAAATTTTTTGCATTTTTGTCTTCTTCCTTTTTTCTTTTTCTTTTTTCTCTTCACTTTCTTTTCTCCTGTCTTTTTTCTCTTTTTTTCCCTCTTTCCCCCTCTTTTTTCCCTTCTCTCCTTTCTCATTCCTTTTTCCCCTTTTTTCCTTCTTTTCCCGTATTTTCCCCCTTTCCTTTTTTCTTCTTTTCCTTTTTCCTTTTTTTACTGTTTTTACTGATTTTTTTTTTACTATTTTTCTTTCCTTTTTTCTTTTTTCTTTTTTTTTTTTTTCTTTTTTTCTTTCCTTTTTTTTTTTTTTTTTCGTTTTTTTTTTTACTATTTTTCTTTCCTTTTTTTTTTTTTTTTTCGTTTTTTTTTTTACTATTTTTCTTTCCTTTTTTTTTTTTTCTTTTCTCTCTTTGCCGCTCAGGGTGGGTGGGCTCGGTGCCTGAGCACGTGCTGCCACCAGGAGGATGCCTGCGCTCCTCCCGGCCTTCGCTCCAGCGCTTCACCTTCTCGTCAAAGGTTTTGACAAAGCTCATGGGGTATATAAACACAGTGAGAGTGAACTAACGAGCTACCCCAGGGCTGCATAGAAATTATAGCTAGAAGTGACTTAAGTGGCTGTTAGTGCCCACGCTGTTATGCGTGAGTAAATGTGTGTTGAATTGCACTAACGTGGCTGCCACATGCTGTGAAATAAATACAGCAGTGGAAACCACTCCATGCTAGCGGTGACTCTTTCAAAACAATCGGGACACTAAGTGCCCAGATGAAATAACTATGTACTCTTTCATAACAGATTGTGACAATTTGATATCCTTAATCTTAACAGCAAAACATTATATTTGTTTTAGGAATCTTTTTTCAGTTACTTGCAGTAGCAATTTAAGTATATTTCTAGATTACAGACACACACATAGGTATGGGGTAGGTGTAAGTCTCCTAATGCAATTGGAGTCATTGGAGCTACCTCAGTATTTATCATTTGAAGAGCTTCTCAGGAATTCTGAAGGAATTCTCTAAGAATTCCTCTGTAGAAAATGCTGGTACTACAGCTGCCTTTGCAGTCTCTGATAATTTATTTAATGTTATTTGTGGGAAAATTTCAGTTATCCAAAGCTAATTGGAAGTTTTTTTTTTTTTTTTTTTTTCCTAGTGAAACCAACTACCCAGTCCTGGACTATTCAGCTAACCTTTACTATAAAGATCCATTTCTACAGGCAGACACAAGCACATAGGAATATTATGCACAAGCAGTCCATAAATAAAACATACTTGCCTTTGCCAGACTGTGAGCCTGGATTCTTTCCGCTGTCATTCCTTAGTATATCAGTGATTTGTCCTGTGATCCTGAGAGTTTCTTAGCCTAGCTCTACCTTGTGATCCTTAGATCAAGATCAACTAAATAATTGTCATGAATCATTAACCTCTTTGGGACTGGAAAGGAGTTCTGAGGCGTAATGGCCTTTCCTTCCAGCCAAAATGCCTGATGACATCTCTTCTGGTGGATAATGCAATAGCATCTGCCAAGGCTTTCTAGTAACAACTTCCTTCTGACACTGGGGAGTGACATTAGAGGATAAAGCAGCTTACAAATGCCACCTTCACACCATCCAAGTACCACTGCAACACACACCATTTTATAGCTCCTAATGAACACTAGTGATAGATTACCTGTTTCCACGAAAATTCAGCCCAGATATGACTGGGGAAAGGCCTTATCTTTAGTTCTGATTAGCAATATATTTCATCTTAAAACACTCAGATATCCATAGCACCAGGCAGATGGTTGGCTCCTTCACTGAATCCTGAGACCATCTCAAGGTGGCCAGTGTAGCAGCTGAAAATTGAGACAACTGCACAATATTCCTATGTGCTGGCAGGCAGAGCTGAAGGGTCCCAAGCACCCAAGGGAAGCCAGAAGACGTGGTTTGCCTGTGCCTATAGCCCTGCCTTCCTGTGTCCTTCCCAAAAGATGAACAGATCCCAATCGTTTGGCTTATTTGATGGGCACTTCTGAATCAGGAAGAGGCAACTTCTCAATGTCCATATATTTGAAGCCTATAACGTTTGTATGGCCGTACCTGTTGCACAGGACACAAAAGAAAGACGCAGACACGCATTGAAGAGAGAGAGAGCCAAGACTGCGGGCCAAAAGGCTGGGGGTCGAGACCCCGCACTTTATTTTATATCCTCCAGAAACCACAGTGGATTGGAGGGAGAACTTGCCGCCCCTCCATCACACTGGTCAAAAGAAATATCCATCAGATTTCTCCACCCAGGAGAAAGGAATGCAAACAATAGAACACAGTTAGGAAAACATGGCTATGTTTAGAGAGAATGTGTGAGAAACTGTTACAGAAGAATGAAAACATTGAAGAACTGCAAAACTCAGGGCAACACATACCTGTATCAAAATGTGAATAGGAAGAGCCACATTGCAAGGGACACTCTATTTTCTTTAAAACAATTTTCAAATTTTATTAGCTCCTAATAGGCAGTCTTTTTTTTTTTTTTTT
>VZRZ01004779.1:304205-318852 GCA_013398175.1 Climacteris rufus | reverse complement strand
TTTTTTTTTTTTTTTGTTAGTACTGGTGGTATGTATTCTAAGACTATTTCCTTTACTAAGCTGTTCTATTAAGAAGGAGTAGCAGGTCTCTTTTGAATTTTTGAGAGCATTGTACCACTGACCATAAGTAGAAAAGTCAGAACTATGTGGTAATTCATCCTTAATGAAAGCGTATTCTTGAAAACTTTTATTTTGCTTTATTTTCTATCTGTATCCTATTGGTGTCAGCACCCTCTTCTCATGTTCTGCACTTTAGAAATGATGAACACATTTTAAATGCTAAGCCTAGCCTGGATTTTCAGAGCTGTGTGCAACTACAGAAGGTTTCAAAGAGCTCTAGGAAATGGAAATTCACTAAAGAACTAACTAGTCCCACAAGGGTCAGTCTGAAAAATGCACAAACAAACTTCACAGGAGCTGCTAGTCTGTGCTTCCAGGCTTGAGCTTTCTACCTGCTTGCAATATAATACAGAGTTTCCCTTAGCGACTCATTTTGTCTGCACAAATCTCTGAAGGCTTTCTGCTACAACCACCCTTTGCTTTTTTTACACATCCTGGTGAGGAGTCTCTTTGGACTTAGACCATTTTAGTCAAAGGGTGCTCCATAGGTGCTGGCCCTTTGGCTTAACAGGAAAGGAATATTTTTTTCTTGTGACAAAGGTATGAGGAAGCTTTGCAGATTATGTAAGAAGAAGCTTTTTTCAAGGAAGCCCAAGCTACTGTACAGGCAAGAAATCCACCAAAAAAGGAGAATCTAATGCTCAAACTCAGATCTAGTGGCTGGGCTTCCGTGGTGCTCCCATGACCCATTACAGGTCCTTGTAGGACCAGAAAGAAATTATGTTCCTGGTGTTGAAAGCTTCAAGTGCTACTACTCAAAGCCAGTTAGTCTGCCAACAGCATTGGTCTTCCCAATACAGGTCAGAGGGAGGTTCCACCAAGCTGACAGAGGTAGGAACTGCTGGGCGAGACACCCTGCTCCTACTGACTGGGCAAAGCTCATGTCCATGGAGAGGTGTTACCACTGCCCACTTGGTCTCCCCTAGCTCCATGTGAAAGCAGGAAGCAGGGGTGGAGCAATTTTAGTTGAAGTATGAAACAAACACAGGCTATAATGATATTTATCCATTGCTCTTGTTACTGTTGTTCCTGGCATAATACATTGAATTTCACAGGAAACTGTGGTGAGATTCTGGGGAGAGAAGCTTTCCTTTTTGGAGCTGCTATTCAGTGTTTGAAATCTTAATGGAAGTTTCCTTCAGGAAAAACAGGCAATGTTAAAATTAGATACTGATGTATGACTTTTGTCCCTTTTATTTACAAAGACTAAACCCAAAGTTATCAAAAAAAGGCAAACACCTTATTCTCAATTTTAAAATCCTTTCAGCAGAACTGCCATGAAAAGATGTCTCTGGCTATTGACTTCCTGTGAGGCCATGTCTAATACTTGCTGTCATCGTTTTCTTGCTTTTCTGATGTTTCTGTGTTAGCATGCTGTAATTTTGCTGCTTCTTTTCACACCTACCTCCTTCAAATGGTGTCCACACCTCTGTATTTTTATCCAGCCCAAAACTCCTTTTGTTGTCTTTTTTTTGTCCTTTTTTGTTTTTTGGGATTTTTACAATGGTGCATGTTGCTACGAGATTGGCAATGGCTCTTTCCTTAAGCAGTCTAATTCCATGAGGGAGCTTTGCTGTTTCCTATATTTTATTCTGAATGAAAAACAGCTGTTACAAGCAACATCTACAAGGAGATTTTGTTCAAGCCATAGCCTAGTGCACCCTAACCCTCACTGAAACCATCTTTCAGAGTGAAATTCTGACTTTGAGATTTGACCTTTACAAGGGGTCTGAGGTGCCTAGAAAAAACTTTTTACATTAACTAAGTATATTGAAGGTGAAAGTTCAGACTATAGAGTCAGAAGTGTTGTTCTTTTACAGAAAGAACTTTAAAACCAGATCAAAACACTGCATCATGTTACTGCAAGGCAGGCATCGCAGCTGGTCTGTGAATTGCAGAGCTGGAGGCCGTTCAGCAGCTTGGTTTGTTCCCCTCATGACCACAGGAGACTCTTATCTTACACTGGGCTCCTTCCTCTATGAACCAACCCACCAGCACATCAGCCTCAGCTCACAGCCAGGTGTGCCTGGCTGTAATTTTAAAGAGCACTGCTCTCTGATGTCCTCTTACATCTCATCTACACACTTGGATGTCTCTTGCACATCACAGAGCATCACTGTATTCTTATCCCTGGAAAACCACACCAGGAGGATGATCCCAGGAAAAAGTATGTTTAGGACCATCTGTGGACCAGGAGAGTTGTGTCTCTCAGGGAAGAAACATCGCAAATATGTGAAGGACAATTTTCCTGGGCCTAAGTATGGAGACATGCATGGAAAGGATGAAAAGGAACCAGATTTATGTCCCACCAGCACAGAGGTGAGCTCCACCTAGAAACCCTTCCTCTCCCCCTGCTAACAGAGAGATGTATGGACTCACACATTTCTGAGGAATGGGATGGGAAGGTTTAAAAATCTCATCTCCCCTCTGAAATATTGGAGCTCCATTCACAGATCTCCAGACAAGAGTAATAGGGTCTTTTCTTTCTGACTTGTACAACTTCCTGTGTCATGAGTCAAGCCCAAGTGAGATAGACTGGAGACTGGGGAATGGGGGATGGTGGTGCTGTCAGCAGGAGCCTCTTGCTGCAAACACAAAGGGTAGGTCACTGCCAAGGCAGCCCACTGCTGGTCCATGTGCCTGGCTAAATTGTGTTCTCCTTGTCCTCCTCTAAGTCATGACCTTGTGGTAAAAAGGTCTTGCCTACAATCAAAGCATAAACATTCATTGGAAAACCTGACATAAGTCAATAGTGATGCATCCACAGGTAGCTGCAACATGTGTATCTTGTTCTTAAGAGCTGCCAATCACATTTGGAAGGAGAAAAATCACCATGTACAGGCAACCAAGTCCAGCATGGACCAAGACATTTATAGTCACTGTCTGAGAGTAAAACCAGATACAATATATTCAGTGGCAGGGATCCATCACTCACAGACACTATGAGGGAAATTATTTCATAAAAGTGTCATTTGCTATTGTAAATGATGTAAATACCACATGAATAGTATAAACTTTTTTGTATTGCACATGTGCAAAGGCTGCTCTTGAAAAAATTTAGAAGTTGTAAGGTCAGTGATCTCCAAGTTAGAAAAGGCTTTCAGAACTTACATTTTGACATTAACTGCAGTTACATTACAAAATACCATTTTCGCCACGGGAACTTCATCCATCAGGCAGGATGTGGAACCCACTCAGAGAAGAAACTGTTCTGTGTTTTCCTTTAGCCACACTATTCTGCATCTACTGTGGTCCATGTGCAGGGCTGTGTTCAACTTACCTTCCTAGGGCTCTGCCCTGACACTTCTTTGAAGTGAATCTGTTTCAAGCAGTTATTCATAAGGCTTCCCATGACAGGGCTCTAACATTATTTTATGAAAGCTCCATTCCTCAGAACAGTAAGTATTATGTAGACCTTTTTGTCCACATAATAACTGTTATTGTTGCTGCTGCTGTTGTTATTTTTCCATAAGACTTCTGGAGAAAAAGAAACATGATGCTGTTTTATGGAGTGTAAACTAAAGCACATATACTGTGTAAACTGACTAATAATGTGCAGACAGCCATCATTTGGCATTTCTGAAATTATTTTCAATTAATATCACAGCCATTTCATGTTGTTTAATTATTTTTAATGTCATTTTAGAAAGAGTGACAAATAGAGTAGTTTAACATTCCTACAGCCAAGCCAATTTGCTTCTGGTTAAATATCTGCACCAGAAAATGATGGATTATTGAAATCAATTTTAGCAGGAATTAACAAATTAATTTAGTCATGTCCAGTTAAGGGAGGAAGTTTAAGAGAAACTGATGCTTGCAGTTTAGGCACAGATAATTTAGAAGGAAGTCGATCTCCTAGCAAAAAGTAAATAAAAAGTAGTGAGCCAGACCTAATATTAGATTTCTCTTAAATAGTTTATGTAAAGGGCAATTGCAGTGCATGGCCAACAACAAAAGAAAACACTAAAAGTGAACATGATCTCTCTGGGAGTCCTGAGGTGTAGTGAAGGGTCCAATTTGCGTTGTACCTTGCCCATAGTGAGATGAAATCCGTGCTGCAGTATTTACTGTATCTGTTTAGAAATGGAACATCATAATTGATGCAATACAAAAATAAGGTGGTGAAATTGCAAATAAATAGTCATTGAAGGTACAGATACATGTATCTGAAGTGAACTTTCAAGTTAATTTAGGCAGAGTTGATTTTCTTCTTGCTTGTTAGCAGTAAAAGGCTGTAACTTTATCCATGGCTCTGCAGGGTACGCACAAAATTGATCAATTCAGAGGTGAACTCTTTGCTTGAGCTGTGGTTACTGAAAACCATCAGCTGCTTTCAGGGGAATCAAAGTTGCTGATGGCAATGCAAATACAGTAAAAGCATCTCGGGTGTTCTGAGGGTATATCACATAGCAGGGAACCAACTGATCACCAGTAGCTCCCACAAATGTTTCTGTGAGTTAACGTTGTTAAATGAGTTAGCCAGGTTAGCCAGCATGCCCCAAACAACCTGAATTTACTGAATTAATTCCCTTTAAACTGATTTTGAAAGGGCCACAACAAAAACATAATTTAGTTTCTGCATACTTCAGTAGAATGTGGAAAACAATATGGAGGGCCATTTTGGGTTGCAAGGGCGTATTGACTTAGAGAGAGAGAGCAACAAATCAGGAATTCTACCATTTCTTTTTGTAGCTCCTGGACTAGCTGGCTGGCATCTAGTCAGCTCATAACTTCAGCAAAATAAGCTCAAAGCTGTTCACACCCTTCTGTGCATTGGCAGTGATCTGTCACATCTCCACACTGAAACATCAGACATAAAAGAAAAAGTTCTTAAGGTATTTGACTTTGGACTCCCCTAATTTCCTGTTTATCTAATAATTTTCCTTCAGAATGGAAGGTTAGGAAAGTAACAATGAAAAAACAGGAGCTGTACTGACTTGGTGTCTCAGGCACAAGTTTGAGAATGGCCACAACTGTAAATGGGAAGGAAGATTTTTTGCTTTGAAACTTCAATTTCCAGCAGCAAAAAGCAACATTTCTGTTCACAAAGAAATCACATTTGCTTCAAACTGCAGATCTGGAAAACTGCTTCAAAGTGTTATAGATCTTCTGGTACATTGCAGAATCACAGCATGGACTTGGTCACTTCATGATCATCATCATTCTGGACCCTGTGGTTAGGCATGTTGTTTCTCTAAGGAACTAAATAGGTATACCACCTTTCAGAAGAAAACTAACTTTTAGATGGAAGGGGAATTGTGACAACCTTTACCTGGAAAAGTTTAAGCCACAGATGAGCATAATTTGCTGTGTTTCCCCTGACCTGAATACAATGCCTGGTGGGAGGGTGTTTCTACTGCAACCTGTGGTGGTCACAATGGAGAGGAGCCTTAACACAGCATCCTGAGGAACATTTCTGCTTTTCCTCAGAGGAAGTCAATAAGTTCCTCCTCTACAGTTTTAGCCTTTTTTCCTACAGTGTTTGAATCCAACTAGCTGCTTTTGGGAACCTGGGAGTCAGGAAAAATCTTCATGCTATTTCTTACAATTTTTTCCACAACCAGCCATGGGCCATTTTTGAGTACAGGGTAGTGGCACAGTCACACATTTAGGTTGACCAGCCACTGCTGGTTTTCACCTCAACCATCAGATAAGCGCTTTCCAAGGCTTTTATTTCTTGTTTGTGTAATTTTATGTGCCTGCATTTGGGGGAGAACAAGGTTCTGTTTTATTCCTGTTTATCTCACTCTTCAGTATCTCTGGGTAATAAGTCAGAGGAAAGTTGTTTGTAAGGTATCATTTCACAGCTCAGTTGTGAGCACGTTCATGTAAAGCCACATTCTGTGCTTGTTTATAGTTTGCAGCTCTGGTGGTTTCACTGGGGATTTGATGGAAGGAATAAGGTTGAGATGCAGCTCTGTGAGTCCAATCCCGCCTAATTTATTCCAGCAAAAAAAAGCTTGTGGGCTTCCTCCTCCTAATACCCCATGCAATGGAAGGAAACATATGCTCCTCCAAGTGACCATGGAAACTGGTGCCTGTGTTTCCAAGGTGATTTTCTGGCAAGTGGCCGAAGGAGGAAGCGTTAACAAAACAAGATCCTGGGCAGCAGAAAGCATCCACATTCCTGGTGATGCAGCAGCCTGCACTGAGGAGAACAAAGCCACAGAGACAAACAGAAAACTCCTCATTTTAAAATCATCATAGATGCCAAACACCTGGCAAAGGATGGGTAACTTGATCTGTGGTTCCAGTTTCCTCACACATCTATCTGTTTCCTTTTCTGTTTCTGTCTGGTGAATGAGCTCAGTCTTACCCAACTAACATCTTAAGGCTCATATAATCTCACTTTCAATATAAAATAAAAAAGCAAAGTAACACAAGGAGAGAAAAAGGCTGCTTAAAACTGAGTCATACCTTGAGGTAAGGAAATTATCACGCTCTGTATATAAATATATGTCTATATGTGTGTGTATGTATCTATATTTAATGTTTCATAGTAGTAAATAAGAGTGGGTTTCTATCTTGCAGTTTGCAAGACATGGAAGATGTGAAGAGAGATAAATTTCTCTTTCAAGTGCAATAAAGAGACTTTGCAGAGCACATGTGTATTCCTCCAGGGGCTCCAAACCAGCACACAGCAGAACCCCTCATTCCCATCCTTCAGGAGGATCAAAACTCTCCTTGTCTGCCTGTCAGTGTAATTCCTTCTTGGAATCAACTTGAAATACAGTGAGGTGCAGTGTGACACAACAGAGTGGAGGAAGAGGAAGGACTGGTGACAAGCTCATTTCCTTTTGCAGCAGAGGGGAAGAGGAGTTGATACAGGTAGATATATGTGCTCCTCCAACTCCTGTGCAGGCATTAAAGCCTGTCACAGAATGCTCTCACATCATCAGTTCTGGAGTCTACTGGTGTGCATCACTGACTTGACCGCAAGCCAGCACAGACGTAGCATCTAACAGTGGAACAACTCCACAGCAGTGATGTTACTGAAGATTGGCTGTAAATTAAGACCATTCCCAGCAGAAGAGCTACTCATCCTGATAGAAGTCTGATTGGGAAATAAAGCTGTTTCTTTCTGTTGGAAGAGAAGGAACCAAAGGAGTTTGAAGTTTCTCTCTACCTATTGGGAGATGTTACTGAGTATCCAAATCACAAAAAGGAATCAAACTGTTGTTAAGTGTTTTTGTGTGTATTTATGTTCATGCTTTCAGCTGTAAGTAGAGCCTTATGAGGCTTGATTGCCAGGTTTTCCTTAAAGCCAGAAGGTCCAGTTCTATCCCTGCAGGATACAGTTATTGACAAGTTATTTTAAGAACATTTCATGGCCACAGGACAGAACCAAATTATCCTTTAAAGTGCTGGGAAGTATTTTGACGTTAAGTCACTTACCTAGTTGTGGGATTTATTTCAGAATTCCTCTTTCTTCCTCTCTCTTCAACTTTTAATGGAAAATCTGTGCTTGCAAGTGGTGGGGGAGATGTACAACAGCGGTCACTGAAAGCACTTTGCTTACCACAAATAGAGAGCTTTACTGAAAGCACAAAGAAGAAGCACTTGTTTATCCCCCTGGAATTACAGTTAAAATGAACACTGGCTGAAGTGTGGGATGCATCAGCCACCGCTGTAAGGGCAGATGGTGACAATGAGGGGAGGGGATGTAACCTGCATGAGTTAGTACCAAGACAATCCTTTCTGACCTTATCATTCATAAACTCCCATATGCATATTTTTCACAAGATAAATTCAGGTTTTTCTCAAAAAATATCTATCCCACTGATAATGGGCAAGTAAATGCTACACGCATTGCTAAGTGGGCTTTACACAGTGGTACTTTCTCAGGGAAAATTGTTTGATGTAAGCCAGCACAGAAATTGAAAGGTTAATAAAGTATTTCTATTAAAAGTAAAATATTATAGCTTCTATGAGCAAATTTCTTGAAACATTTTCTTTTTTTTAAATACGTGTTTTTGTGGCAGCTGCAGAAAGAACTGTAGTATTACCACAATATTATGGTCACTCTTCAACTTTTCCACAGTAAGTTTTATCTCCTTATGTTCCAAAATTAACCAACAATTTTATCTTTCCAGGACATACAGCTCCTATTTAAAATTAGGACAACTGTAAAAGACTTCATTAAAGGAGACATATTTTGTCATCTGAACACTCAGCTACAGGACATGTCTGTGTCATTTCTGTCCTGGCTTATGTCAGACAATTTTCCCTGAGGAACTGTGAAAGCGCCACTGGAAAAAACACTTGGCAACATGTGTAGCAAACTTATTTATCCTTTATTTTCCCAACTGGAGTGTACCTGCACTTGGACACGGGAATGCTGCACAACATTATTCAAATTTAGTCTAACAATTTCAGTGGGATTTAGGTTAGTACTAAATGCAGCTCTTTGCATTTTTTCAGAGCACTAAGAAAAAACCTGTTGGCTGCCCTACAAGCGTGGGCCACACTTTCCCCAGCAGTCAAACCTGATGCCCAGAAACCACAGCTAATTCAGAGCAGCATCCCCATTCAAAGGGCAGCAACACCCGGAGGTCCTGACCCTGGCTTTGAAAGGCCAAGTCACACCAGTCACATACCACACCTGGACCAGCCAACCCACAAGGGGGACTTTGCCTTCCCCACCACCTACCTATGGCAGTGCTGTAGTCTGTGTGTGCTTGCAGAGTAAGGCAGGATGACTGAGAACGGATTCTTTCCTGAGGAATGAGTAAGATTTCCTAAAGTAATTTCCTGTGACTTAGGGATATCCAGACAGATATAGGAGTATTTTTTTTTTTGCAAATAGAATTAAAATATCATAAAACTAGTATAGCGCACTGACAAGAAAATGATTGTATGTAATTGTTCATAATTCACCTTTTGAACTAACCTCACTATCTCCCTGAAGTTAAATATTCTGAACTACTTGAGTTCAGATATTTGTGTTAGAAAAATAGAAGTATTTGAACTCTGAGTCAATTATTCTAAGATACACATTGACCGTGTATAATGCCTTTCCTAAGAATGAAAAGCTTTGTACTAAACAGGTTAGAAATATCAGACTAAAAGTTTGCCAGATAATTACCATGTCTACTTCCCATGCTAAGGACAGCTGACAAAAGAAGGAACACATAACACACAAGTAGGAGGCAGCAAAAGACTTGGCAGCCCTTATGAGACTTTTTAATCAAGAAATTACATATACCACTGGTCTGAGATCCATTATTTACGTCTTCTTTTATGCATTGTATACACTGCTCATCTTTTCTTGGTAATTGTTGTTACCAATTCACTTCAATAGAGGGCAAAAGAGACTGAAGTTGTTATCTCAGACTAGAGGTTGCCTGCAAGACTGACAATTAAGAAATCTGTGAGGATTACATGCAATTGGAAACATAACCAACGTAAAAGAAAAATACTAGAACTGTTCAGAATTTGGGTAATTTAATTTCCCTTGATGCTTCACTGCTCTCCCTATCTGTGAATCATACTGAAATAAACACAAGAGCTTGATGAAACAAAGCTATCTCAAAATTCTTCACAGTCATTTTCCTCTAGTCTTGAACAGATTGCAAGCACTAACTTAACAGTACCAGGAGAAATATATGGTGTGGTGAACTGGAAATAGATTAGCCTACATTTTCTTTTACTGGCTTTTAATGCAGCAAAATTCTGAATAATTTGGTGCACTTAAGGGAATTTCTTGTGGGGAATGACCATTTTATTAAATACATATAATATATATATGTATTATTTAATATTTATTTAGTTAGTTTTTATTTTCTCTCTGAGTTTGTTTCTCCATTAAAATAGGAGTTTTGCATTTCAAACTTTCTTTTCTGTTACTGAGTTTCAAAGTTTTAGTAATGGTGTAGAAGTCACCTGCTTTCAGACACAAGGGCACAATATCCCAGTAGTTATTAAAAAGTCTAATGTTTTATGAAATGTGAAATAATAGACTTTGTTTGGTCTCTGGGATAATTAATTCTTTCATTCCAACTAAGAATGCAGAATAGAAAGACATCTGTGTTCTCTGCTCTCCAATGAATCCCACAGTGATGAACCACTTTGACCCCTGTATGGTTAAAGAATTCCTCACATAGGGATACTTGACTCCTGCTATTTTCCCCAAATTTCATGTGCACTGATATTATTTACTGTAGTGTCCTTAATAAAGTATCTTTCAAAAATTGAGAGCTTTCCCACAAAACTCTTTACCTCCAGGTGGTTTGGGTTTTTTTGGTTTTTTGTTTTTTTTAAGCACACTTGACCTCCCAGTCCTCCAAATTTGCTGACTGTTTACTTTCTAGATGCTCATGGGCTTTTTTCTGCTAGGCCTATGATTTAGGCAGTATGAATTTTGTTGCCCAGCAATCTGCAGACACCAAGAAAAACATTTGTATTCAAAATTATCTTGAAAAATAAGAAAGAACTGATCAAATGAAGAAATATAAAAAAACAAGGGTAAAAATGTCCATTTAGGAGCAGAAAATCAACTACAGAAATACAAAATGGGAAATCGCGTGACAAAGAACTCAGCTGCAGAAATTAATCTAAGGCTTGTTGCAGAGTGCAGTAGAAATATGAGTTGACAGCTGTGGAAAGACAAAAATAAAAATTGTTGCTCTGGACATATTAGAAGGAAAATCACATCCAAAGTGGTACAGAAATAGTATTCACTGTGGATGAGTTCTTACCTGGAATACAGAATTTGTTGTTGTGCACTGTACATTAAAATAAAGGCTCAGACAATGAAAGAAAGTGTACAGAGATATCGACTTGTAGTAGATATATTAAGATGACAGAAATGAAGGATGAGTGGGTATAACTGCATAAGCATGATAACAATGTAAAAAAAATTACTATATTCGTAAACAAGGACATAGTCCCCAACAGAAAGTTCTAGGACTGTTTCCTGCATTTAGCATTGCCTGTCAGCAGAAGACTCTACCCTCTAAAATCAGGAAGATGGGAAGAAGGTAACAGCACATCCCATACACCATTCCTTTTCTTTCTAGCCCGTTTATAACACAGACCTTATGGAACACAAGCCTTAAGAAACTCAGACCAGACTTGCCTAAAATTTATGGAGGGCGAAATAAGCAAAGTCTGATGCAAAAGAACCATGTTATAGTGATTTTTGGTTCTTCAGTACTAAACACATGTCTAAAAGTTAGTTTGTTGTTGCTGAAGGGATATGATGACGACTTGATACCTGATATCCCTTCACAGAATCATAGAATTATAGAATGATTCCGATGGGAAGGGACCTCTGGAGGTCATCTTGTCCATGCCCTCTGCTAAAATAGGACCACCAGTACTGTGTTCAGATGACTTTTGAGTATGTCCAAGGATGCAGTTTCATGGCCCCCTGGTTCCCTGTGTCGTGCACAAGTGACCTTGCTCAGACCAGCTGAACATATTGGTTCCTGTATTTGAGAGTGTGAGTGCAGACATTGAGAAACGGACTGTAAGTGGGTTAAACCAATGTACTTAAGAGATTTTGTAAAACAGTATCACCTTCTCCTTCCATAGTCTCACACTGTTTTTTACACTCACTTGGTAACATAGAGAAAAGCAAAAATAGAGATACATGCTGGAAGGATGCAAGACCTGGATTTGTGTAGTCTGGATGAGAAAAGCTTCAGAGGCATTCAGGTGATAGTTTTCCACATGTAATATGTCATTATCAAGAGAACACCAACCAGCTGTTCCCATAAATGTTGAGAGAAGGACAAGAAGAAAACAGCTTCAAATGCTGCAAAATTACTTTGGCTGTGTAGGAGGACAGGAGTGAAACTGAGGTCCCCGTGGACTCCCAACCAGAGAATGTGAAGTACATGAAGGGCAAGTATTTGTCACCAATTCCTGGATGTGTTCAAACCTGCCTTACTGCTGGGGGTTGGACCAGACCAGTGACTGACAGCGTGTTTTTGATGCTCAGTGCCAGATTCTTTGTCAAAGGTCCTGTGACTCAGAGCCCCTGGTGCCAGCCCAGATCCACGCCAGTTAAAGACTTGGTGTCTGCGCCAGAATTTTGTCACCACTGGGCTAAACAATCTCTTTTACTCTCTTTCTGACCTATATTGTTATGGTTGCTATGAAACCCTTACCCGTGGAAGCAATTTTTCCACTGGCTCCATGGACTGTCTCTGTTTCTCACTACCAGGAATGTTAAAACAGTTTTATTTCTTCAATAAAATTGAATACAGTCATGCTTGAGCTGGGGTGGGGATTAGTTAGTTAGCCTAACTTTTTCGTTTCAGATGACTTTTGAAAAACTTGGCTAGAGTCTACCCAACTGCAATTCTTTGAGTGAATCTTTTGCTATTATCCATCTGACAAAGAGATGGCAGCAGGGTGGTGCTGTTGCATTTTCCTCTTTATTTACTTTTTTTCCCCCTTAATCTGTTTTTCAGGAGTAACAAAATTAAGCTTCTGAAGCTTTGGTGCTTTACCAAAAGTATACGTGGAAATATTTGCATCTGGTACAAAGTTAAAAAACAAATAGCTATGCATTTTCAAACATACATGCATTTAATGGGAATTTTACACACAATATTCCCATTGGTTTTTAAGGTAACTGTGAAACTTGGCTCTGAAGTAATCTATGAAATTGAACCTTCAGGTACTGAAGGCTGAATGAAGCCTTCAAAATCTTCATGTTCCATAAATGCTGGGAGAAATTATGCTGGGAGCAGGAGGTAGCTTCCTTACCTGTATATTTAGTAGGATCAAGTTAAAGAAATCCCACATTTTGTAAAAACCTGATTTTGTAGTGCTCTTAATTTTATTTTTTTTTTTACAGTTTGCCAGTATTTGATTACATTTGTGTTCATTAAATGTGAGAACAGGAAGTATGTAACCAAGGTAACAGTGATGTCCCTGGAGAGTATCTGAGTGCACAAATCTCATGTCACCATCCTAAGCTGAGCTGTACCTTGTCTGTAACAATCTCTGCCCTCTTCCCGTCATTTATGAAACAAGACCTCACCAGCCAGGACCACATTTTGGGGAGGACCTGCAAGGAAAGGGGGCAGCAGAATATTACACAATACAGGTATATAAAGATGTTACTGCAACTGTGTGCCAGGCACATGGAAACCATGATGTGTCTGCAAATGAACTGTCTTGGAGGAAATGGTCCTGGCCAGGAGCAGCATAACTCACTCTCTCTCCTAACACCATTGAGTGTGAAACCTGACAAGGGGTTATGGCAGTGAGTATGGCACATTCTTAAATGGTCAGAGGCAGATTGGCTGTGTCACAGGGTGGCACACCAGGTTTCTAACTCAGGACCCGAGAGAACAAATATTGCTATGCATCATTACCCCCTACTGAGTATCCTCCCATCATACTGCCCTCCTTCTCTGGTTCAGCTCTGTGAGTCTTTCTTAATCTGCATGAGAAAAATGCACAGTGTCAGGTGGTGCAGATAACAATAATACTGCTGAGGTGCTATCAGCAGGGCAAGAGCAGTAGCTTCTGTTCTGATGGTTTCACTCCTGCCCTTGCAGACCACTTCTGTCTGTAAGCAACCAATGAGAGATCTTTGCCAAGCAGAGCTGTTTCAAAACTTTGTAGTTAAATTTCTCAACTCATTCTTTTGCTGAAAGTGCTTAAGCTTAGACATGCTGTAATGCCAGGCACTGCTGTGACTCTGACCCACAGCTGACTGACAACAGATAACCATATTAGCAAGTGACAAGCTTATCTAACAAATGGCTTTTCTTCCAGTTTCTTGCTTGTACACCTTAAACATCCTGGGTCCTGTGGGTCACTTCAGTATCAACAATACACTAGGGAGTGAAAACAGATTCCTTATAGGGCTTTTACCACTATATGCAGAAAAATATCCAACATTATCTTGCTCTTCTTATCTTCTTTCCCCAAGTACTGCTCCCCCGTTTCTTCAATCCATTTTTTCAGTCTTATTTCCATTTCTTTCCACTATTCAACCTCAGTCCAGTCCTTCTCTGGGTACTCCTCCAAATGTTTTGCAGTTTTAGGAACCCTTTACTTACACTCTGGAACCAATCCATGTGAGTGGATGAGCATGTTGCTGAGCACTCAAATCCCTTTTTATGAGTATGTCTGCCCCCGCAGCATTCCTGCATAGTGACAATTCTGCATTCTCTGTGTTGCAAAATTCTCCTAACAACCTAGGAGGTGAAGATGGAGATGACGACAAACCCTTATCTGTGAAATAGTCAACAACGAGTTGAACCCATCAGCAGAGCTCTAGAAATGGGCTTTTTACACAGTCCTTGAACCTTCCCCTTTCAACTTCCATTACCTTTTCCAAATAACTCTGCCAGTACTTGGTGCTTTGGAGCTTTTTGCTTATGTAGGCTTCCCATTTTCAGCAGTATTCAGCTGAATGGTGAGTCCTTCAGTGTTTGGGTACGTATTTTGGCACATTTTTTAAAGCCCTGTCGCTCACGCTCCCGCGGTGCAGCGGCTGGGGCGGGCGCGGCACCGGGGCAGCGCTGAGCCCAGCGCCGGGACCGCGGCCGTGCCCGGCGGG
>VZRZ01004779.1:248465-303930 GCA_013398175.1 Climacteris rufus | reverse complement strand
GGCAGGGCTGGCCCGGGGCGGTCCCTGCGGGGCCGGGGCCGCGGGCGGGGAGGGCACCTGCGGGCACCGCGCCCGGGCTGTGGCTGCCGCGGCCAGGACGGGCTGGCAGACAGGGAACCCGCACCGCCGCTCATCCCCTTCCCCTAAAACTGCTGTTGATTTTTCCCTGTAAAATACGGAACGTCTTTGTCCGTGCTGGCGGGTGTGTGCCAGGTGTGGCTGCCTCCTGTAGCGCCGTGGCGGTGGTCCTGCTTCCATAGCAGCGGCAAAGCTCAGTGAGCAAGGGAAGCACTGAAAACTTTCCCTGTTCCTTTCCCTCTCACGGGAGGGAAACGCGTGAGAAGGGACAGAAGCAGCACTTTGCAGTAAGTGCGATGCTGGAGACCTCTGGTGTCGCAGTGATCTCCCAGCACAGGCACAAACCCTGCGCCGGTGCCGCGGTCCTTAGGAAAATGCAAAGCATGCGGTCGCCTCCGCACGCCCCAGTGCTCGCAGCATCCCTTTTCTCCCCGTGTTGCCTGACTGGCGTGCCGAGCTAAAGAGGAGGGTAATCATGGAACGGCTTGGGTTGGAGGAACCGTGAAGATCATCCAGTTCCAGCACACCTGCCATGGGCAGGGACACCTTCCACCACCAGATCAGGTTGCTCACAGATCCATCCAACCTGGTCTTAAACACAACCAGGGATGAGGCATCCACAAGTTCACTGGGCAACCTGTTCCAGTGCCTCACCACCCTCACAGTAAAGAATTTTTTCCTAATATCTAATCTAAACCTCCTTCAGTGACAGCACGCCCTCCCCCCAAAATAAACAAACCAACAAAACAATATAAAACTTAAGGGGGAAATTGGCAAAGCAAAGAAAGATAGTAATTTTTCTGAGGAAAGAAAAAAGGGGGGGACATTATGTCTGCCAGAAAAGTGGACAGTAAAATGGACAGAGAGTTTTAAATTCAAAGTGTATGTTCGTCTTGTTATGACACCAGTAGCCCAGGACAATGGTATTGTATTGACTGTGGAAATTAATGCTATTAACGTATTTCCAGAAAACAGCCCAAAAGGGGTTGTTTCTCAGCCGGTTCAGACTGAAGAGGTCTGTTCATTTCACGGAAGAGACACAGATTTACTTCAATTCAGAAGCTTTTTTACAGCTGCAGTAGCCAAGATATTTCTAAAGCCTTTTATTTCTGGTTAACTTGTTAAAATAGATCTAACAAATAAGGAATGCAGGCAAAAGTCAATTAGACAAACAAGTAGAAGCTGGAGCTGTGTAATGTAAATTTTAACAAATAGAAAGGGTTTCTACTCGTTATTGTTCAATAGATTGTGAATGTTTTCATTGAGAAGTATATAATTTTGATGATCTTTTAATATTGGGTCTGAATTTCTGCATTTGTAAAAAGTTCTAGTGATATTAACTCTCTGTGATACTATTATTGCCTCCAAATACTAATCCTTAATGATGGTAAGTGCAGTCTGCCACATTTATTCAGTTAGCTCACTCCAAAAGTGTATAAAGTTTGAGCCTCACCCAATGTCTGTGGAAATCAGGGAATGTCTTTCCTCCAACATTATTAGCTTTTGTTTCAGATGGGAGTATCCCTTGACTTACAGTAACAGTCCAAAGACAAATTCAATTTTCCATATGAAGTGAGGCAAAGGTATTGTTTGACTCCACTCCCCAAAGTAAAGGGTGGATCAGCACTGCAATGTATTAATCAACAGCTGTCTTTTCCATTCTTCTCCCCAGGGAAACAACTAAACTGTTTCCTACTCAAGACTTTTTATCCAACTTGGGGATAGTTCAGCTCTCAGAGCCAGCTAATCATGAGCTTCATATGCTGGATACAACAGTTTGGAACAACTCATGCTATGTGGCAAAATTGCCTAAAAATTGTGCAGTGATGATTTCATGAGTTGTTATGCAAAGATGGTTACACAGCACCTGGCTTTGTCACATTTGCTACTCTGCCTTGCAAAATGCATGTGTAACTGTCTTAAGGTTTTTATATTAGGTATAATTACAGGAGAACTATTTTATTAGTCTGATAAATCTGTAAATCATCCATTTGTCTCCAGTGTTACTGTACCACTTGTATCTGCAATATTCGCAAGGACACCATCCCTGCTTCAGTATGTAAGCAGGATTTCTGAACTCTTTCCAGTTCTATTCAAGATCAATCCAAAGTGTTTATAGCTAATCAGAAAAGCATTATTATGGAATATTAAAGTTTGTAGGCATGGCACATACAGGGAACAATCTGTCTCCTGTTGGCATACGGTTGGTTTTGGTTATCCACGCTGATGACTCTCAAACCACTCACGTCAGAAGCAGTGTTAGGCAGGAATCCAGAGAAAGAGCTGTGCTTATGAGTCCCAGTCCACAGGGAGGTACCAGAGCTGCTCTGCCTGATGTATGTAGCTTTGAATTGAATTGTTTGGGTCAGAGCTGTGCTTAGGGAAGAAAGTCTTAGCCTAAGGTTAGACTTTTTGATGAGTTGCAACCATTTCTTCCCAATGCTTAAAAAAGATGGGCAACTTTTTCTTTTGGACTCAGACTGTTTTCAATAGGATTGTTGCCTCAGTGGCATCGATTTATTTCCATAAACCATAAAGTTTTTCTTTCTCTGGTGCAAACCTCACACTGTATCTAAATTGGTTTGCGTATGTTCAAGGATTTACAAAATGTCTGATTAAGTTTTCCAGAAAAATTAACTTATGCTGACCATATCCAGAGGCATCCATTCTGACTAACCATCCCACAAGAAATACTTTTGTCTTCATTGGGCTATGTTAGCAACTTGCTTGCTCCTTGCTGTCTTGGTTTTACTCAAACAAATATCTTAGTTGTTCCTTGAGCCTTCTCTTGACACTGCTGCAATAATGACCAGACCATGCTTTATAGATGACCAAGAAAAGGATGTTCATATGTCATCCTTTTTCTTGTCACATAATGTAGGTATGCTGATGAGGATTCAGGGAGAATTCCAGCTCTTCTTTCTGAAAAGGCTTTCATGCTGTTGTTCAGGACAGATTTTTAGCAACTACAATAAAAATGTACGACAGTAGTTGTTTATTCAAGCAACATTAATTGCGGAGTTGCAGCCTAAAATAACCAGTTTTGTTCAGCCCACTGTACCACTGGAACCCTGCCCTAAAGGGTGATGTTGTAATCCACATGGTATAGAGTAGGCATAACTATTCTTCACCTCATTACTTTTGCTCACTGTTCTGTTCTCTGCTTGTTTTGTCATGGCATATACTGAATTTAGTCATGCTGCCTGCCCAGAGGTTTTACTTTTTACTATTCAGTAGCTTCAATAACTTGATGCTTCTTGTATGACCCTGCAAATGTTATTGATATCATATACTGTACTCCCATATGAACATACAGCATACCTACAGTGTCCTCCAAATTACTTCAGTTGCCTTCATGATGCTGTGAAATGTGCAGTCCTCTACAGAAGTCTTCTAAAGGCAGTGGAAAGTCTGAACAGTTAAATTCTTTGTTTGAGAAGTGTGGCTTTGTCCTGCAGTTTATTAAGTATAATCCCTACCTGTGGGAAATTTCAAAGGGGCATTAGGTGCAAGGGCCAGATACAATAATTTTTAACATGCAAGCCTTTATAAGCAGATTCTTTAAAAAAAAAAAAAAAAGTAGTTTTGTTTCTGAAAGGACACTGTGTTCTTTTTCAGTCTACGTACAGTAGTGAGTAAAACTGCCCCAGTCCACTCTCTTCACACCTGGTTTTCTTCTCTTTTGCTTCTCAACCTTGTCACCAAGTATGGTTGCATTTGAAAGTACTGCTTGTACCACACACTTTTTAATTCTGATTTAATGATTTTTCTGCAAAACTCCTAAAAACTAAATTGCAAGAATATGAATATTTAACTACAATATAATTACCAGATGGCAGCTATTTATACTTCATCAGAGATCAGAGAATCAAGCAGGAATTTAGGAAAATTAAAAACTTCACAAATGTACCCAATTTTCATCTATTTAAAGGGTTTTTTACCATAACTCAATTCCCAGTTGTCCATTAAAAACTTCCTGTACATTGAAAATATTCTTTGTTCCTGTATTTTGAGTTTAGCTGTACTGAACATATGAGTGCATTTTACAGATAAGTCTACAAACTCTAGGAGGGCTTAGCTGTCAGTGTATCAACTTGTTCAATTTGCACAACTGTAATAGTAATCGTTTTGTTTATTTTCCTGGCTACTAAGTAATAAATGTTATGTTGGTTATTTATCACAAGTCATTCCCTGAAATTTTTTCTTTATTTACACAATCCACAAGTTCCTTTAAGAGGAAAAATAGTCTATGCACATTTATGCTCAACAACTTAGATTTTTTTTAAATTATTTTTCAAGCATTATCATTTGTAAAAAACAAAATTTATTAAAATGAATATGTCAGAAAAAGCTAGAGTTTTGTTACATGGTACAGAACTCCAGTAGTTCTATAGTGTTACAGATACTGAAAATAATCCAATCAAAAAGTCACAAAAGCCTGTCCTAATATGAAATGATTTGCACTTTATGTAGTATATCACATTGCAGATAGAGGGCTTGAATATGCAGAGACCAGAGACATGGAAGGGAAGTTGTACACGTTGTAACAGATGTTATGTTTTCACACAAAAGGACCTTTCAATAGTAATTAGATAAGGATTAATAATAAGAACTGTTACTATATGCCTGGGAAATTCTCAGAAACAAATTGCAAGGGACCACAGTGGGTCATCTCATCCAACCTCCCTGCTCAAGCAGGGTCATCGTAGAACACATTGCACAGGATTGCATCCAGACAGTTCTTGAATATATCCAGTGAGGGAGACTCCACAACATCTCTGGACAATCTCTTCTAGTGCGTGGTCACCTGCACAGTAAAGTTCTTCTTTGTGTTACCTCTTGTCCTGTTGCTCTGCACCACCAAGAAGAGTCTGGCTCCATCCTCTTTACACCCTCTTTTCAGATACTTATAGATATTGATGAGGTCCCTTCTCAGTCTTCTCTTCTTAGGGCTGAACAGGCTCAGGTCCCTCAGCCTGTCCTTGTGAGAGAGATGCTCCATTCCCCTGATCATCGTTGTCACCCTCTGCTGTACCCGTTCCTGGAGCTCCACATCTCTCTTGCACTGAGGAGCCCAGAACTGGGCACAGCACTCCAGATGTGGAGTAAAAGGGCTCAGTAGAGGGGCAGGATCACCTCCCTTGTCCTGTTGGCAGCGCCCTTCCTAATGAACCCCAAGATTCCATTGGCTGTCTTGGCCACAAGGGTACTGCTGGCTCATGGACAGCTTGTTGTCCACCAGACTCCCAGGTCCTTGTCCACAGAGCTGCTTTCCAGCAGGTCAGCCCCCAGCCTGTACTGGTGTGGGGGTTATTCTTCCCAAGGGGCAGGATCCTGCATTTGCCTTAGCTGAATTTCATACAGTTCTTCCTTGTCCATCTCTACAATCTATCAAGCTCCTTCTGTAGGACTGCAGAGCACTCTAGGGTATCATCCACTACTCCCAGCTTTGTCTTGTCCATAAAGTTGTTATCATTTAAATAATCTCATCCTAGTATTTTCTTGTACCTGCCAGTTCCTAGGAAACGATGGGTTGCATGCTGTGGAATTAAGGTCTAGTTTGCCACTAGACATGTGGCAAACCCCAAGGGGAATCTGATGCTTTTATTTTACGTGGCATAAATTAAATAGTCTTGTACCCCCTAAAAAATTCAAATAAAGTAGCATTAGCCTACGTTTGGGGTTAACCGGGGTAGCCAGGAAAAGGGGTTACTGATGGTAGTGCTTTCTACATAATGCGTAAATAATAAAAGTAAATATCCTGTACTTGACAGGAGAAAACCTTTAAAAAGGTGCTTCAGGCCGTAAGCATATGGAACTGCTGCAGTTGTGTGTTTAACAAGATAATACACTCAACAGAGTGTGAATGTCAAGGAGGACAGCACTGAAGTAGGTGCCATGGGTTGGTTTGTGTGCTATTCTCATATTGAGAAACAAAAGTAAGGAGAGAAATATTATGCAAGTGCCAAGCTCTGTATCCTGATGAATACAAAGAATCAGATTGTTTTTACTCAACTGCCACTAGTGCTAGAGTGCATATCTTTGGCATGGTCCTTTCTAACAGTCTGAAGTACTGCTGTATAGAATATATATTATTAAACTGATATTTGATATATATTTTAAAAATGAAATTTAAAAAAATATTAACTAGGACATGGGCCTAATATCACTTGCAGTTTTTAGGGGTTTTTGTTTCAAATTCAGGCTTAATGTTGGTGTAGGTGGAACAGTTTTACTTCTGAAGAGGATGTGCTCATCTGCAGCACTGGCTGTGAGAAGAGACAGCTCGGACATTGCTACCATCTGGTGTTATGGTTCAAGTCTGATGGATCTGGAAGTTGAAATGAAAACTGGAGGCTGTAATGTCACATACATGTCAAGCAGCACAAATTGGTTTGGCTACCAAAAGAAGTATTCCCCGCCACAGCCATCTCACAGTGGCAGCGTAAGTCTCCTTGGCATTCTGGCCCTATCTTTCATTGGGGAGTCCAAGTGTCAGCATGGTAGGAATGCAAAGCTGCAAAGAAGGACACTGTGCACTTATTGCTGGGGTTTGTGGGGTATGAAAACCAGCAGTCATGTGAACTGTCACAAACTATAGATTGTGTTTGGTAGTCAGTCTAAGAATGCAAACATCTGAGCATAGATCTTTTGTCTTTTCCACCCCTCACACTTTACTCAGGCATCCCACATCTCTCTGAAGGCTTTGTGACAGGATTTTCTTGATTGCTTCCCAAGGAAATATACAGATATCTTAAACGTATTTTTGCTTGATTCAATGAATTACGTTTTTTTACCTACCCCACACTCAAGCATTTGATAACAGCAGTAGACACGTAGGCACAGTTCCCTGCATAGACTTGAGAAATTAGCTCCTGAACCGTCACCAGAAGCAATTAAAAACAAAAGTCCTCAACCTCAAGATGGCCTGATTTAATATTTGAGCAGTCACAGCTCCTCTGGAAAGTGCAGAATCACATCATGACATACACATGGACACCTTCCCCAAGGACGTGAAGAAGTGTGCCCAGGCCCCACGTTTGTGTGTACATGCTCTCATACTCTGCATCTGAGAAGAAAACTCTCCCAGCACAGTTGGTGGTTTATCAGGGATGGTCTGCTGAGTGAAAGAGGGTAGGAAAACGAGAAGACTTATGCTTTCATTACTATCAGGCAGTCTAGCAGATAATCTTCCATTGCATGATACTGCTAATTGGGACTATAATTCCTTATTCCCCTTCCTATCCTGCATCCCTGTCAGAACAGCTTCCTCTTCACTTACCGTTCAGTTCCAAACCTTATCAATACAGATGGTGCATCTCCTGTGCAGCAAATGACCTATTGAAAGGCATATTAGTGAATGCAGAATAGCAGAGCTCAGATAATTATTTCAGATAATGAAAATAGCCATGTGCCATATGAATAAAATGGGTGTGTTATGTTTTAAAAAGGTAAGATTCAGACCAGCAGAGACCTCCTTAGCAGGAAGAACTAGGAAGACCAAATGGTTTTGGAAAGGGACCACATTTAAACATCCTTAACGAGTGTGATATTCAGATTGGAAAATCAATAAAATATATTACAACACAAACTGAACTTTGAGAGGCATAGTAACAAGTAGTATCAAGCCTGCTGGACCATAAACATTTTTTAATTGGTTTTGTGCCTCATTTGGTAGAAACAGCAGCTTAGTTTCAAGATATTGTATAAAGGCTTTCAATTTAGTTTTTACATTAAGTAATCTCCAACTAAACCACTATTCATCAATAATGTTTAGACACAACTGAAAACTACAGTGTTGTTAAGAACTGCCACCAATAGCAGATTTTGCTTTGCTTTGATTGTTTCCTTTCCTTTCATTTTTTTTGTTGATGGATTTCCCCTGGCCCCATTAATCTGGTTAGTCAAGTTCTCCAGCATT
Source organism: Climacteris rufus (assembly GCA_013398175.1). Classification (NCBI taxonomy): domain Eukaryota; kingdom Metazoa; phylum Chordata; class Aves; order Passeriformes; family Climacteridae; genus Climacteris; species Climacteris rufus. Next base: position 295,931 of record VZRZ01004779.1, on the reverse strand, counting down.
TTTTAGATATGATTTGTTATGGGACATTAAATATTTGCATAGGAGACTGCTTACAGTACAGTCATCAGAATGAGCTGTGCACCAGTGTTCTGCTGTAGGAAACAGCTACTACCTCTTTTGTGTTCAGTGCTGTTTGAGATCAGCTGGTGCAGCAGGCTAAATACCCGGTAAACTTCAGTGTCCATGATGTGTGTCTGTTGTGTAGGATTCTAGCATGGGTGGAGGAACATCATAGAATCATAGAGTGGTTTGGGTTGAAAGGACTTTTAAAGCTTATCTAGTCCAACCCCCCTGCCATGAGGCCCCCATCTTCAACTAGATCAGGTTGCTCAGAGCCCCATCTGACCTTCAGTGTTTCCAGGGGTGAGGCATCCACCACCTCTCTGGGCAACCTGTTCCAGTGCGTCACCAACCTCATTGTTAGAAACTTGTTCCTTCTATCTAGGCTCAGCCTACCATCTTTTATCCTAAAACCATGACCCCTTGTCCTGTCTCTAAAGGCCCTACTAAAAAGCCTGTCCCCATCTTTCTCATAGGCCCCCAATAAGTACTAAAATGACAAAATATGTTGTCCCCAGAGCCTTCTCTTCAGGCTGAAAGATCTTATTTCTTGTTCTACAGCTGCAGCAGAGGCCTGTGGCCTGTCCCTCAACCATTACTATTTTGGGAAATTGCCATCACATAAGGAATCTTCACTGTCTAGGGAAGAGTGGGGGCATGAAATGCTTGTGTTGAGATGACCTGCACCTCCTATGCTATGGTGATGCTAATGGACTTGTGTCAGGAGAAGGGAATGAGATTAGTGACTTTTCATTTGGTGGATTCTTTCCTTCCTTTGTGGGAGGAATAGTAACTAAAAATGTCATCTGGGTTGCAGATCAGGTTGGAAAGTATGAGAAGTGATTATGAAATATTAATGGTGTAGCAACCCTGCTAAAGATGCTGGGAACTGATATTAGTAATCCAAGGGCGTGCTGACACAGTGGAAGAGTTGAAGAGCCCCATCCTGCCTGTGGAGAAGCTGGGGTCTGTTACTGTCATCCAAGAAAGCCTGAGATAAGTACCAGGCTTGAGCTTAGATCAGTGAAGAGACTCATGTAGCACAAACCAGGGTCTTGAAGTTTCTGATAAAATAAAAAGTGTTGAAGAGATGAAGAGAGTAAGGAAATGGAAGTGAAGGCAAAACATCTGTTGAGTTCTGGGTAAAGACTAAGAAAGAAAGTAATTAAAAGTGAAAGAGGAACTCTTGACAGTATTCACAAGGGGAAAGCTACCCAGTGCAGCTATTAAGAAGCAATTGTTTACTCTGAGGGTGATGAGGCAATGGAAAAAGTTCCCCAGAGAAGTTGTGGATGCCCCATCCCTGGAAGTGTTTAAGGCCAGGTTGGATGGAACTTTGAGCAACCTGGTCTAGTGGAAGATGTCCCTATCCATGGCAGAGAAGTTGAGAACTAGATGATCTTTAAGGTTTCTTCCAACCCAGGCCATTCTGATTCTGTGATTCTATTCACCTATTTATCTGGTCAGGAACTCATTATGAAGTGGCATAAAGATTCCTGCAATTGAGTTCATCAGGAAAATAAACTACAGAAAAGACTAAGATAACATAGCTATGGGTGCAGTGAATTGAAGTAATTGATCTGTGGCATTTTAATGCATATTTTTAATATATAGTAAAAATTAAAATATGTTCATAGGTAATTTATCCAGCAGAAAAAAATTACTATCTTTATATAGTTATCTGCAAAAAAAAAAAATTCACTGCTCTTGGTTTGGCACTGCAGTTAGAGATAATAACAAGGATGAGATGATAATCCAGAGGGCTTTAGCAGTGCCAGAGAGTTTTATTAGTTTGTGTACAATATTAGTAAAATTATTAATGTTCTTTTTCTACCTTTTTTTTTTTGTAAGTAGTCTAATGGAGTTTTTATAGGCATTAATGAGCAAGGATAAGGTCATGCAAGGCACACTTTACCCTTGTGAGCAGTCCCTTTGACTAGAGTGGGAATAGCATTATTTTTGTAAATGCTATTCATAGTAGAAAAAGCAGAATTAGTCCCTTATGGAGGGAATATCTCTATTAAATCTTTCATCATCTTGGTATATGCTGATTTATTCTAGGAGAAATAATTAAATTTATTTAATTATTCTGCTGTCTATAAAATACAAGAAGGAATTTTGCATTAAAGCACAATTTAATCTATAAACTGGTGGCAGTGCTTAAGACACAACCCAGCAATAACTCCTACAGTATTTGGTAAGACTTATACATGTAATAAATAAAAAAAAAATTACCTGAAGAATAGAAGAGTCAATGCTGGATTATATTTTTCGAGTTACTCCTTGCTGATAACCAAGTGAGGAGAGAAAAACTTCAGGGGCAATGCAGTCCAACCAAGTAGAGCTCCAGATGTTTTTGTAGGTTTATTGGAGTTTGCAAGAAATGTACAGCTCTTGTATCACAGAATCACAGAATAATCTGATTTGGAAAGGATCCACAAGGATTGAGTCCAACTCTTACCCCTTCACAGGACAGACCCAAGAATCACACCATGTGCCTGAGAGCATTGTTGAAATGGACTTTGTCAGGCTTGGAACTGTGACCACTTCCCTGGGGAGCCTTTTCCAGTGACCAGCCACCCTCTGTGGGAAGAACCTTTTTCTAATATCCAACCTAAACCTCCCCTGACACAACTTCAGGCCATTCCTTTGGGTCCTGTCTCTGGTCACCACAGTAAAATCTGAAGAGTCCATCAATTGCTAAAACTACGACGTATTTCCTGACCGGGAAACAAAAGTACAGTTTGTTTCTAAACTCTGGGTCAAACACCAGGAATGCTTGCAGGCAGGAATCTTTGCACCTGAACACAAGTTAAAAAGTGCCTGTAGGTTTTGACTTTAAACTTAATACTTTCACTGTCAAGGTAATTAAAAGTATCTTTTTGGGACCCTCCTGTAAACACACTGTATAACAGCTGAGTGTTGGAAATACTTTAAAGCAAACATGCTGAGAATCTCATTAAGGAAATTAAAATGTATCTCCTTTGAGACATGTAAATTTAATAGCAGTGGCATAATTTTATAAATATATCTCAAACTCAAGATTTCTAATTAGATAGCTCATTGATCCATAGGCATTGAAGTCTGACCAAACAACCATCTGCAATTACAGTTGGGTTAATCATTTCAGCTCCCAACGAAAAAGCTCCATATCTGCTGCCTGGAGGCTTGGCATTGGTGAGGAACACCAAGGGATCAGCTTGGCTGCTAAAAACCCTGTGTTTGGAGCTTGGGGCAACTACTGTGTGTGGGCTGCCCTCCTGTAAAACACATGGAAGGCAGGGTATGCTTGTTCCCCCTGTAATGGGGCAGTAATTTTGACAGTATGCTTGAGGTTGATCTTGGCAAATCTGTCTTGTGACAAAAGCAGAAGTGGTTTTTCTTCTTTGTGTTTCCTGCCTAAGGACAGCTGATTTGCGTTAGTTGGTCTGGGCTAAAAACAAACAAACAAAGAAAAAAATCACATTATTTTTAGTAATGAAGAAAACACCCTCTGATTCAAGAAGACCCTCAGGGAGCTTCAACACTGGAGGAGGTATAAAAACAGCTTATCAGACTTTTGACCAGAGGCCTAAGTCTACAGGCCCCACCAAAGCGTTCAGTCGCAGTCGTACAGCAAGCCAGTCTTCAGAGTACATGCGTGTCTGTCTGCCCAGGTTCTGGGCATGCATGAGACCTAGGCGGGGGAGGGAGAGTGTTCACACAAAAATAATAAACAGCTTGTGTGCTTCTTGGTTTTATCCTTTCTACTTCTTAAAAAATCAGCAATGCTGTAGTTTAACAAAGTTAATTTGGATCAGATCTCACTAACTCCTCTGAAATTTCTCAGGGAAAGAAAATAGAAAACCAACGATATTTTATGAATTTTGGGCTCAAGTTTGGACTCAAGCTTCTGATAGCTGTTACATTGCCACAGTTTCACATACTTGTCTCAGGCTGTGGTATAGTGATTTTTATGGGATTACCTGCAGCCTGCTCCTATAGTTCTCACACAACAGCATAAACTTCTGAGGTAGCAGGCTGCTGATCCTTTCTACGTTCCAGTCCGTGAAGTTGTTTAAGTGTGTAAATGTTTCAATCTTTGTCCCCAGAGACTGTGGGTTGCTGTCCAGTAGGTGTTTTTCAGTGTGGTGTTTTATTTGGTTGTTTATTTTCCAAAATTATTCATGATGACAGCATAAATATCTGTCTAAACAACAATACTCCATTTATCAGTTATGGTTTGGTGTATCCTTGTCTTTATTTTTATTTGTTTCCTCTTAATGGAAATTAGAGTTTAATTAAATGCATTGGGGATAGATGTTTATCCTGTGCTCTAGGATCAAATGTGTCCATCAGAAGAGCTTCTGCATCTCTCACTCTGTACAGTTCACTAAACAAACCCATTAGCCATTCTTCTCATCGGGATGTTCCTTAGGATCACCTTGCATGCAAAAATAAACGTCAGAGAAATCCTGTCTGCTTTCATGATGAGTCTTTCCATTCTTTTCCATATCCATCACTATTTTCTTTGCCGTTTTCTAGTGTCCCCTTCAGGACCTGTCATTTTCTTCGTTTTCAGAAAGCTGAGTTTGAGTCCACATGAACAGATCTGGCTCATGCAGAAGAGAAATATAACTCACAAGTAGCATAGGCTGCTCTTCACGTACAGACTGCACAGCTGAAGTGCCAACCTGCAGCAAGTAGGGATAGAGGAGTCGTTCAGTGATTTCATGTTTCTATATTGCTCCAGTTTGCAGATACTAAACTGAATGAAAATCTGGAGGTGAACTCCTCTGGTTTGTGTTCATGCATCAGACTGGATGACCTCACTGGTACCTTCTTATCTTACAGTCTAGGAGCTGGACATTTCACCTTTGACACTGCAGGTGTCAAATGGAATCTACAGTAAAGCCACTGTGCTCTCCTCTTAAAAAACAAAATAAAGCTCAGCATACTGATATCAAGGGATAATGACTAACCTCCTAGCAGCCCATCACACTTGCATTTTCCCTACTATTATAACAAAATGTGTAAGCATTCTTATCTCAGCTTAAATGAAAAACAACTCTGTAGAGGCTGCTTGTTGGTTTTTGGTTTTATTTCATTACAAAACTCATTTTTTACATCTTCTCACTTCCATAGCTTAGGAAAAAATGGATTAAAATCTCAGTGGAAATGAATTTGTGAAGAGGGCTATCACTGGGCCTCTCAGCACTGGCTGTACTCTCATGTAGATCTATAATGTTGTACAAAATGAGCAAACCCTGTGGTTGTTCCTGTGTTACTGCCATCTGGTATGTTCATAACATCGTAAAACAGTTTAGCAAGATTCTTTATAGACACAAAAGTAAAATGTCTTTCCATGCTTTCCGAAACAAAGCTGCACTTCCTCTTCTTTTTTTAAGATTTACACTACGGTGTAGGTGAGATAGGAGGAAAACAAGAGATTATGTTTGGCTTTTTCCTCCTTATTATTCTTGATGCTTTCTTTTGTTATAGCTGAGTAGTATCTAAGATTCAAAGCTAGTCATTTTTCATCAGCGTCATTAGAGTATAGTCCAGAATTCTGTTTGCTCCCTCCTGAGATAAACTATCAAAATACCGATTTCCCATATTTTTGTTCTCCCTGACAATCAAGAGCAGACTTGTACTTTTAAACTCACACGTATTCCTTCCTCACAAGTGCTTAGAGTGAATTTACTCACTCTGGGATGGCTAATCTTCTATGAAGGGGCAGCAATTGCTAGAGAAATCTAGAAATGGCACTTTACTCCAGACCATCATGTGCTTACTTTGCAGGGTCTAAAGCTGCCTCTGTTGTTCCTGCTCTGAAAGACCTGTTCACAATGCTGGTGGGTGACCATACTGAAACCTGAAGTATGACACCACCCAGGGGAATAATCCTTCTATACAGGATGCTCATAAGAGCAAATTTTAAGATAGATACCTGATACATTATTAACATTGTTGCACATCAAGCAGTCAAAAAGCTCTTACTGTCCCATGGGCAGCACTGTTCATATATTTTCTCAGGTATCTTTGGCATCTGCCTAAGAGCTTGTAGCACTATGTAATATACCTGAGAATATACCTAATGTGCCACCTCATGGAAAAGAGGTGGTTAAAAACTTGCTGCTCCTCACTCATCCCAGAGCCAAGACCAGTAAGAACCAGTTGCAGGTTCAAAAGTATTTAAGATGATCTAAGAACAAAATACTTCTTCTGTCTGATCATACACTGTGGGAGCTTCCCTGCCTCTGTGCCCTCATCTTACACTTCAGAACAGTGAATGGGTTTTGACCTAAAGCACCATTGGATTCCCTCAGGGCCAGGAGGCTGTGCTAGGTGGACCACTGACCTTGTGTAAAAATGGTGAACAGCCTTAGTGTTCACTCACTGGTGAAAAAGCAGGGTAAGAACATGGACAGAAGGTGAGCTATAGGCCAATGATTCCACTCTAACATAAAGTCAAGGACTGGGAGCAGGCATTCTGTCCAAGGACAAAAACCGGGAACTGGTGCTAAGCCCTGCAACTGAATGACCATGAGGCAGTACTGTGTTTCACTCCTCATCTGACAGAAAGGACAAGCCACCAGCTGGGCTCACAAGCCAGACACAGACCACCCATCCCAACAAGACTGCAGCCAAAGGTACGGCCTGACGGTGGCATTACCTTGGGAAGCTAATAGCATTGTCAACCCTGCCTAAGCTCAAGGCTTGGCCTGGTAAATGTGCAGTGCCAGATCTGTGCAATCAGTTACCTAAAGGTGGGGACTCCTTACCAGTGATTGAAATTATGAGGACCTTCGGCATATCATTCTCACTCCAGAAGAATCTACTTCATTTTTTCCATCCTCGTCTTGTTAGAAGACTGTAATGACTGTTGAGTCCTTCTACTTCCATGTTCTCAAAATCCAGGAAAAAATGTTTGTGATGTCTCTGGAGTTTGCTTTTATTACCTTCATGTTTTCCAAATGTATTTGTGTATACATTTATTGAGTTTCATATTTTGCATTTTCATATGTATTTATTTTTTAACTTTAGCTGGAGTGGACTTTTCAATGCCTGGTGAAGGGTGCACATTCTTATTTTCCATCAGCCTGCCCACACCACTGGTATTGGAAAGCTGTGTGCATACATGCATCCTTCTTGTTAATGCCTCTTTTCCCAGTAAGCAATTTAGAAAGCTCTGTGTCTTCAAAGCCACAACTGTCTGGCATGCAGCTGTCAGACCTTGCCCAGCTGTAGTTGCTGGGCATCATGAATTGCATTTTCACCAGAAAGCAGCATTTTTATTCACAGAGATTGTAATAAGCTAAAACACACTGGTTGGTTGTGTTTTTTTCCGTCATGGTACTGAATTTACACTAATTACATTATTCTGAACTGACTTCTAAAACTTAATAAATTTGATCCATAAGAAAAAAAGTGTCCACAGTTATTACGATTATTTTTCCTGCAGTGCATTTTGAAATTACTGTGCAGCAGCATTGAGTGCTCCTACATATAGACCACTGATCAAATTGCCTGATTAAGTGAAATTCTAGACTTTCAGCAAAGTTTGCTCATGCCAATTGCAGTAATAATTGTTACATCATTTCTGCTCAAGGGAATCTCTCAAATGCTTCAGATATAATTTCATTTCCAAACTGACTGTATAATTAAATAATACAGTATAGCCAGCAGTAATCTTTCTCCATATTTAAATGTAAATTTTGCCAGTTACCAGCAGGAGACATAGCATCACTAATTGGTTGCAACAAATAATATATTATGACTAAAAAATGTTAACATTAAGGTGACAAAGTCAAACACTTAGAAGTTAGGCAGTGTCAGCATTAAGATTGCCCAGGCCATTTTCCTTCCATTTGTTTGCATGATAGTTACAGTTTTTAATTATACAATCACTGTTCTTTTTTTCCTCTTAAGTCCACTGCCTCATTCAGTAAACTGGTAGTAATTGCAGATTTTTTTTTTATCTTCCTCATTAAAAGCATGGCTCCAAGACTTGTTCAACTCAAATTATCCAAGCACTGCACAGAACATTTTCATTCCTTTCGTCCTCTGTGTTTCCGTGGTGCTTTTACAACCTCTGAGCACTATATCCAACAGAGATGTGAGTGTCAGGTTGCCTAACTCCCATTTTTAGGAAGACATGGAGAGTCAGGAATCCAGACCCTTTTGATAGGAATGCAGGCTGCTGAAGTGATAAGATGTGGGGAATGTAAAACACTTCTGAATGGGTTGTGCAAACACAAGACACTGAACAGGGAGATCCAGACTACACTAGTAAGCATCCCTAGAATGCATCTTCTGCAGGGCCACAAGAAAATAATTCATTTTCAACCACTTTTGTACAGTCAGGTCTTAATACCATTTTGGGTTTTTAGTTGATAAACTCCCTGCTTTTATTACAAAGTTGTCTGAAAAATGCTTACCAATGACAAAAGCTTTTGGGACACATTTTTCAGAAGTAAGAGCATTTCTCAATCTTGCTATTACAAATACCACACCATACTTCATCACAGAATCATCATAGAATGGTTTGTGATGAAAGGAACCTTAAAGATCATCTCATTCCCTCTGCCATGGTCTGGGACATCTTCCAGTGGACCAGGTTGCTCAGAACTCCATCCAGCCTGGCCTTGAACACCACCAGGCATGAGGCAACTTCTCTGGGGAACCTGTTCTAGTTCCTCACCACCTTCACAGTAGAGGATTTTTTCTAATATGTAATCTAAACATAATCTCAGTTTGAAGCCATTCCCCCTTGTCTTGTCATTACACGCACTTGTAAATCATCTTTCTTAGTGACAAATGCCCAGCTCTGCTGTAGAAGTGCTGAGCTTCCTGGCAGTAACAGGTCCTGGGCAATTAGCTTGGAAACTCTGCCGGGAAAAGCTGGGCTGAGCCTTGTTCGAGCAGCTTGCTCAGCACCACGTGTATTAGATCTTAAAGCTGGGGGACAGGTCACTTCTCTAAGGCTATATGCAAATTCTACAACAAGCAGATAACTTTTCTTCCTTTCAGTCTTCCCACAGCCCTATATGCTATCTGTCTTTTGTAAAAAAAAGGTAAATCTCTAGACAGACAAGTTTTACTTAGCCAAACCTGGAGTCATTGTCATTACAGCCCCATCTTGTATGCAAAAGGAGGTAGGGTCCTGAAGAAGAAGGAATAACAGTTTGGATTTTATGATGAAAAATTGTTTTGTTTGCTTTAAAATCTGCCAGCATCTCCTGTGCTAGATCAAGTGGTATTACTGTGTACCTTTTACCTTTTCTTTTGGTAAGAAAAAATTCTGAAGCAGAAAGACCAGGATGCAGTCCTTTCCTTTGTGTTCTTTAAAATAAAGATCAGCAATGACAAACAGTCTTGAACCAGGACTATTTCAGTGTTCATGAGTTTGAGTTTGAATTCTTATTGATCTGCTTACTTGCCACATTTATCTATAAATTTCTCTTTTTCAGATGAACCCTGAAAGCCAGTTTCTATCATGTGGAGCAGTATTAACAAAAGTGGAATGATAGCAGTTACTGATTTAATTTACAATTTGTAATTTGCAGTAACTTGAATTTTTATTTTAGAGGCTTTCTAAGAGAAAGAGGTTTTTCTTCTTGATTGGTAAAGCAGCTAAGACAGTAAACCCCTCATGTTCTACTGAATAATGACATTTCTGAAAGCACCATAGGGGCTATACCCAGTCTGGACCCTGGGAAATACCAACAGTACCTGACAGCAAGGCAGGAAATTCTTGTTAGCCAGCAGTTGCAAACTCATTATTTCGGTTTGCAATTCTGGGACTGAATGTTTTGGTTACTCCCAAATCCTGTTTTAGGGGCCTACATCTCTAATTCCATAAACACACATTAATTTCACTGAGTATATAGCTCAATGCACACTTACTCTGATATTTACTTTGTTGTTGAATAATTTCTTCCTAACCTGCTAGATAATTCCTCTTTACTCTGAACTTGTATATAGATGTATCTTATTGGTAAGTAGAGTTAATTAACCACAGAGAAAAGCATGTTTATTAGTTGTCTTAAATATGCCGTGTATTTAAGAAAAAAAGTGCATTTATGAAACATTTTGCATTTAAAATAATTTATTAAGCAAGAGAAACATTAACTATGGTAATGAAATTGATGTATCGATTAATTAAATTGATTGATTCATTCTGGTCACTAAGGGCCATATGCTGTGTTTGATATAATTTGGCATAAAACCTCTCAGTCTGCTTTGGACACTTTTGAATACATCAGCAAGAATTTATCTGTAACTGCATATGCCTAATAGGTTCTGCAAATCTTCCCTAATGCCCTTTGGGTTCTTAAAATTAGTGTATCTCATCCTTTGCCACATGGATTTTATTTACAGCAACAGGGAAAAAAAGCAGCCTGTTCTTGTTGATCCATTTTGCAGACTAAAACAGATTATTCCAAGTAAAGAAAATTTTCTCTCAAAACTTACTAACAAAGCTAAAAATCAGAGTTGTTTGTACGTTGGTGCTGAATTCAATGACCCAGCTGATCCCTTATGTTCTTAATGTGACTGAGGTAATTATTTTTCTTAACCCTAGAAACTAAGAATTTGCATTTTTGACTGCAGGAATGTTTTCATTATTGTTAAAAATGAAAGAAATAAAGTATATATGCAGGTATTTTTGCCTCAGTTTGTAAGAGTGTGACAGAATCCATCATGAAACACTCATTTGGCAGTCAACTTTACAGTACTTTTCTACCTGATTCCATATATAATCAAACCAAAGCAGCCCTTAATCGAAAAATGTAAGTAGGCTTGTTTGTTGCATCATTTTAATATATTTAAGTTACTTACTAGATTATAAGAAGACATATGTGGAGAAGAGAAAATTATTCAAGGCCATATTCCAATCTGAGATTAATGCCTGAAAATATTATCAGTCTGAAGCCTGCTGAGTTAATCAGTTGATTCCATTACTTTATACTTTGACAAAGCAAGCTATGTGTTTGCCATGCGTACAATCAGTTTACAATCAAAAAGCATACCAAATATTGTTTAAAATTATAGCAGGTAGATGTGTTAATGCACTCTAAAACCAAAGGTTGTTTATCTATAAATTGCCTATTGAGAGATGAGAGCCAAAATAATTCTTTCTGACAGCCATTTCAGCTGAAGCTGGGTAAACTGTTTAGCTTGAGAAAAAGCATTTTAGAATATTCTAATTAACAACTGAATTTTTGCAGTGATTTACAGTCAGCTGGAGTTGGATGTGGACACTGGATGAAGCCAGGTTGGTTCTGGCGTGCATTGCCGCAGTGAAAAACAGGAGCCAGCATTGGCTTTCCAGCAGATTGCACTGAAATCACAGAATTGGAACTGAAACATCATTAGCCCACTCTTTTGTTTTTGAAACTGAGGCTGGGGCTAGTCCAGGTCTCCCTGATAAGTTTTAGGATTTTTGCCACAGGTTTTGGGCAATTGGCCCACTTTGAATTCTGAACATATAAGAACTGTTTGACAATTGCTAAGCCCCTTACACATTCCAATTCAGTGTCTCTTAAATATTTAGGCACTGCTATCAGCATGATCATTTCCACAAAGTCAAATTTCTTGTTTATATAACTGCCTGCTATTTACTTTATTATTTTTGGTGAGCTACCCTGACTCAGACTTGCAATACCCTCTATTATATTCCCAACTGAAGGTTTTCCTGTTTAGGGTTAGCCATGAAAGAGCATTTATTTTTGAAAGTCATTCCACATGTTCCCATTCTTTGTTTGCACAGCTGGAAGAGAAGATAACTTGATGGAAAGGATAGTCTTTCACACAAGAAAGAATCATCTTCCAAGACAGCCGTTTCACTTCCTTTGTGATCCAGCAGCATCTATAGCTTTGTTATTAGGTTTTCTTGGGCATCTGGATTGAAAATCAATGTTTTTCTTATTATGTGGCATAGATTAGGTTTTGGGTTGATGATACCTGCAGATCTGCACTGAGTGCACAAAGTATGCAATTTATTGACAGCTGGAAAGCCATTTTGGCATTACTACATTTTAACATTACTAATTGTCACCATTGTTCTCACACGCTGTAAGACTGCAGGTGACTGTAAGAAGAGAACGACTTTCAAGTGAGAGACAGCTGTGTAGATCTCTTATTAACTGTAATAGTAAGTTATAAAGCATAGTTTGATATAAAAATAATTCAATTTCACTTCAAATACATATTTTATCTGAAAGTGAAGAATGTGGGGTTTAGTAGCATGTATTCTTCAAATGAGGTCTACAGGTGTGAAATAACACTAATTTAAACACATTCTAATCACAGGACTTAACAGAATGAATGCTACTAAATGCAAGCCAATAGTATTTTGGTGGAATGAGGTGAAACCATTGAAAATTTGTGTTTATAATGTCTGCTCTCATGTGTGTATTGAGAAAAGACCATATCCCAGAGAAGCACAAGTCAGGAAAAGTCAGCACCTGGACAAAGCCCAGAGCCTTTGAATCTTCTTGTTTATCCCAGCAGATGGGAACAATCTGACTCCATGCAATTCTCTGAGCCTCACAGTGGAAAACCTGATATGATCTTTTCATTTGATTTTCATTAGAACACATATACTTTACTAATTACTGATTTTTCTTTTCTAATGTGGTGACAGTGCTGTCAAACATATCAGGAAATGTGTCAATTCATAAAAAAATTGCATGTAAATATTTCTTGATATTTTCCAGTCAGTGAGGCATTTTGTTATTATGCCACTCTTCTTTGCAGTCTATTTGAGGCCTAAACGACCTGACTGTGTCTAGTTGTGTATTTAATGTTTGTACGTTTTTATGTGCAGTGAATGCTGTTGTCTCAGGCACGGCTTCTTGAGGGCAGGTCTGTGAGCAGAGCATGGGTGGGGGTTTGAAACGTCATCTACTCCATGTTCTCCTTTGGAAAATGCCTGCTGCCTGTTCCTGCCCTGCTTTCCACCTGCACTTCTGTGGGGCAGCACAGTGCGTGCAGCCAGGTACTGCAGACATGCTGATGTGCCTCAGCACTGTGGTCTGACTTTGCAACATCTCATTTTCTGTAACCATACTGTAACCTTCCCTCTTTGTGGAGGAGGCACTCCATGCTGCAGGCAAGTCCCACTGAGGGGCTGAGCAGATGCTCTTGAGCACCTTGGTTTTGTACTTAGGAGAGCACAATGTTCTATTAACTTACTTTCCTCCCTGAAAGAAGATGATTTGGGACTTAGACTGTTTAAAATTTCCGTGAGAGACAGTAAGCACTCTTACAAAATACTTTGAGGAAAGCGAGAGGTGATATGATCTCCATAGCAAAGCAGCGAACCCTGGGGTTTCCAGATGTTGCTTCCTGACTTTACATTCATAGTTGCTCATGAGATATCATGTTTGGTGCCAGGGCTGAGATCTTGTTCTTAGCAATGTCTCACAGGCTTGTTAAATACCAGGTACTACAAGTTTAGCGTTGTAAAATCTTCTTGGCTTCTCAGAATAATTTGGTGCTTCTTAATTTGGGTTAATGTGATTTACAAGTCTGACAAGTGCTGCTGCTCTTTTTCACCTCTGACTATTTTCATTTAAAAGGAAAATGATGATAGCCAATAGATAGAATTTCTTTGTCACAAAAGGTTTGGCATCTTCAGGCATGTTTGATAATGTCCGTGTTATAGAGGCAAGCCCAGTGGTCTTTTCAAACATCAGTTTATCCAATATCTTTGTGTCTTTCTTCTCATTAGTGTTCTTTTGGATAGCATCTTTTTTCACTTCTGGATACCGTCTTTTTTTATTCTCAGTCCTCTTTAATTTAAAGATTCAAAAAACCTGTTTGACCCCTGCTGCATGTGCTTTGGACAGTTTCCATTGTTTCACTATTCAGACCCCAAGGAAAGGTTTAATTCTTCTTTATATTTCTTAGAAAGGAAGAGCAGCTTCCATGTCTATCAGTGGGCCATAGCCTCTCACCTATAGCAATAGGTAGAGATTGCTGGTAGTAAAGTTCATTAAAGCCTTCAAATTTGAATTATTCAATGAGAAATCACTGAACTTACAAAACCATTCACAGTCAATATCAATTAACTAATGAAAAGGCTGGATATTTTGCATTGGCTATCAAGGAATTTTTGGGGTCTTTATTCAATACAGAAATTCTGTCACACCTGTGAGAAAGCAAAGGTGTAGACAAAACTCATGAAACAAATCACTGGTAGAATCTACAGCAGGATTCATCTCCTATGGCCTGACGAAAAGCATGGGCTATACATATGTTATAAAAATGTAGTGTGGGATTAACACAGACTTCTTAGTACTTCTATATAGGCATATTTGAGGTGTGAGGTGTTGGTAGCTCAGTTCAGTGTCCTACACTGAAGAACAATCTCCAGGTATCTGGAAATACCACTAATGTATTGTCAGCTCAGATATCACTGAGATGTTCTTGTAAGGTAATTTGCACATATTCGGTACTTAAAATTTTTATAACAGCATCTTTTGAAAGGACTACAGGAAAGACCAACTGGTATCACTGAGCAGACACTCTAAATTATGACTACAATTGAAATAAATTAGGTAAATATTCTGAGAAAAGCATATGTTTCCTGGGTTACTTGAAGACAGAATTTGATGTATCAGGCAGTTAAAAGCAAGATATGCTGGCACAAATCCAGTAGATTTCTTTGGTCCCTTGCACCTCCTGTGCTTTACTTGGCTGGGTGATAGAACAGACATCTAGCCTTGATGTACTGTGACTCAAATATTAACAGGAGTGATAACGTTTTTGCAGAAGATATAGGTAAGCAGAACTAGTATTTTAATATAAAATCTCAGCTCAGAGGCCTTTGGACATAACTATGGGAACACTATGACCAGACTTACATTCAGAGGAAACTGGAACATCAAAATCTCATCTAGGCCAGCCTCGTAAGGTTCATGCCAGATTCAACATGGTCTAAATTGTTCCAGGACACTTAATTCATCTGTACTCAATAATCTCTGATGAAGACCTCGCATGACCTCACCTGCCTTCCCAGGCACTCTCTTGTACTGTTCTTGCTGTTAGGAAGTTTTTCTTAGTGTTTAGCACCAAACTTTCATGCTGCAATTTTTTTTTGGTTCTCCATACTTAAAACTGACTTTACCATAATGCTGGAGGGGAGGTAGAAGAAATAAATTAAGTGATTTTGGTAATATAAAAGGCATTTTGTGTGGGTGCAGCTTTTTCTGGCAAAGCTGAGTTTTTGTATTTCTATTTTACAATTTTCGTATTTCTGTTTTACCATTTTCGTATTTCTGTGAGACTAGAATGATCTCTTCCAGCTAAAAGCCACACAAATTGGCACAGCTGCCCTTGCAGGCCACTGTCAGAACAAATCTTACCTGAGTATATAATAACCCAGGGACTGTACTGAGCAGTATTTCAACTACAAATCTGTTAAGATGCTAAATATTGATAAAATGATAACGTTTCCGTGACAGTCACTGTATCAGGAGGAAGATATGTTGGCCAGAGACAGTGATGCAGAAGCAAATTGTACTCACATAAAAATTTCACAAGGATGTTTCTGACCAGCCCCATATCCGTCAGGATTTGGGAGAACTGGGGTTCTTCCTCCTGTGAATGCCATGTTTCCACATTCAGTTCTGTCTGAAGGGTTTTCTAGACAGCAGTGTTGATGGGGGCATGGTTGCTTAGCAAAAAGGCCACTTTAACTCAGTTCAGTAGCTGAGTGTCTTCATGTCTGTGTCCACACCTGCACGTTTTCTGTAAGGACACACAGAATTTCAGAGAAAATGTTTATATTTCAAAACAAGACGTTTATATTTCTCCTTCCCTCCACATATTACATGTGGGCAGAAACATTCCCTCTTCTGTGGGTTTTCAGAAATACTGTCTATCTGGATATCTTTGTGTTCAGACAGAGAATAAAGAATGAAGGAAATGTAGGGAGATGTCCATTACACTGACACTGAGAATTTATATTTGCCCTTCTCACCCTAGTCTAAGCTGCGTCCATTGAAACATAATGATGCACATGTTAAGCAGTTTTTCAGTAGCTGCTGAGGTGCTTGTGTTTTCTGAGTCCTCATGTTATTGTCTCACCATGTGAGGTTTGCATCCACATTTTCCTTCTCTTTCATTTAAATGCTGGGAAATGTTTCTTTATGTTTTTGAGAGCTCACAGACCTTAACTACTCAATTGGGCAGACCAGGGTTATGGCTCTAATATTTCAGAAAAGAGTCATGGACTTGCTTTTGTCTTCTCCCTGGAGCATATACTATCACCACAGCAGAGATCCAAACCAACAGCACCCCCTGGAACTAAGTCCCTATCAAACTCTGTGAAAGGGTATTTAAACAAGAATTTTCTGCTTAGAGGCCATGAAAGAGTTCTGTTGATTTGTAATCTTCTTGTGCTCTTTTTCTAAGTGTTTTGGCATAACTTTAGCTGGTATAAATGAGCAACATCAGTGGAAAAAAAAAAGCTTCTTAAAATGTCTTGAAAATTTGGCCATTTAGAAATCAAGTTTTTAGCAAAAAAAAAAAAAAAAACCCAAACCAAACGAAACAAAACTAAACTAAACCAAAACAAAATCAGGCATATCAGTTATGTTCGTCCTGGCTTTGTATCTAATGGGGGTTTAGCTATTGTAAAAGTACTACAGGTTAGATTATTTTAGAGTTTGGAGATATTCTTTTAATATTATAGTATTTTTTGTGAAGTTGAGGCTACCGTTTCCAGACAACACTGGCATTCAGGTAGCTTTGTTATCCATGACCCTTCCTCAGTGCAGGACAGAGTTAGCTAAGACACATCTCAGCTTTAAGGATCTAAAAATAACAGGGATCCACCTACCTGCCATGCATAGGCAGGAAGCAGCCTTTTCCCTTCAGCTACTTGATGTTATCTTCAGCCTCAGGATGTTATCTGACTTCTTCTTGAGACACAAAAATAGCAGTGAAGGAACTAAACTGAATACCTTGCAGCGATTGTAGAGCTTCTCTGACTTATTTCCAGTATCTTTATTAGGATGAATTTGTGTGTTATCTGGTGCATGATTTGGTAGCCAGTTTTCCCAATGTGCTTGGTAATGGTGTCATGGAGTAGCATATTTGACAAGGTCATTTTTAGTTTATGTTGCATTTTCAGGAAACCAGGTCAGTGTCCAGGTTGTTCATTTTTAACAGGTATTGATGAAGTGGGTGAGGAATAGCTGAGGCATCAATACACATTGAAGTTGTAGGTGTGTTTGTAGGTTGTGTTATTGAGTGAGTGTTACAGTATCACTGCCTGTATCACACCCTTTCCAGGCCTTGTGAAGAATTCCCTGGTACTGTTATTTGTTTTTGCCTGACAAGTACAGTCAGTCTCTGAAACACTAAATAACTAGTAAAATACTGGCAAAGGGATGTTTAGTATCACTGTAGACTGCTCAGGATGCTCTCCTATCATTACTTCATCATCCTGGTGTTTCACTTTCTTGCCACCTGGTCATTGTAACTAAAGTGTGAGACACAATCATTCAATTTCTGAAATACTAAATAAGTGCAATAAATTGGCTTCTACACAAAGAATTAATAAAAATAATTTAAAAGAATAAACCCATAAAAAAACCTGTACCACAAAAATGCTAAAATGTTTTAATTTTTTATGTTTCATTTTAGTCTTGGGACTGAACCAGGTGATTATTCCCACTTATGGAACTGTGCCAGACCAGCAAAACCTTCATACTCCTGAATGGGTGGGTACCTGTTTACTTTAACTGTGACTGCCTGTAAAATTTTGTAGATATGCAACAGTCAGTAGCTGTTCCAGAAGACTGGCATTCCTTTGCATTTGCAGCACAGGCAGTTCATCTGTGTGATTAAATCTGAGCTGCTGTTATCCCCATTTCCCTAAAGGTACCTGAAGTCATTGACTCAGATCTGAAAGTACAGGTTGTCACAGGTACTGGACTCAATTATTTAAGTGACCAATGTAAACTCACTATAAACTGATACATACACATAGACTTCCTCTCTCTATGCAATTTTGTTCACAAATGTATAGGATTTCTGTGTGTGTATACAAGAATAAATAATTCTGACCACACCCTACATATGCACACACATATCCTGTAAATTCATACACACCCAGGTATTCGTACGCTGTCATCTGAGTTCAGGATTCATTTTTACAGAAATCTTGGCGACACCAGGAAATTCCTTACTCCAGAGACTGAAGTGACAAGAAGGATAAAGACCTAGAGGTGTCCATTCCATTTATCCAAAGATCAAGGTTCCCAGCTCGCCTAACATTTTCTGCAGCAAACGGGCTACTGGCTCTAGCTCAAGATCCCCTGCCTCAGATCTCATAGGAAACCAATACCCAAAGTAACAGGAAATTAATTTCCTTCTGGGAGGTGGATACCCTTGCCTCCTCTGCCCCTGTGTTTTGCAGCAGGGTGTTCATTTAAAGCTGTTTAAACATTTTTGCAGCATGAGGTGCAACCAAGATCTTCCATTTCCTGAGTGCCCAGATCTGATTGTTATAAAAATCATTCTTACACTCTCCTTGTGGTTCATTAAATTTTTTAATGTATTTCTATGAAGTGAAAAGCAACAAAACAGCTGGAATGCCATATACCCTGTGGTTAGAACAGTCTTATCTGAGCAGTCTTGGTAGAATTTATTTTTATTTCTACTGAAAATCGATGGTCAAAATCAATTTTTATTTTTGGTTACTCATGTTTATCTGCAATTGTAGTTTCTTCTCAGTTTTAGCAGTATCTTCTCTGCATTGCTCCTTCTGTGTCAAGTCCTTCTTGTTGGTCACTAGATAGTTTCAGTGGGTTGGAGGGGCCAGAAAGATAAAATTGAGATCTACTGAACCTGTCTGCTAAATGAATTAGTGCTGTTTGTAGCTAGAAACAGAAACTGAAGAGGAAGCCTAACCTGAAGTGGTTGAATAGAAGGGAAGTACTGTGCCTTTTGTCTAAACCTATGCTTTGCAGCCAGAAGTATTTTGGAAACTTGGTTTGATTTTGCAAGTTCTTCTGAGGAGCCAAAACTGAGTAAATTATGAACTAATAGAAAGAGTCCTGTTCTTATTATAGTGCTTTCTCTAATTACAGGATCATATGCTAAGTTTGCCACAAGATCCCTGCCTCACTTGGCACATGAGCAGAACAGTTATCTCCAAAAAACCCAGATTCTCTGACGATATTGTTTGTGGTACTTCAGCAAGGTTTAAATGTGTCAGGAAATTGCAGTGAAGGAATGAAAGGCTCTTAGCCACTAAAGAAACTGAATTTGATCCTAGATAATTGGACAACCCTTGCTATAGGGTTTCTGTGCAAGACTTGTAAAGTCACAGACAGCTTTTTTTTTTTTTTTCTGGGTGTCAAAGGAAAACATCCATGGCCCTATTTGCATTAGTTCAAGACAGTAACATATGGACCTGGAATTGAGTGTATTGCTCTTTGAAGAGAGAGAATTGCTGAGCTCTCAGGAAAGATATCACTGTCGTGGTGTATCAAGCTGTAACTCCAAATTTAGGAGACAGTGAACAATTTTTGGCATTGATGTTTAGATGCTTTATATGATCACCATTAAAATGAGGTTTATACTGTTACTTTCTCTCCTAGGGAAGGGAAATGAAAATTAAATTTCACACCATTTGCAGAATATTGAGATTCTATGAGGAGAATACCGAAAGCATAGTCAGAAGGAAATCCCTATTTTAAGCATTTGAGCTATATAGATGAGGTCTAACAACAACAAAAAAGCAAACAAAACCCAACAAACAAACAAAAATACATTAAATAAAGAAGATAATAAGGAGTATTCCATAACTACTACAAGGAGGACAGAAATATAGCATGTGATTGTACAATTAAATCATGTACCATAAACAATATGTACAAGGAAGACAAAACTGCACAGACAGCATTAATTCAAGCTTTTTCCAGGTCATGTTTCATTTTGCAGCTTATCTGCTTTATAGGTAGATAATTGGAATTTGCATATAACAATAATTTGTTGGGGTTTTTTTTTTGAGAGTGAATATCTGCAGAGGAGGGTAACTTCTTCACACAATCTATTACTGCTGCCCCTCACATACAATTTCTTCAGCAAGAAGGCTTCTGGGTAGTTCAAAAGAGTGAACTTCCCAACTCTTACATCCCAGAAGAGATGAGAGTTGCTAAAAAGCAGATTTTTCAGTGGGCGCTTTCTTCATTTTCTTTAAAAGTAAGGCCGTTTGGTCTCTCTCTAATCAGGAGTGACTGGAATTCCTCCTGAAGGCAGCAGTGACCTGACACTCAGACAGGAAGTCAAGTGGGTGTCTGGTCCAAACTTAGCTGAGGGGACAAGGCATCCCTATGCTTGGCCAGTAACCAGCTGCTGACAGAAATGTATGACTGTAATAACACCCCGTATTTTTTCTACTTGTCTTTAGTCTCAGTTTATTTCAGTTTGTTACGTAGCTAAAATTCCTTTGCATGTTGAGGAAATGGAAAAAAAAAAACCCGGCTTCTGATGAAGTGCTTGTTAAAAAAAGAGAACTAATACAGTCCTTTGTTGTTATTAACAAATATGAGTAATAAAGGAAAATGTTAAAGGCACAACAGTTTTGTGGCCAACATTGTTATACAATACAAAAATAAACTTACATCTTCCAGTACTATCTTATATATTATATATATCAATATCATACAGAAATAACTGCTTATGCTGGTCTTAATGTCAGAAAGTTTTCTCTATTGGTTGCTCAGAACATAAGGCAAAAATAAATTTTTTATATGGCTGTGATAGAAGAACTTCATATTTCTATAACATTTTCTTCAGATGATCTCAAAGTTCTTTACAAATAATTATGTTGCATGATACCCTGGTAATATAGTCTGTTTTCTTTTTATTTCCTTGTTTTAAAAATTCCTGAGGCAGGTAGAGAGAGATAACTGTGCTCCTAAACAAGCATTCTGAAATGTTCTCCTTCATAAAACCCACAACTGAAGTGCAACCTATGGATCCCCCATGTGACTGTCACTGTGCCCCAGTTGAAGGAAATTTTGCAGGTGCATGTCAGCAGAGGCAATGTTACTCAGGCTCTGCTCTGCTCTCTTCTTTCCCGGTAATGATTTATTCCCTGGCATGCTGCAGGAAGCTGGTTTGAAGCATATCTGGAAATTATGTGAGGTTGCAGACTAGTAGTTTATCCCTCCAGTAATTATTGCATTTGGCACTGTTGACAGTCACACCAAAGGCTCTTGCAGACAAAATAAAGCACTTCTTTTATCTTTCCAGTTAGATAAATCTTTCCAGCAGAATCTCTTGTTATTTAAAAAGTCCAGCTTACAATACTGCACTTGTTCAGGATATAGTAAACAATAAATAGCTGCAATTCCTGTGCAAATATTTTCCTTCATGCTTGTCTCAGTGCTGCCCTTCCCACCATTATCCCCACTGCATGTTTAACTATATCATGCCTAGAGAAGCCTGGAAAAATGAGGCAGGTTTCTTGGTAATGCAACCATTTTTCCTCCCTGGAACACTGCTGTTGCTGAAGGGAGCTTTCCTCTCACTTGTTCTCCTTTAATCTTCTGCTGCAGGCATCACATGTAGCCATGACTACAGGAGCAGTTCTCAAGTGTGAGACACAGCAGTTCCCCTGACATTCCAGCAAGCCTGGTTGTATGTGTGGAGAGGCACACGCAAGTCTCACTTCTGAGGAACTCTGACCCAAAAGGCTGAGGGGCCTTCCATGATGTGGGCATTTGAAGCTCACAAACCAGTTACCTCAGCCTTGACAGCCCTGTGTGCTGGCGCAAGCTCATCTTCGTGTCCCCCTTGCCCCTTCTCCAAGTGCCTCTGTGTCCCAGGGCCTGGGAGAGCAGATGCTGCTGGCTGGCGATGGCTTGTGCTGGATTACCAAAGAGTGCAGGAAGCTCCTTATTCCTCTGCCAACGTGGCCAGGGGGACACACTCAGGGATTAGGAAGAGAAGGTGTGAGGCAGTGCATGGCAGAGGACTCATGACCAGCACCTTCAGTGTGACTACGTCAGCACAGCACTTCCCAGCTCCAGGAGGATTTCACAGCCTGTGACTATGTCTGCTGCAGTGAGGGCCCAAGCACTGGGTCTGTGAAGAAGGCATTTGGTGTAGAGGAGGTGGTGTCTTCATCACACACGTTTCTGGGCTCTTTGTTACTGCAGGCTCCTCCAGTCTTGTTCCCTGGAGTGAAGAGCCTCTGATACTCACCTGATCTGACCTGTTCCGAACTGAAACACAGAGGTGCACCCACATGGACGTGGCCATGCTGCCTCTAGGCTAGCCCATGTAAGTGTAACCTCAGTGTTCCAAAAAACTCTTTTCACAGACAGGTCCTCCTCCAGATTCCTTCTGTTAATAAAGCAACTAATAGCTTCCTGTCCCACTGGCAGGCAAGCAGTTGGTTGTACAGCACTTGAAGCGTTCGAAAGCGCTGCAGACTGTGTGCTAAATGTAATTAGTATTTAACAGCTATATATATATTTTTATTAATGGTGTTAATCAATATTAGTTTGCTGTCCATTAGGTTATTATTAAAACATTAGAGTGCACAACTGATTGCCTCCATCAGTACTTATAAATCTGATTATGCTAAGGCTAAAAAAAATTAGATAGTGCAGTGCAGTGTGTTCACTTCTTCCAAAACGAAGAGGTGTCAATGGGCCTGTTCATTATTTGGGGGTATAATTTGCTACTGATACTTAAGAAAAATTATGTATTGAAATTTCAGCCCCATTAATTTATGTGTCTATGCACACAAGCTCATGAGCTTTGGTATGATAGTAACATTTGTAATACTGTCAAATAATTTTACATATTAAAAAAAAAACAAACCAAACATTGTCTCAGTGGAATTGCTGAGTTCAAAGTACACCACATCTTTTTGGTTTCTAGTCCTCTTTTTCTCCTGGTAGTTATATTGAATAATATATGATTTTTCATTATGAACTATCCAGTAGGGATTGCAAAATACGCTACACACATAAGTTAATGTGGCTGTCAGAAACTTGGCCATTACCTTCCCTTTTGCATTTTACTTCTTAATTTTCATTGAGCAACATTTAATGCTACATTACAATCTATTTGTGTGGGTATTAATCTTGATCTCTTAAGTATTCAGGCTCAGTGAGTCAATTCTTTATTATTTTATTGATATATAAAATGTCTATGGAAAGGTCAACTGAACAATGCCCTTGTAATTAAAAGCAATGGAGATTACATGTAAGAAGCTAGCTGCATAAGTATGAACTTCTATGTATATGTATTCATGCAGTCTAATATTTACTAAACTTTCAACATGCTTTGAGAGAGAGAGAGAGAAGTGTACGTATACAATAACATTTATACACACGTGAATGAACAGGCAGACTATGTAATAAAAAAATTTTTATAACTTTTATATATAGTTTTTGATATAGTAAATTATTACTGATAATCCAGTTTATCTCTGATTTTATAAGCTTAAAAAAGACTACATTTAAAGGAAAATTATTCAGTGAAGTTATGCAAACACCAATTATGATCAAATCTTATATCAAAACTTGATTTGATGTTTGCTCTTTTCCATGTTTTTCTTGTCTATCCTGAGGCCACATCAAAAAAAGTGCTAAAAGCTATAGTGAAAAAACCTCAAAGCTATTACTACTATTATGCTTTCAAGTGCTAGAATTTCACAACTAAACTCTGTGTCTTTAAACAGAAGTTATTATAATGATGTTTCTAAGATTCTTAAGAGTAAAAAGCCCAATTAAAAAACCTTGTGCTTTATGCAGTAGCAACCCTTCCCCCTGTTATTCATTGACACAAAATCTGGGCTCTGTGTTTCCAGCATTGCAACACAGAGCCATCATAGCCCGTGGCGTGACAGAGCCTGCTGGGATCCCGGGGGAGAGCAGAAACTCCTGGGCTGGGCTCTGCCTGCTGAGCTCTGCTGTCCACTCCTTCCTCCTGCTGCTGCTCCAGCACCTCCCAAGCTGTCTCCCAACAGGGCCTGCTGGCCCTTGTTGGTGCTTTCCTCCCAACAGGAATCTAGTCAACATTAAATCATCATGGTAATGTTTCAAATGGGACTGGAAATGGTAGCAGCAGGGCTGTTTTACACCCATGATGAGTCCTCAGCAGGAGGAAAGCTTGTCAGGGCCAAATCTGATTTCTTGACGGGACTATGCCAACTTCAGCTCTCAAGAATTTAGAAATTCACACCTGTGACTTGCTTTGGCTGATAGAGATACGTAGTGTTATTGTGGTCTGGTGATGCATTTTGGAAATTAAAAGCATTTATTTTCCTGAAATTTTATTCACGGTATGCAATTGTATGTTGATTTGTTTACTGCCCAGGTAGTCTCTGAATCCTAGCCCAGGCTGTGAAACTAACATACAGAATTTGTGTATACTGGCCATATGTCAGTGTATATATATATATGCATGTATGGGTGTCAGCAGCTGCTTGCTGTCAGGTTTGTCACAAATCCTGACACACAGGTGGCATTCAAAGAAAACTGTTCTATTCAAGAATCTGCTCAGACTTTTGAAGCAACTAAAGTAACAGGACCTCTTTGCAGAAGGTCCTAGCCTTTGCACATGCAACATGAAAAAACAGCGAGTTTAAACTCCCCAGGGTATATCTAAAATATGGAAAACTTGTCATAACTACGGGGAGACACATCTTGGTCAACTGTTTTGGTTCAGCCAATAAACAGTAACAATCTACAGGGAGAGGTTTTGGAAAAAAACCATGAGAAAGTTTGTTTTGGAAAAACTGACACTTATGGTTCCTAAAACACTGTATGCTCCCTGGAACTCGGGTGCTCCTGACTGAAGACTGACATTCTTCTCAGTTCTTCACAGTTGCAGAAAAACCATTTCAGGCTGCACTTCAGGGGTTTCTGACATTATAACCACATTTCCATGCCCTTTCTGTGGACCAGACATCCCAGAGCTCCAAAACCTGACCTGACATGCCTCATGAAATTTGATCTGTACTGACAGGGAAATTCCAGGGATAGGACATCTTGGGATCTTTTCCATGTCCACAGCATATGCAAGAGATCATTTGGTGTCATGGTCCCTGACCTGATCCTGCCTTGGTTTACCCAGCATGCTCAGATAGCTGGAGGCCAAGGCTTCTCTGCAGTTCTGTGTGGGAGTCTTGCCAGCTTTGGAGAGCTTACTGTCTCTAATGCCATGCTGAGTCCCACTCCAGGCTTTTGATATCTATCAACCTCAGTGGCACTGCCCCCATTAACGCCATGGATGGATTTGGCCAAGTACCTGAGAGGTTGGTGCTCATTGCATAGCATGATTCTGATAACATTACAGCTGTATATTACCTGGAAGGAGGAGGCTGTTAATGTGTGACAGTGCCTGTTGCAGTACCCCTGATGCGGGCGCCACGTGCCACGGCTGGGTGGGTTCAAAAGCTTCAGAGAGCCCGCTGCAAGTGCTGGAAAGCCGTGCCCATGGAGTGCTTCTCTCAGTCCCTCTTCGCAGGGTCGCGGAGAGCCAGAGAGAGCTGGCGCGGTGGAGTAGCGTCTCCACACCACGTGGAATAAGCACAGCGGAGGCAAAGAGATATAAGAGGAGGCTTTCCCTCCATACGGCAAGTGCCCTCATGTTGCCTTGCTCTTTGCAGCTGAATATTATTGTTCCCTGGTAGCTGGTTTCACACGGTTACTTTCTGTAAACATAGCTATGTTATTGTAACTGTATCTTATCATTCACATTCCTTTCTCATGGACACAGAACTTTGATGGACATTTCCTTTGACCACTGTAGTTGAGGGAGGAAGAACTGATTTCCTCCAATGAGTAGTGATTTCCAGATGGATATAAAAAATAAAGAAGGTGGGTCTTGTGCCCCTTCCTTCCTTTCCTCTGACCCTGAACACAGCTTTCTCTGGCTCTTCCTTCTGCGTGTGGCTGCATCACCCCCAGAGTACTCTAAGAAACTACAAGATCAAGCTACTACTCAAGCATTCAGGTTTCACTGTCACCAATGTGTCTGTATCATTTCACGCATGAAATAACACATTAAGATATTATTAGCGAATATGACAATCTATCCTACTTTCCTCCAGGGACTAGATAATGGCTTATGGATATATTAAAACTTTTGATTTTGGCATCTATTATAACATGACGGATGTGTGGCATACAACAATGTGTTTTTTTGCTTGCTGAGATGTTGCAGATAAAATGAGAAATAACTCCACATATTATGTGTCTGTTTGGAGAGCTCATCTCTGCCCTGGCCATGTTCTTTGTTCTCTGGGCAGTGGTGGGTTCAGGTATAAGTCCATATGAAACCACTGCTTTTTTTTTTTTTTTTAAATAATTGCAGAGGTGCTTAGAATTCTGCAGGTAAGGGGGCAGAAGGGAGTGCACTAATTCTGAGACTCCCATCAGGCAATGACAATCTTGCAGACAAACTATCTAATGCTATGTCCATGATGGCATACAAGTTACTAGACAGACGCATTATTTGATACTGCTGTTGCATTCCAATGCTTCTCTCATTATGAAAAGCTAATATACCATTTTTAAAGAAGAAAATTAGGTCAAAGTTTTGTTGATTTGATGTCAGGCAGAGACCTGACAAATTCCTCTGGATAATTTTTTTTTCTTCATTTTACCTTGTGCAACTTTGTCATTTTGGGCCTTCTGTTACACAAGGCTGATATATGTTGAATTTTTATGTTCACTGAAATACTGTGTAACAGGAAGCGGTAAGGAACCAGCAAGTAAAGATCTTCATATTGACCTATGCCAACTGCTTTCCAGGTGGATTTTGATGATAAGCCTGACTCCTTGTTCTTCAAAGATGGGCAGCGAAGAATTGACTTTGTTTTGGTCTATGAAGATGAAAGTAAAAAAATTACTCATAAGAGGAGTGATCGTAAAAAGCAAAAGGTAAGTTATTTTTCATTTATTGGGTGTTAGAGCTGTGGGCAGAAAGGACTGTGCCATCACCCAGAAAAGCAATTGTTTTGCCTTATCTTTAGAGTACTCTCTGCAGCTGGATAAGTGAAGCCTGTCAAACTGAGCAGGGAACAGGGTGGGAGTCAGTAGATTGCTATGAAAATGGGCAGAGCACTGCACATCAGGTCTGTCAGTGTGTGCTTGGTGACCTCAGAGCATCCTCCTAGAAGGCTACCCTTCAGAAGATGTGAGCAGGAAAAGGCCAGTGTCAGGCCAGAATTAGACACCAAGATCTTCACACAGGGGCAATTTGCTGTCCTTTCAGTGATTCAGTTAGGCCCCTACTGGACTTTGGTGATAAAATCAGAGTATTCAGAGGAACCCAAAGGAGGCAGCTGAGCATGTGCCTCAGATGACAGTTATGAACACAGCTGCTGACATTCTGCTGACTTCTGATATTGTAGCCACATTGTTTATGGGAAATATTTGTACATTTGCCACATTTCTCCCTGTATGATTCCTTCCCTTGATGCTTCAACAGCTTCACCCTTGCTAGGGATCTTGCAAAAAATTTCTGACACAGTCCAGTGATTTCTTGATGCTCCTTAGCATCCATAGCTCCATAGCTCCGTAGCTATGACCCACAATAATAGATTATTTTTAACTATTATTTTTTAACCATCTCATCAGTTCCATCAGAGAACTACATTCATTATGGCACACAGGGTCACGAAAACAAGCTCAGCCATGCCACTGAACTGTCTGAGAAATAAGCATCCATGAGATTGTAGTCCCCTAGGCATCTGCACTCCCCTACCCACCCACATCCTTCTCTGATTTAGCAACAATCCATGTTGCTAACAGCAGCCTCTGGTAGAGACAGGCAAGGACAAAGATATCACTGAAAGCAGCTCATATACAAATAATGGTTTGCAGTTAGGAAATAGAAGAGTAGGAGTGAAAAAGCCTGTAGCTAAGCTGGTTGATACTCATTACACAGTGTTGTTGTTGGCATTAACAGGACAGCCATAAGGAATGTCATTAGTAGGGTTTGAGGGAGTCCTGCCGTGGGCGGATGTTGTATTACACATGATCACAGGATCAGCAGTAAAAATTAATTGTCGGAGGTAATTAGATAAAAAAGCTGCCCTTTTGGAAAGAATTGTTTTTATCAATTAGCGTTTTACATTTATGTTTGTAATACTTGGCCATTGCCCAAATATGTTAAAAATATAATGAGCATCTTTTCCAAACAGTGATAGAAATTAAACGTGAGAAATGGAGTAGTATTTTCAGTGCAGCATTAATGTTAAGACACTAGCCAGAATGAAACCATGAATAATTAGACAAGGAGATTGTGGGTAGGTGCTTGCAAAAAAACTTCATTTTCAAAAGTCTTAGTTCCACAAAGATCTGTGGACACACTGACTCTGTGGTGTGCTGAGGAAGAGGAAGCAATCTACCTACACGCAACAAGTGTGAGGACAAGAGCATATTAGACAAGTGGTCAGATAAAGGGAAGACTGAGTGGGTGGGGAGCAGTTCTGTGGAAGAGGCATTGGTGGTCTTCATGGAAAGCAAGCTGAACAAGAGCCAGCTGTGCAGCATGACAGCAAAGTGGCCAACAAACCCTGCATGCACAGAAATACAGCCAGGAGAGTGACACATGACTGGGGTGACATGGATAGATCAGAAAGGAGCCAAAACCAGTATTTCTATAGATAAGGAGAAGCTGAAGCCATAGGGAGACTGTACATGTATACCTTACACCTGAGATTGAAATAAGATTACATTTATGTTGCAGCTTTACATCCTTAGAATTCCAGGGAGGAAATTAACATTTTGGCCTACCACTGTTCCCAGAATGGTGTGGGGATTATGCTGCCCAAGATACACTCAGGTTTCATCAATGTTGGCTTAAAACCTACTTGATAGCTTGTCTTTACTGACATTGCTGTATATTTGGTTGTAATTTTTTCTGAGGCAAATGACTTCTAACCTTGTGATGAAATACAACCAAAATGAGGAGTATTGCTATTTACAATCAGTTTTAAATACTGTCTGATCAATGATGAACTGAAAATGCCAGATTTTATTAGTAGTATCTTGTGTAATTCAAGGTGCCCATGCTGCTCTTTCTCTGACTTTCTCCTGGTTTTATAAACCTATTATCCAGAGCTTTATTGTGCACAGAATTTGGAAACTCCAGCTTACTAAAAAATAGGAGATCCAATGATGCCTGTTCTCATAGGGTGACCCCTCATAGGGGTCAGGAGCAAGTTTTCTTATAGGGTGACCCCTCATAGGGGTCAGGAGCAAGTTTCCACTGGTTGTGTGCAAGGTTACAGGTCTGTGAAATCTAGGGATTTGTCACTGGAATAAATTCTGTCTGACACACACAGCACACCACCCAACTGCATGACATGGAATTCAAATTGCTTCAGAATTCAAATTGTTAGTGGACATTTGTAGATTTCTGAAGTGAAATGTTTAGTGTGCTGCAGTGGGTGATTTTGTATGATATGGAATGTGGAGGAGTCCCCAAATGCTTCCTGAATTTAGACAGAAAGATTTGAAAATCAGACCACATCCTTGGTACCTAATTTACCAGATTCAGAGAAACAGAGCACAGATCCACCTGTTCTTCTGCAGCAAGAGAAGAACCAGATCCTGGGATTATCATTATGTTGGATTTCAATGGCTTTTTGTCCTGTTTCAAAATAATTGAATGAATGTAACTGAATGATCCAGCATTAGTTTATATTAATAAGCAGTATTCTTGAGAAAATATCTCAGAGGACAGCAGGAAATAATTAAAAGCATTGGTGTGATTTAATAGAAGGAATAAAATTATGGGATTCTGAAGCTCTTGGAGATGCACAGTGCTTCTCTTATTTACATCTGTTTCTGAAATCTAGTTTACAGGAGGCAAAGTCAAACTCATGAAATGACAGCCTCATGGAAGTTTCTAACATAATTTATAGATCCAAAAGTTAGTAGGTAAGTTTCATATATATAAATCAATTTGAACTACAAACCTTTTTAGGTTGATTTATAATTAATTTTGCAAGCAGTAGCAAAAATCAGACAGCCAGGAGAAGATTCCAGAAACTGTACCTTGCAAGCAATTGAAAGTCTTGCTCAAAGCATGTTTCTTAAAACTATGATTTGTGTAACCTATTTGTCAGGATAGCTTATCATCAGAATAGAATTTAAATATCAGTCTTTTCAGAAATACTCCCAAATGCCAGTTTTATCTGTTGAGGTCTTCAAGGAACTCACTCTTGAAAGTCAAAGAATCAGGGCCAGAAAGGTAAATTCAAAATAAATCAATGCAGATTGTCATTTTAGTCCGTCTATTTCCCCCAACAGAAATAAACAGAAAGACTGTCAGTAATTTAAGTGGTAATGTGGGCAGAACCTTCATGTGCTTCTCAGAAATAGATTTTTTTTTTCAAATTTGATGAAAACTATCATACATGGAGAATATTACATACATCTTGTTGGGATTTTTTAAATACAGTGTTACTGAGAACTCCAGCAGGACTAGAGAATTTTGTCTTCATAAGCAAACAATGAACACTTCCTGCCTCTATACTTGTTTAGTTCAGATAACCAACAACAACCACAACAAAACCACAGAAAAAAAACACGGCCATAAATAAGCTTGGGTAAACTCTCAAACACGAATTGTACTTACACCACTGCTTAGCGTGTGTCATACCTGCGGTGAGAGAACAGTACTTGGGTTTACATGTAAAAGAGTACCTCTGTGTCTTTTTATGCAGTGATTTGAGGCAGTAGAGAATGACAGGCTCTGAATGCCCATGGTGTGCTCAGCCGACCTCAGGAAGTCTGATAACAAGCATGTCTGGTAACAAGTATAACTGGGAAGAGAGCAGCCACACCTGCCTTTGTCTCTCCTGGATGCATTGGTTTTGAAGCAGAAACTCAGTAAAGTAAAACCTCTGTTCCTGAGGCAACCACAAACCCAAATTTTACTGCTTTGGAAGGAAGGATGACAGAGGATATGAAGACACATAGGAGGAACACATAGAAGGAAGGAGTTACTCTGCAGTTACTACATACATTCATAGGACCAGAAATGGGTCTTTCCAAACAGGGTGGCTAGAAGCCACTGTTGAGGCCAGGGCTAGGCTGCAGAATTGCCATTTCTGTGTGGTCATGGATCAGGTTTCAGAAAACCATGAAGCTGGCTTAAAATCAAAGGGTATAACAGCAAATATGTATCTGGAGTTCTTTGGGTTTGCTTTTTTGGGGGCTTATTCTCTGTAGCATGTTCTGCTTCACATTTTTATGATTATCTTCAAACATAAGGGAAAGAAGTTTACAGAGCAGAGCTTCTCAATCAATTAATTTTCTGATGCTGACAGCTGGGACTTTGAGGAAAGCTTACAAATACCATCAAAGAATCTGTGAGGCAGCTAATATTGATACAATGATCCTCTTCACTCCCTTCAGCTGATTTCCATGGGGGAGGGTTTGGGCCCCATGCTCTTTTTCTTATTGACTGTGATTTATCTGTTGCCTGTCAGGTAAGGCAGGGGAGGCTATTCAAGCTCTCATTCCATGTTAGGATTTTCCCCCAAAGCCACACAGATATTGTTGTAGGGAACTTTTATCTTTCCACAAAAGAAACTTAACGAAGTTATGAGTTGGCGTTCTTCTGTCGCTGTAATCAAAGCAAGTCCTTGCTACCATTTACAAAACACAGAGGGAAAAATGCTCCTGGTCTGCTACCAATTGCCAGACCCACAATCTTGTTAATCTCCTCAACCTGGCAAGACAATCACCAGACATTGAAAGTACGATGGTGA
This sequence comes from Climacteris rufus, assembly GCA_013398175.1. Lineage (NCBI taxonomy): Eukaryota > Metazoa > Chordata > Aves > Passeriformes > Climacteridae > Climacteris > Climacteris rufus. The sequence continues at coordinate 264,112 of VZRZ01004779.1, read as the reverse complement.
AAAAACAGCTCCCGAAAGCTGACCCTTCCACATGCCTATAATACTTGGCATTTACTTACATTCTGCTTTCATTTTCATTAAGACTGTATATGATTATGCATCCTGTGGTGTCTTAGTCTATTCACTAGCCATTCAATCATCAAAACCTATGTCAGATTTAGAAGAGCAGCATTACCATGATTACTTTATTATTGCAACTTAGCCTTGCAGGTAGCTGAGCAAAATGCCAGATACTAAAATGAACTTTGGACGGTCTCCACCTTCCAGCCTAATAAACTATTATATCTATATACTGTATTCCCCAGTCAATGCAAAACCACTATAGACTCCTCTGGGTAAAAGTCTAGCTCCTCCATAGATCATTATACACATAATTCAATCATTTATATAAAACAGCAAGGCCCGTAATTAGCAAAGTCTCCCAGAGGCTTTTTTTCTCACTACTTGCATTAATGCATTATTAGAAACCTTAATATTGTCAACATTCCTCTAAGATTTTGAGGGCAAAATTAATTTTGGGAACTCCTTGCTATAATAAATTATTAAAGGAATCTGATTAAAAGATTTAAAAAATAGTATTAGACTTCTACAAATGAGCATCACCGTGCATCTATCTTTGTGCTATTTAGAAAGAAAATTAAACAGGTATTTAGCCCCCTGCCTATTTATTTGCTGAAACAAAGCAGAACTCAGGTTGAAACATTTTCATGATTGAGTATTACTCACTTTAGAAAGAACCATGTGAATATGGAAGAAGCAAAGAGGTGGGATGAAATGGCAGAAGAGTTACTACTAGAGTAACAAACTCCTGTATTGTGTACTACATATATTAATGAACTGGTAAGAGTTTTGTTTTGGTAAAACAAAAATTACAGAGACTATAATTATATAGTTTACCTAGAAGCCAAGACAACTGTGAAGCTTTAGCTTTGAAGGAGACTGGAGAGCACTATGAAATACTGAAAATGCAAGGAAATATGTTACTGCAAGGAACACTCATTCACATTTGGGATTCTAAGTCAGAGCTGTCAATACAAAGAAGATACATAGATGCATACATAATAATTGTGTGTATTACACACACACACACACATATATATAAAATGTTAGATACACAATGAAAAGAATATAAAGAGCACTGTACTGTCACCAATAGCCAAGTGAATTAATGAGACATGGAGAGGTACCTCCATGAAGAGTGCTATCAAAGTTTGGGATTGTTGTTTTATCCTGAGAAAAGCAAGGAATAAGAAGAAAGGTGATAAGTATTGATGAGAGAAAAAAACAGACTGAAATATTTGGCTCTTCTTGTGCCTTGCTTGAGTTGAAGGTGATATTCATTGGAATAAAAAGGCAGAAAACCCAAAACAGATAGGAAAAATACCTAATAACAAAATATTATATTAGTCCATTGTGATCATTGTCTCATGCAGCTCCTGCAGCTAAGAACTAACAAACTATAAATGGGGTATGCCGATCATATTGTTATTTAGTTCTATAATTATTAATTCATGACTTGCTAGAGTTTTGGAAAAATAGCTTTTTCTTGTCTGGATACTTACAACCATCTTTAAATATTCGAGAACTGGATTAAACTTATTTGGATATGCAACTGACCTGTTAGTGTGTAACTTCTGAACATTTTTACGCTTTTTGCTGAAGCATCTGTTTTTTTCCCCTGGAGTGGGTAGGCCTTGGGTCTAGCCCTGAAGATCAATTTCTAGGTACCTGTCAAAGTTCCTAAGACTTTGTCTAGAGGATTATTTGTTGACTCTGGTCCTTTACAGTAGCAACAGGTCTGGATCCTGGGCACAGATCTTAAGGCAGTTAGTCTGGCTGTAGAGAACCATTTGACAAAAAACACTGGGCCATTCTTCTTTTAAGTTCCTGTAGTAGTAGATGCCAAATCCTTTAAGCATGTGTAATCAACAAAGAAATTGGCCAGTGGCATGAAAACAATCTGGGAGTAAGAAAGGAGTACCTCCAAGATAGTAGTAGCAGTCACTCCGAGAACCTCGCTTCAGGCCTAGCCTAACCTGGTATGGGAATAAAGCTCTCAGTCCCCAGTGCATTAACATCATCTTCTTCCAGCAAACTGCTCATAGAAGAGCCCCCAGCCCCATCTGCCTGCAGGTGCCCCCCATTGCCCATGCTGATATTTTGACATGCAGTCTGTAGGCCAGGGAGAGCTGGCTACCCTTGACTCACATAAACAGATAGATCATTGACGAACTATCCAGCCAGTGTGGATAGCTTTTAAATTTGATTGCTTCACATGAAGTTTCAAAATTTCTTATCAATCCCTCATGGCGTTGTAATGTGTTGTATTTGAGGGGAAAGGGACTGTTTCTGTGTTTCTTGGGCAGAGGTCATGTGTATGGAGAAGCATTTTCAAGACTGGAAAGACATTTCAGGTTTTTTGTTACTCGCTACCTGCCAAGTGCTGGGAACTGTGAAACTAATTTGAAATTATCCACAAATTTGATCTTTACTGAGGAAAACCTGTTATGTCCTTCTGGGGACATTGAGTGCTCCTGGAGTAGCACCACTGACTCTACAAGTGCTACATCTCTCAGCTTCTTCCTTTGGGGGTGTAATTCATGGACTAAAATATAGAGATACTACAGTTTGATCCACTGTATGAACTCATACTATTACTGCGAAAGAAGCATAAAGTTACAGGTTGCTGGAAGAAAATGGGGTGGAAAACACTTGAGATGAAGGGTTTCCAAAGGAAGATTAGTGTAGTACAGTTAGTGACTAAAGGTGAAAGAGATCACAAGTTTCAGGGATAGATTTGAAAAGTTTCCAAATCTGAGTCACACTTTTACCTCTGTAACGTACCAGAAACTAAGAGAGTGAGTTCTCCACAATTACATTTGAGGGCAATATTGCATATGAAACAAAAAAACTGATCAGAATTAATTAGCAGGTAGGACCGTACGTAGCATCACAGTAGCTGTAAAGTGGGCTATAGAGATAACAACCCAGTGATTCTTTGTTTTGGGAGGCAATTCCATTCTTCTATGCATACATATTTGTGAAATTTGGAACAGATGCCTTACAGTGTTCAATATCTTTTAACAGAGGAAGAGACAAGTCTATGAATCAAACCTGATAAACAACGGCTTGCAACTAGAAGCAACGAGGTCGGTGAGTGTTACTGTGTGTATGAGCAGCTGATCTGAGAGCAGAGATGCCCCTTTGGAATAGGGAAATTGGATATATGAATTGACTGTAGGATTTCTCTCTCCTCAGGAACAAAAGGCCCACCTTTCTTCTGTTAGTAGTGTCTTTGTGATCTGATGCAAATTTTGTTTAAACTTTATGTCTGTTTCTTCCTCTGCAAAATAAAAGATGGGAAGCTGGAAGATTACATCATGAAGCTGGGATATTACATAGGTCATGTTTGCTTAGAGCTTGGAAGATAAAAATTACTGTCTGTACTCTGCAGAGAAGTTCTTTCCCTACTCTGGCTGTGCAGTACAGGTGGGAAGCCAGTGTGTGTCTCGGGCAGAATGCCCCTGCCAGAAGAGCAGTGCAGGGCTCCTGCACGTGACCCTGCTTCTTGCAAGGCCCAGCACTGTGCAAGTGGTTCTAACTATCATGCTTTGTATATTTTGGGCTGCGATGTCACCCGCAGGCAGTTCAAGAGCACTGTGATAATGCACACCAGATGCCAGAACTGCTGTCTCTTGCAGGGAGGGTTAGAGCCCCTCCGAGTCCCTTCTCTTTCTTCCTACCTTTCAGCGTTCCATCTGTGTCTCCCTCCCCAGGCCAATCATTTCCAGTCTAAATTTGTTGTTGTTTGGTAGTCTGTAATGAACTCCAGAAATGATCGCTTTTCCCCTTCCTTCCAAATTAGACTCAGAATCTATGGCATCACAGTATTTATTTGATTTCTGCAGTGAGGGCTCCTGCTGCCTGTCCAAGAGTGCAGTCTGGCTCTTCACATTCATAACAAAGTAAAGGCTTGCTGGAAGGCTGCTGCAGACCTGGTGTTGTACTTACATATTGCAGGTTTCAATAGCTGTGCCATGATCATGACTAGAAAACATTTGAAGCTGGAAGTTTCCCCAGGCTAGATCAGATATCTGACCAGTATTCCTGAGCCAATGAGCTACATAAGGAAATTTCATGTGGCTGAGATTCACTAATGCAGGGCAACAGTACGTCTACAGGCCATGTGTAGAAAGGAGGCAAGAGTGGCTGCCAGGGTTCCCACTGCATACTGGTCTGGTTTGGGTAGCCACTGGGTGCAAATGTGCCTCGTGCTCTTTTTCATCAGTCTCATCTGATTCCCCCTTCCCTCTCCCCATTCTCTCTATGAAGCCTGAAATTCTTGTTGCCCAGGAGTACCCATGGGTGCCCAGCCGGCTCCCATCAAGTCATGTCACCCTAGGGTTCTGATTGAGCTGGTGGGGAGTCACTGGCAGCTCCAGAGCCACACCTGCCCTGTCAGGCTACAAGTAGAAACACTTGCAATGATCGCATATACACACTTAAATTTCTCTGTAAAGTACTTTGCAGAAATGTAAACATTAAGCATTACAGGAACATTTCACTGTCTTTTTTTATATACCCTTATATGTCTTCATCTGCCTGAGTGTTTCATCCTCATGTCAGCATTTTCACAAAAGCCAATGATATATTGGCTAAGACAAACAATGAATGCAACTTTGAGTAGATCATCTATGAGCTGTAAAGAGAAAGAAAATTCCAGGTAGTTCAAGAATTGTTATAATGAAAAGTTCCTTGCTTTCATTTTCTTACATACATATTTTCAATATTCTTCCATCTCAGGTTTTGGATGAAAAACTTATTTTTGTGAAAGTGCATGCACCTTGGGAAGTGCTGTGCACGTACGCTGAGGTTATGCACATCAAGTTACCTCTGCAACACAATGACCTGAAAACCCGAGACTCAGCTTTCAACTGGTTCAGTAGACTCTTCAGGGTGGATGAAAATATCATCAAACCTGAGCAAGAGTTTTTCACTGCCCCTTTTCAAAAGGAACATTTGTCCAACTTTTATATCCACGACAAAGACGCCTTTTTCAATCCTGCAACTAGAAGCCGAATTGTAAGTCCATGGAGTATTTCTAGCATTTACTCTTAAAAAGAAACTATTCTTCTTATCAAATCAGTGTAATTACCTTCAGTCAAACATCCTGAAAAATTGAAAATGTTTGGGATGCAATAGTCCTGTGTAATTTATGAAATACCCTATACAATCCAGAAGGAAAGCATTCCTTACATTTGTCCTATTTCTCTTCCACCTGAATTTAAAGGAGAGATTTGAATGATTTGTATACCCTGTGCAATTAATTTTGTCTGCACTGCTTACCCTTTCTTAACTAGATTATATGCTGAGACAGGTATAGCTGTGTATAATTACTTTCGGGTTTCAAGAGAGACAAAAATATTTTATAAATTTCAGGTTCATTTTATCCTGTCTCGTGTGGAATATGCAACAAAAAACAATGTGAAGAAGTTTGGCATTAACAAATTACTGGACACTGGAATCTACAAAGCAGCATTTCCCCTTCATGATGTAAGTCCAGTACTTGTAACTAAAATACACTTTGAAATAGTGTTCTGAACTATATCTAGAGGGGGTTGTATCAAAGAAAACAAGCACTGTTCATTGCCTTATTCCTTGTCCATGTAGAAGAACTGGATGTGGTTTGGCTAAAGAGATTTTCTTCCAAAGCACTGTTGGTTAAAAATGTAGTTCTATAACTGAATAATAATATATTTCACTTGAAAGTTGTTAAACTTGTATTCTCTGGGAGGTGTAGTTCAGTAGAGTGCCTGGACTGAGAGACAGTTCTTATGACACACTGCATCATCAGTTCTAAATCAATGTTTTATTAGGATTTAATCTTCCAGTATTAAAATTCCTATCAACATTGTTGATAAAGATGTAGTCTACAAATCTCATCTTAGGATGTGTGAAAGTCTTGCACAGTGAGAAACATTCCCACACTTCCCAAACATCACCACATACATGCATGAGACTCAGGTTTCTGCAGGAAGGCTCTTCCCAGTCACTCCAATGCCTCACAGGGGATGTCAGAATCTTGCAGAGGAAAGTTTCATTTATTTGAATTTCACCTTGCAATAATAAGAAATACAGCTTTTGTAACTACACCCTCTGAAGCTTGTTAAATTATACAACTTGAAGAAGAAAGTTATACAGAAAAGTGTTTTCTATACCAAGGCTAACAATAGCACCAAAAAAAAAAGAAAATTAAGGAGAAAAAAACATATTTCATATTATTGATAAAGAAAGACTCCATGTGAGGCTGTGAATGCAGTGAGTAAAGACTGAGGGCTTATTTTCTGCATTCTGTCCCCTGCATACCCACATCCCCACACCTCATCCCCCTCAGAGCCACCATTCTGTGTCCAAGGTGCATTCTGTCGACGAGACACTGAGAACATAGGAGGTCAGGAATGATCGCTGCTTCAGCTGCATGGACTTGGCTTAAAATATTTAGGAGGCTTCCAAGCATTTCAAAGAAATTTTTAAGGCAGGATCAAGACAAAACATGTTTCTTGTAAGTAATCAAAACTTTACAGAACAGAAGTAATATAATTTGTGGTTATCCATTTTTAAGGTTTCCTTTTAAAGATTTAAAATCTGCCTGGCAGGCTATTTCTGTCATGGCATGGGGAATTTGGACTCAGTATGACTAGTAATTAATGACTGTCTTTTTGTACAATTGAAATTATATATCACAGCTGTGCTGAAAATCAAAAGGAGCAGATAGATTTCTACAAACATCACTTGTTGCATAGTAGGTATAGAATGGAAAATTCTCTCAAATAAAATAGGTTTTATTGAAATAGCTTTTCAAATAGCCTACTAAGAAACACAAGGATTATCTCCATGTGAATTCTTTTTTAAATTTAAAACTGAGACTAGAGGCACTGGATTTTTCCCCCAGACTTTCCAGCTTGTATTGTAGTACAGTATTATTTTGAAGCAAAGAATGTGTGGCATGTTAAAGCTACTTATAATCCATTTCAATTCAGTCCTGTTCTCTAATTAGAATGGATCCTTTTTTATTTTCTATTCCTAAGTGCCAAGACGCTGACATGTGCTTAGATTTAAGTTCATGATGAGTCTGTTATTTTCAGCTCACATATGTACAGCGTTTGCTTTAGCATTCAGCCTTTCTGACAACCTTCTATCCTGAATCCTGGTGTGCTCTCAGAGCTGCCTTCCTGCTCCTCTTCCTGGCTTGCAGTGAAACTGCCCTAAAAGGCTACTTCAGGCTCTGGGTTCATGACATTAGGTTTCTCTGTAGAGATGAGAGCTGAGCTGCACTGGTTAGATTAGTGGTATCTTCTCATGCTCTTGCTGTTTTGCAGTCCAGTTTTAGGCACCTGTCAACTGATCCCAACTGCCCAAGTGAACGGTATCTTCTCTACAGAGAATGGGCTCATCCGAAAAATATTTTCAAACTGCAACCCCTGGATTTCATCAGGTTGGTGTGACTGGTGTTGGACTAATGCAGGGTGAACTAGAAATTTACATAATATGTCTGTTTCTGGGGATGTCAAAGAGACACAGCTCTGTTTGGAGGGAAGATAACAAACACCCAGATCAGCTCATGCACAGGAGCAACTTTGAGATCATTTTCATTATAAGCCAATTTATGAAAAGGCAACCCCTTAAAACTTTTCTTTGTGAGGCATGATCTTTTTTCTTTTCACTTTTTCCCCCCCATTTCTATCCTTTTACGAAAGCAATACTACTGCAATCCCAAAGCTGAAACCAGAGAAATATTACAATATGGGTTGCCATAAAATGTATGAAATGAAGACCCATTTGAAACAGAAATGCAAATCTACTTCCATTTCAGAAAAAAAAAAAAAGAAAACCAACAAAACAAAAACGAACAAACAAACCAAAACAAAACAACAACCAAAAAAAACAGACAAAAAAAAGATTTCCCTCCACAGGAAATACTATGGAGAGAAAATTGGCATCTACTTTGCTTGGCTGGGCTTTTACACCAATATGCTGACCGTGGCTGCGGTTGTAGGAGTTGGCTGTTTCCTGTATGGATGCCTGACAAAGGACAACTGCACATGGAGGTACCTGATCAGGCCTGGTCTAATATCACATGCAAATTTGATCAGTCCTGTACAGAGGGGGACAATACAGGGTTTGCAAGACACTACTTAATGAAGGAGGCAAAATTAAAGGACCCAAGAACAACTGCCATTGTGGATTTGAAGGTAATGGCCTAAAAGATGTTATAAGAAGAATAACAGATGTCCACGGACCATTACAGTGATAGACATTCCAGGAGTTTGCTATTTCATAATTTTATTTATATTTTGCACTAGGTTCACCACACCTAGTGTAGAAACACAAGAGTGACAGTCAGAAGTCAATACAAATTGCCATAACACATAATTTTCACTGTAGTAATCCTTAAACGAGATACACAAAGACATTGATAATTTCTTTCCTCTAATTTGGGAGAATATAGGAAGAGCAGCAGCACAGGGTACATTGGAAGGCAAGGCATAGCCATGGCAGAGATTCTCCCATCAGAACACTACAGAATTCAATCATGGCAAAATAACCCAGGCGAAAATAATGATGGCATTGTGTCAAATGACCTACAGGCCGTCAAATTATATACCCACTCCTGGAAGGGTGTTCATAATCCATGCTGAAGGGCTATTCCAGAGCCCCACTCCTGTGCCAAATTTATACCCATTTAGCTTTTTGCCAATATTATAATGTAGTTAAACAGCTCATCTCCCTCCCTGGTGTATGCATAGAAAGTAATTACGTTACCTTTCAGCTTCCACCATGCTGGGCTAGCATGTATGAGATGGCAACTCCTTTGCCATCTCTTAGGAGACAGATCTGCCATCCCTTGAATCATTGTGGCAGTTCCCCTCTGCACAATTTCCAATCTGATCCCGTTTAGAAGACCACAGGGACTAGGCAGCCCTTGGGGCTCTGCAGCTCTTCCTTGTTCTGCTAGGCAGCGTTCCTCTACCTTCTCCCTTTGGACTTGCTACAATAGCATGTGTGAGCATGCAACTGTGGGTTTCCTATTGAAGACTGAGAGATCTCTAAAGAGCTGTTTTATTTTTAGTGTGGGCAGTTTTGAGAATTATCACCACATAGAAGGGATGGAAATTATTTTCCTCATGTGTCATCCATTTTTGAGATGAGGACTATGAATGGAAATGGGGATGTGTTGCCAGGGTGAGGGGTAGGGGTGGAATACTTGAGAGCAGATCACTGGTAAATTATTCCTTAATTCCCTGAGATTATTGCACTTCCTTCATGTGTGAAAAAGAACTAAAGAATTTAGTGTTGGTGAGTGACTGACTAGTTTTGTTTTTAGCCAAGAAGTATGTGATCCCAACATAGGAGGTAATATCATAATGTGCCCTCAGTGTGATAAAGTATGTACGTACTGGAACCTCACCATCACTTGTGAATCATCCAAGGTAACTACATTTACAGCTTGTAGACATGCTTTTGAACTTCAGCTGCACTTTCTCTAATACTAGAAATAAAACAGTGCTGTTCCTCTATTAATGTCCTGCAGAACTGCTAGAAATGTGTTGTTCCTTTCGATACAATTACTCCACTTTGAAAAGTAAAAACAACAATAATTGCTCCAATTTGATCTAAGATGAAAAATTTAAGTTTTTTTATTTCACATACCTGCCGATATTTGATATGAGAATATAATGTTATTTTAATTGAAAATTGGTTTCGTTTGGGGGTACTTCCTTTTGGCAGAAGGAAACATTCAGTTACTAAAGCCTTGATTCAGTAGCTCTGAATCAATTTTTGCTAAGGAAACATTTAAAACTTGTTTTGACATTTCTAATTTCTGCCTCCTCCCTGTATGAAAAGTTATCTGGATCTGTGCCTTGAATTTGAACCATGTTGCCAAGGAGAAGATGGATACAAGGAGAGGCTGGTGTTGGCTATGACAGAAGCTGTGACACAGCCATGTCCGGTTGTCTGCTCTTTAGTCCTGTCTAGAAGCTCACTTTCTTTCCCCGTTCCCTTGTCTCACTAAGCTAATGTTAGCTTTTTGTCATTCCTCTCCATAGATTCAGTCCCAATACTGTGATTTTTCAGCTATTCATCAAAAATACTTTCCTTTAATGTGTTGTGTCAGCACACTTGAAGGGTAAAAGAAACAAGAATGCAGGGAAAAGAACACGATAGAAATAAAAAGGGTAAATTATGACCACAGAGGTATCCAATCAGAATGGGGTTTTACTAACTAACTTGTTATCCTGCTTATGAGAACCAGATGTGTCCATGGCCTTTTAGTGGCTGTACTAAAAATCCGTAATTCTATACTGAGTTCCCAGACCAGAAGCATTGTTTTTCTGCTTCCTATGCAACAGATGGAAGGAAGTTTGATAGCACCATTTTACTCTCCCTCTTACTGCATATATGGCTTTTATTTTTAATTCTGAACTTTGAACTTAATTTCCTTGATTTATTGGAGGGTGGTACACATGGACAGAAATTGAGAAAACACTATCCACAAATGTTGTTTATGAAACTACATAAAAACTGAAAATCAACATTTTCAGTAAGCAGCTTCTGTTCTGGGTCAGTGTAGAAGAATAAAAATGGTTGGTTATATTTTAAGCCTTCTTTATTTTTTCCTTTTCCACTTTTCCAGAAACTCTGTATATTTGATAGCTTTGGAACACTGGTGTTTGCAGTATTTATGGGAATATGGGGTAAGTCAATTTCAACAACTGTGGTTTGTTATCTAATTTTGTCCAAGCCTCCAGCATCAGCCAAGAAAACATGGATAAATTTGCATTTTCTAGCACTTAGGAATTCACTGGTAAGTAGTTCCGTAGAAAACAAGCACATTCACAAGAACTCATCATAAGAAAATAAAAATTGTAGACTTAAATGTTGGTCTTCAATATCTGTTCCATTTTGTTTTACTTGAAGAAAAGTCTGAGTGAAGTGGTTAATGCTGCCACATGTTCATTCAGCAGGACACAGCCACATGCTGCAGTATATCTGTCAGAGGAGCTGGGGTTTTTTTCCAAAGACTTTTGGAGATTTCTGTGCTGTCAACAGCTGTATAACTGCACAACCCAAAAAATAGTAATTTATTATATTTGCCAGGAAATATAATAAATGTCTTTATTTAAGAAGCTGATTACAAAAAGTGTAGTAGTTATAAGCACTAGATTTATCTTTTAGCAGAGAAAACGTATGTGAAACCAGAATGTTTCCCACAGGTCAAAACACTTGGTGCTGTATTCAAGGGATTAGGCAAGGTTTATTTCCCTAGAAACAGTTTATTTTATTATTATGTTAGCAGCTTTGTTGACTGGCTTTTATTGCACTGTCTTATCCAGTAATTGCAAAAATAAGTTCAATGGTAGGTCTATATAGAGGATACTATAGAGAATGTAACTCATGCAATATTTTGAATTCATACATAGGCTGACAAGAATACATAATTTGCTTTCTTTCTAAAACACATCGTATTTTTATTTCCCTTTGATGACCTAAAGTGCTTCAAAATAGCTCTTGCTATTTATTTAAAGAAATGTAAGATGAAATGTATCATTTCAAAAAGTTTTCTTTCAAAACATATGCTAAAGTCAAAATAGCAGCAGGAAATTAATTAAATAAAAGGTTATCAGAAGTTTGATACCAATGTAATCTTCTGCTGTCATCTCAACAGTTAATTTATTGGCAATTTGGTTTTTAATTAAAATTGTGCTTCTTGTTTTGAAGAATGGTTCCAGGAGCAATAACTATAAATTTAAGCTTCATAGTTATGGTGATGGCTGCAAGGTCTATTAGTAATCTTGTTGCAAGTCCACTATATAAAGAGGTGAATTACATTATAGAAATTCAGCCAGAATTGTACTGAATCCAGATAACCCATGGTCCTGGTGCAATTCCAGCTGTAATTTTCATCTTGCTATATAACTTTTTAGACCTTCTGGTCCAAAACACTTAAAATAATATTAGACTTTTAGATATATTATTGCATCATTATCATCAATACACTTCTAATAATTGGTAATTTTTTTGTGTATTCCCTTCAAAAATTTTAAAGCACTCAAAAACACCAGGGAATTTGGCCTAGGAATTAGCCCTTTCTACATTAATGGTCTCCCTTTGATGTAAGAGTAGATTTGCAATGGTCATGAACAAGAGGCAGCTTCCACTTCACTTGCTGCCATCCCTGGATCCCCTCCCTGAGCAAGATCAGTTAAAACCAGAAATGTTCCACGATGGAGGCACCTGTGTGGCACAGCTTCAGAGGCAGGTTGGGAGATACACGGAAGGGCACTCTGCAGATTACCAACATGACATGAGCTAATGCTCAGATCTCCTGATTCTGAAATGTCATTTGTTTCCATTGTTGAAACAATGTTGCTTCAAAAATAAAAGAAAAACGGCAAATCGAGCAGGAGTTCTTTTCCTGCTCTGAAAGACACAACTCGGCTAGTAGGGGGCTGGGTGAGCTGTCCGTGTGTTATGTGCCCTTCTGTCACAGTTAGCACGAGGCTATCATCACAGAAGGAGTCCTTGCACTTCTGGGCTCTCCAGCATCAGCTGAACTTGCAGCTGGAGCAAATCAGTGTAGGCTGTAGCTTCCTGTGGTTTGAGCTGGGCAGCACTTAGAGGTTATGGAAGACTAATGTCCTTGCTCTGCAGGAGAAAGCAGGATGAGACTCTGGTCCACTGCTTGCAATGGCCTTGCTGCTTCTAAGCACAAAGTAGTGGAGAAGTCCTTGTGAAAGAGGCCCCTGAAGAATCAGGGGAGCAGGGGTTTCTGGCATTTTGCTTGTGTGCAGGTACCAAAGTATCTCATAGCCCAGCCCACGGATTTTCCTGGGTTTTAAATGTTTCTGTTTGGGAATTTTCAACCACACCTGATTTTGGACATAACCTTTAATATTTGGATGTGTAGCTGCATACCATTGAGGTTTCATCATTCAGACTGAGGGACCAAACCAGTAAAAAAAAAAAAAAAAAAAAAAGGGTATAAAAAACCCAAACAAAAAAAAAAAAAAGGGTTAATTAATCCCAGACAATAAGAGTAATAAGGAGTGCAGTGATGGCATGCTACTCCTCCTGGAACCAGTGCTGCAGAGCCACACCACTCATTTAATCTGAGACTGCACTGTCTTCAAGAATGAAGCACCCAGGTGTACTGGAGAGCATGGTACTGACACCCATCATCCTGAGCTCCTCCCAGCCTTCCCATCTGGGTTGGTCATTGCCTCTGCTGCCAGATCTGTCTGCATAATGTCTTGGGACAAGGTAATGAGTTTGGCTGGATTAATGTTTAACCATTACCCCTTAGGCATCCGTGTACCTGATCCCTCAGTGTTTCCAGCTGTAGGAGCACAGCCCAGAGAAACAGCTGGCCCAGCCCAGGGGGTTTCTAAGCTCCATGCCATACAAAAGAGCTGCAGTTTCTTCAGATTCCTGCTACCAGAGGAGGAAAGACGGCTGTATTTAAGCAGCTTTACCTGAACCATCATTGCTTTTATAGTCTGCACGTGATTCAATTTATAACTTGTCCAAACAAACATTGCAGCTTAAATGAGCATAAGCTCTTCCCTGTGACAATTTTTGGCATATTGAGTTTTATTTTTCTAGAAGTCCTGCACTTTCCAACACTTTGTCTTCACCTATCCAACCAACTTCATTTCTTAAGCATCCCATCATAAACTTTTTTAAAAGCAGTCTGTAATGTCAAATCCAAAGTGCTCATATTTTAGCCTTAGGCAGAGAGCAAATAGGTAAGTAAGGTATATACATTCTTTAGCATATCGTTGCAATACCATTTACCTCAGGTTTCTCATATTAAAGTGTATATATATATATATATATATACAAAAGCATAATTGCATAAAGGAGTAGATCCAGTTGTTTTCACCATTGCATTAGCCAATAAAGTTTTTATTCCATGTCTGTGAAAAGCTGTATGGAATACTGAGCCATGTGTTATAGCCCAGAGAGATCAAGCAGTGTCCAATACTCACATGGTATTGCTTATTTTGTCTATCATTCGGACAGTTACTCTTTTTTTGGAATTTTGGAAGCGACGGCAGGCTGAACTGGAGTATGAATGGGACACAGTTGAGTACTTAGAGCAAGAAGAACAAGTTCGCCCAGAATATGAAGCTCAGTGCACTCATGTAATAATGAATGAAATCACACAGGTAAGGAATATTTTGATAACTGGTGGTGGTTACTGCAATAGAGGTGCTGTGAGAGGACACTATGAAAATGGTGAATCTGGAGCTCTATAAATCAGTAGTGCTTCCAGTTGATAAACTGGCCTGAAAATATTGAATTTATAAAATACAGATGCAGGGGGAGGGAATTTATACCTAACTGTAAGCACTTTAAAGGAGTTGCCTGTTTGAAGAGCTTGCGCTGCTGAGGTTCCTGTGTCTTAAATAAACAGAAGTAGGCAATCGTCCCCAGCTTAGAAGAGTAAGTCTACTTTATTAAATACCCCAAGAAGTGATTAAATGTTGCTGCCAGAGGCCAAGATCACAGAGCATTTGCTATCTTTGCCTAGGAATGCATCAGGAAAAAAGGTGAATAGAGGGAAAACATGTTACATGGTTATATATGATGCCAAGAATGTTTCTTTAACCAAAGAAGTTTCTGTTTGAAAAATGTATAAATAGCTATTGTTGCTAAGTGCATGAGGATGCAATTATGATTAATAACAGCAAACTTGCAGAGGCAAGGATAAACCTCATTTCAGTGAAATAGGATTCGTATTTATGAGGATCTTAGTTTAGATCTTTATTTATTATACGTTTGAGTAGCTTTAGCTTCAACAGCTTACTCAAGTTCAGTTTCACTTTTTATTATTCTCTGTCAATATATTACTCTGTCGTTTATCTGATCATTTTCTGCTTTCCCATTCCACCCACATTATATTAATGTTGATTAGAGGGCACTTGAAAAGTTTCAAAATTAACTGCCATAGTTGAAACTATCCTATATAGATCTTCTTTTTATATCTTGTACTATCAGAAAACCCATCCTATTTAAAAGCTTATAAACCTATGCCACCTTGAACGTATAAAGTCATAGCTAGAAAGTTCCTTTCAGACAGTTCAAAGAGTGAAGAATATGCTAAAATATTTTATTTTGATCCTCAGAGATCCTTTAAAGACTCAGTGAATTTTCACAGCACCACGATGAGGTAGGCATTTTCCTTGGGGAAGCCATCCCATTGTTCCTATGGAATACATTGAGAAATACGAAGATCAAGGACCAAAATTTTAGTGCCTGCTAAATTTAGCCATTGAAGTTTGAAAGATAAGGACCTTGGATGTCATGATCAGCCAAGAAGGATGTGTCCATTCCAGAGGACTATGTACCCTGTCATGGCTGAAGTCAGCAAGAGCTGAGGACTCTCCACCTCTATGGAAGTAATTTTTATCTTAGAAGGGGCATCAAAAAAAAAAGACACCTGTAATCAGGCAAGACTTCTGAAATTATGAATAAATTTTGAGTTTCTAGGAAACAAAACAAACTACTTTTTTCCTTTTTTTCTGCCCTCAGTATCATAAAGAGTTTTACTGGAGTACACAAAAAAAAAAAAAAAAAAAAAA
>VZRZ01004779.1:186671-248431 GCA_013398175.1 Climacteris rufus | reverse complement strand
AAAAAAAAAAAGAAGGAAAGATCGGGTCCTTGATCTGTTTCTTAATCTTTTACAGCAAGAAGAACTTGTGCCATACACTACATGTGGGAAGTGCGTACGGATGACTTTCTGTACAAGTGCCATCTTCTTCTGGGTAAAGTTCTTCTCTTCTTCTTTCCTCTCATAAATTCACTTTTCTAAAAAGTGTCTTAAAAATGATTCTTCTGAACAGAAAAAAAATTACAGTGCAACAGGTTCAGTTGAATTTCCATCTGATGCATAAATCGAGCCGATAAGGTATGGAGCCACATGGAGAAGGTAGCTGTAGTCACCCAAAACTCATTAGCATACAGTAGCAAAATACCCTGCAGCTGTAGCTTGTGACTTATGCTTGTGAATGTGGCCAGTTGGTTTTTCCCTCATTATTTTAAGACAAATGTTTTTTCTTTTAGAGGGGCAGCAAGGGAAAGAGTTTGGTTTGTGTGCTGTCCTCCCTGCTAGTTTCTATTCTACTTCTTCAAGCTGTGTACTTCCATATTGTGTCTCACAGTCCATGACATCTTTCAGGTTTTGTGTTTCACTTAACAGAGCCAAGCTGGGTGCTCTTTAATCTTATAGAGCTACGACTTTAATTAAAACTAAAGCTTGAAAGCAGTCCAGTCAACCATGAAACAATACATAGTGCAATGAGCAGACCCAGAGAGATTGCTGTGAAAAGCTCTGTGTTTTAGCATGCTTATCTGTAGCACAAACAGCAGCTGGTAAAGCCCTCATTCTAGATAGGAGACAGATAGGAGATGGAGAGGTGTCTGGCTGCCCAGGAGAGCCTCAGCATTGACACATTTGAAACACAAAGGAAAGAATACTGGCTTGCAGTTGGATTTAAATAGGCTGGACTTCATGTTGGAGGGAAGAGATTGGTTCTGGGTTTGTCATTTGTGTTACTGCACTCTTACTGTGTGCAGGGTCAGGGGACATAGTTCATGGCAGTGTGCTGAGACAGTGAAGAAAAGATACACAGCCTTATGGCCCTCAAACTGAATGATAGATAGAGAACTAGCAAGAAATAAAAGCAGGAAGAGAAACAGAGAGAGGAGATGACAAGCAAGATGGGGTACATGGATCATTATTGCAACTCCTGCAGACTACATGACCCAGCTTAAAATTTGTCAATTCCTTTGAGGCATCTGTAGTCTGTAATAACGTCATGTGGAAGAGAAGGTGCAGTCCCCTCCATAATCAATGTAAACTTGCTAGGACATTTGCCAGCCTGCCAATTGCCAATATCAAAAGAGGAGTTTTCTCCCATCACATACCTTGGGGTGTAAGATTTGATTATGCATCTCATTATATTGTCTCACATCAGTACAAACCTTGTTGTTAGTCATAAAACAGACCATCTCTTTGCTTTCCTGCAGATTTACTATGCTATATGAAAAAAGGCTTCTTCTATGGTTTCTTTATTTATTGCCTTGTATCTTATTTGATCATCCTCTTGCAATGAAATGACAGGCACAAAATTGCTTTCCTTTTGCCTATCGTAAAAAGTGTTTCAAACTCACTTTTTCCTAAAGCCAGTGGTTGAACGTGAACATCTTTCTTGCATTCCCTTGGCAGATCCTTTTGATAATTGCTTCAGTTGTTGGAATCATTGTCTATAGGCTCTCAGTTTTCCTGGTGTTCTCTGCAACGTTGTCACAGCACATCACTGGAACGGAGGCGATCCGCAAGTACCTGACCCCCCAGACAGCCACATCATTAACCGCTTCGCTCATCAGCTTTGTTGTCATCATGATTCTCAATATCGTCTATGAAAAAGTGGCAATCCTGATTACTGACTTTGGTATGCTGCTGCTGGACCTCAGATAGAAACATGGGGCAAAATAGCTAGAAAAATTAGCATTTATGTGTATAGTATTATGATAAATGAACACCTGTACCACATATTTCAGAATTTTCCCACCAAACCACACAATACCACCTAGAATTTTCCAACACAGATTTTCTCAATATCAAAGGAATGTGATATTCAGCTCTTTGCCTGAAAAGTCCTTGCATAGACAGCATGAAAGATCAATTGTTTACAGTTTTTCGCTTGTGAAACAGACAAAGCAAAGAAAATTACTACAACAACCAAGCTTTATGAAAACAGATCAGTAAGGCATAGCACATTTAATTACATTAGCTTTTGTTTATGGGGAAAATAGCTATTTTCTTGTAAATAAGTGAACTAAGGTCACCATTCCAAAGCTGCATACCACTCTGATATTGTGAAACAGATAAACAGTCACAAATAATATTATTCTTTATATCCAGGCCATCAGCATTAAAGTAGCTATTTTATTTTAGATGCATGAAGTAGTGTGGTGTTTTCATTTAATACTGTTTCATCAATTCAGTGTTACATTCGCATCTTTCCTGAGTGTGCTGGGTTTGGGTGTGCTTTTTTTCACCTGAGTTATCAGAATTTTTGCTTCTTCTCTTTCTTTGTTGTCAAGGAATGAGTTCTTTACTTTTTACAACCCATATAGTTTTAGAATTATATAATGGTTACAGTAGACATGGGGATTATGTACAATCTAATTTATAATGCTCTCCATCATATTAAGGAATATGAAGCATACAGATACTTTGCAGCTGAGGCTCTGGAGCAGCTTGTAGGTTACTTGTAGATTGGGTTGAGTTTTTTAAAATTTATTAACTTTTCTTTCATTGCAGAACTTCCAAGGACACAGACTGATTATGAAAACAGTCTGACCACAAAGATGTTCTTGTTCCAATTTGTCAACTACTATTCTTCATGCTTCTACATAGCCTTCTTTAAGGGTAAATTTGTAGGTCACCCTGGAAATCCAGTTTATTGGTTAGGGAAGTATCGCAATGAAGAGGTAAGGATGTATAATGTATAATCAGTCCAGGTATTCTGCTGCAGTTAGGAGTGTGTAACATAAAACATAGTTGTACATATTTAACATTGGGGTTTAAAAAGTGTCTGCCTCCCAAGCTAATTGCCGCCTCACTAACCCCTACCATAAAAGAAGATGGCACAAGATCAGGTGGGCTTAAAATGTATTATACATACCCAGAAAACTGTATTTTACCATGGTCCTACAGTCTGTGAATTGGCACACAGGAAGGGGAAAATATCAATAGAGGCATTCCTATTCTTCTGGGTGACCCTCACCTAGTGGTATCACAGAGCTGCATGACTTCACTTGGTACTTCACTCTTTCACTAGTGTCCTGTCAACCTACCAAATGTGACCATATGTGGCCTGAAATTGGCTTTTGCATACCTTACTGGAAAGTCTTCTTGGATTGCTTTAAGGAATGTTATTATAATAAACAATAATAATTATTATTTTAAATACTTCATTCATGCCTGAAAAGTTACCCAACTTCAAAAATTTTTCCTGTCTCTCTCAACCTTCAGTGTGATCCAGGCGGGTGTCTCCTTGAGCTCACAACCCAGCTTGCCATCATAGTAGGAGGTAAAGCTATCTGGAACAACATTCAAGAAGTGCTTCTTCCGTAAGTTCAAACTATTAAGTAATCTGCTCTTTCATATTTGAGAGGTCTGTTTTTCTTGATGCCTTCAGGTACTTGACCACTGAAAGTGATATGTGCATATTGTATTCTGAAAGACTAAGACTAATCATTTTGGGGCCTTTTTAGACAGTTTGGATATTTTGGTCTGCTAGTCTGGGCTCCTGTCTCTGTTGTTTTACCCAATTGTAATTCTAATCAGAAATTCTTCCTTCCTCTGAAAGTCAGACATGATGTGTTTCAGGTTGGATATTTAAAACTGAGGCAATAGAAGCTCTGAAAATATTAAACTGAAGACTTGCTTAATATTGATTGGAATGATTTGTTGTTATACACTGGCCTTTTAAAAGTCATGTATAAGTTACTAATTTAACTCATTTTACAGTCATATTTGACATCCCTATTGCCTATATATGCTCTTTCATTGGGGTGGATCCCTGGAAAGTCATGTTTTATTGCAAACAATAAGCAAAGTGCTAACCACAAATGCCCCCTGTTTAGTTTAGGTTAAGATACTATCAAGGACTCTGTTCTTTCTCCCATGACTTGTTCTTTATTTCACACTAATCAGTGGCTGTTATATTGCTTGGAGTCTGGAACTCCCAGTTTGCACAAGCACTCCTGAATACCATAAGTACCAGTCCATAAGCACAGCCTTCTGGCTGTGGTTCTTCCAAGCTGACGAATTGTGCTCCTTGGCTGCACAGTGATGACCCCACTGCAAGATGTGTCATAAATATCATGTAGGGTTGAAATTAGAATGCTCTGTTGAGATATGGCTCCTCCAGACCCCACTACTCCATATGTGCTGCTGGTGGTGAAATAGACCTGTAGATCCATCCTTCTTTTCAACATCTTCTTTTACCTGGGAAAGGGTCCCTAGACTGAGCATGCCTGCAGATGTCAGCTCCAGCCATAGACATAACTGACTTTCCCATCTGTATACAGGAAATACATTCATCAGACTAGAATTTTTAATTCACTTCCCAGGGTGATGTTTAGGTATTGAAATGCTGAGTATCCATTCTGGATCTAGTTCTTAACTGCTCTCTCATTCCACATATCTGCAAGTATAAAGAGAACCATTTTGGCTTTTCCTCTGTTGGGAGACATTTTCTCCCACACCTTTTTTTTTTTTTTTTAATATGGTAGTGTGACTTGAAAATGGCTACAGCCTATTCATCATCTTTCTTAAATTCTTATGCAATGCTTTCAGATGAGAAGAGACAATGGACACAAAGTGAAACACAGGAGATTCCCTCTGAACACCAGAAAACACCTTTTTACTGTGAGGGTGACCAAGCGCTGGCACATATTGCCCAGGGAGGTTGTAGATTCTCTGTCTCTGGATATAATGAAAAGCCATCTGCACACGGTCCTGGGCAACCAGGTCTAGGGGACCCTGCCTGTACAAGGCAGAGGTGTCGTCCAATCTCAACCATTCTTTGATTCTGTGAATTTTGTCATCAGAAGGAATTAATCTGTCTAACCACAGGCCTACATTTAACTTGATTTTTGTTACCTTGAGTTTTATGTGATCATTCTCCTGAACAACTTGAGTAAAAATCACTATGATTCTGATATATTGCCTCTTTACACTCTTATTTATGGTTTGTAAATAAGCACTTTTAGGATAAAGCAACAAAAGATTGTACTTACATTTGAAGGAAGTTTTCTTTAATTCAGAAATAAATACATCCATTGTTTAAAGCTGTAACAGCAGAAATGTCAATTTCTTTCATTTACTGAACTTTTTAGGGTCTTTTTACCAATGTTAGTGTTCTTGTTCTCCCTGACTGATAGTTTGATCAAGAATCTAATTGGAAGATACTCTGCAGCTGCTAGATCAGAAAAAGTTGTTCCACGTTGGGAACATGACTACCATCTCCAGCCCATTGGAAAACTTGGACTTTTTTATGAGTATCTTGAAATGGGTAAGTAACAGTTCAGTTAGGATTCAGTACCACTGCTGGATACAGACATGTTCTAAAGGAAATCTTCATACAAGTAATGCTTAAGGTAGACAGAGGAGACATTAATGTTTTCCAAGACAAGTTTTGATAAGCCATTACAGATGGTTTTACAAGCTTTTATTAAGCAGCTAAGCCTTAATCCAGTTTATAGCTAGGAAACAGCACGTTTGTACAAGGAGGAATACTGCTTCTTCCTTGCCTCATCCTGTGAGAAATGCATTCAGAAGGCAGACCACTGTCATGTCCCAGGGTTGTACAGCAGCGCCCTGTGTCAGGCTGCTCTGCTGGAGGTCTGCAGTCACCAGGCCTTGCCACTGGTAACTTGGGAGCTGGCAGACACCATGGCTGGGCTGGTGCCACCATCCATTCTGTCACAGCATTGCCAGCATACTTATGGCAGCACCCAGACACCAATAAGATGATTGTTGGTTTGGGCTTTCCAGTTCAGCACAGAGATAGTCATGAGATTTCCAGGTCTTCATGATAAAGGCATCAGAAAGAAATGGTCGTAGCATAATTCCTCTTGGTGTGTTGTGACTTGTAATATTTTCCTGTCCCATTCACCTGGCAGGTTTTTCCAGTTTTGTTGTGCTACTATTTTCTCATACAGAAGATTCACTAGGAACCTAGCTACTCTTTCTTGTTTCTCCCATCTGAAGTTGGAGTATATAAACTGTACCTGCCTACACTTGCTTATCTCCAGTAAGTGAAAGCCTTGTCAATGTATGTAACCTCTCCCTTTCACAGTTATACAGTTTGGCTTTGTGACCCTGTTTGTGGCATCATTCCCCCTGGCTCCTCTTCTGGCTCTTATTAACAACATGTTGGAAATCCGGTTGGATGCGTGGAAGCTGACAACCCAGTTCAGGCGCATGGTTCCCCAGAAAGCACAAGACATTGGTGCCTGGCAACCCATCCTGCAGGGCATAGCCATTCTGGCTGTGGTCACCAATGTAAGTATGATGCCAACAGCCGCAAAAGATAAAACTGCAGGTGCTACATCCGAACGTGGGTACGCTGCATGTGGTAATGCAACTTAAACAATCCTTAAAAGACATCTTCTTAAAACAGAAATTCACCTTCTTTCTTGTAGACTTAAAAATACACTGTGTGTTCAGAATTGCAGATCAGAATGAGTTTTCTGCGAATTTGGAGACTAATATGTTCTTCAGTTCTACTTAAAATTTTTAAGTACACAGCAAAGAATCTGAATTTTAAGAGAGTTTCTTTAAAATATTTATGCAAACAAATTCTGATGAATATACTTTTAACAAAGAAATTAAGACCTTTCACATTTCCTGTATCAATTCACCAAGATTTTATTTGTAGGCTGCATTGTAGGAAGAAAAATAAGCCATCGGTATTTATCACTGTGGATTATTTGATTGCTTATTCTTAAATAGTAGCTAATGTGTATTAACTTACAAAAAGCTCTCACTGCTGGCCTTTCTTAAACGAACAACGACCACTGGTTTCTTCTGCAGGTACAATTACACCTCAGGCTACCCATGGTGAATAGCCTTTTTCAACAAGGTCACTGTTTCCTTTTGTTATCGGAGAGATCCAAATATGTTATGCAATTGGATAACTGTCTTTCCCAGTCAATCCAGCTGGATCTTCTAATACCAATACAAAATTAGAAGTTTAATACATATCTTGAGATTACTTTAAAATATCATACCTTATCATAGTTCTTAAGATATTCAGGTCAGAGTTAAAATGGCGTGGTGATCTTACCTTGATTCAGACATGTAGGCTTCTGTTAGGAGTGTGTGGTGCCCTGCTTTCTGCAGTTAATATCACTGTGCAAACAGGGCATCGGCCACTCACCTCTGTGGGGCTGTTGGCGTGCGAGAGGCTCAGCACCAGAGGCCGTCACTTTCAAACAGCCCTGCTGCAGGTGCTATGAGGACCTCAAAGAGATTTGTATTTATTGCTAATGAAGTTTGGGCCATAAAGCCATGTGCTAGAGCAAATGCTAGAAGCAGTTTTCATCCTTTAAGTATGTTTCTTTTCTTGTTTGACATCCAGGAACTGTTCCAAGTCATCAGTCTTTACCAACCCTGCCTTGATTTTATCTTAGTACACAGAAACTGTTTCTTCTCTTCTACATGACTTGTTACAGCTGATTGTACGTGGGTAGTGCATCATCTTGTCCTTCATGCATTACCTTTGTAACAGCTGCTAGTGACTTGTAAGCGATTTTTGCACAAAGCTACCAGTTTTGAGAGTTGCCGTCAGGCGCTGGACTTCCTATTTCATGGTACCAAAGCATCTGTTGTTGATTTGAAGACTGATTTTAATTAGTTATGGTATAAATGGAAAACCGTGTGCAGTAAAGCTTGGGAAGCAAAGAATGTGCTGCTTGTTTGTAGTTCTCCAGTGCAATACTCTGAAATGCAGCCCATAATTCAAGAGGAAAAAGTTTTTCCTTTGAGAGGATGTCGTAGGATTAGCTTTCTTATTTCTGTCCTTGAAGCTCTCTGGAGCACATCTGGAGATCATTCCAAGAGAGGGAGGAGAGTGAGACAGGGTTCAGATTTAGAATGATGAGAGACCTGGGGCCTTGCAAAAAAAGTGCAGTAAGATCAAGTATTAAGCTGTGTAAATTCCATATTCCAGCATCTTTCTAAATGATACGAAGAAGCAGCATCAAACTCATTTGGTCCAAAGGGAGATGGAATTTTTTGCTTTACTGTTAAGTTGATTTTCATTTATGGTGTGACTAGATGAGCTAATGAACAGAAAGAAAATTTGTTTAACGAAAATTTTCTATGCCCGTAGTTCAGACTACAAATACTCTACTTTTAACTCTACTTCAGAGTTAAAACCAGAGTAATTTAGCTGCGAGGTCGTCTCCCTGCAACTGCAAGACACAGTAATATATACTTCTTGTCAGTCAAAAACACCTACTCAGCATGTAAATATAAACAACACATAATTTTCACTTCATTTCACACTGGCACGAAATGCTTAAAAACAGTATTTAAAAGTGCATGCCAAATACATTTGATTTAAGCCACAGTGCAGTACAAGAAAAACACTATCCTTGAAAATTTTCGATTATTTTATTTTAGTCCTAGGATGCCTCCCTTTTATTTCTCATCAGCCAAACTTTCTCTCAGCTGAACTCACTTGTAACAGTTCTCTGGAGAACTAAATACAGATCTTGGACCACAGTCTCAAAAGGATAGTTTCTGCAACTATTAGTTTAACTACAGTTTAGCTTCTCAGGTCCTTCAAAGTAAGCCAGCTCAAAAGGTAAGACACCAGGATAGTGTTCATCATTTGGCACCCTCTGGTGCTACTTGAGGGAGGGTGGGTCTTGCAAGCTTTTCAACTCCCTGCTATTTTCCCTTCCCTGTCTTTTCCCCTCAATGCTGTCTCTTGCATTGTGACAGCACCAGCACCTTGATAAACACACAATGAACCAGACAGGGAATAGATCCAGTGGTGATTCCCAATCAGATCAGCAGGGTGATCTGATACCCTGCACAGGGCCAGGAATGCCCAAGCCAGCACAGAGCACAAGTC
The DNA here is from genome assembly GCA_013398175.1 of Climacteris rufus. NCBI lineage: Eukaryota > Metazoa > Chordata > Aves > Passeriformes > Climacteridae > Climacteris > Climacteris rufus. Next base: position 239,400 of record VZRZ01004779.1, on the reverse strand, counting down.
ATCTGCTAGAGGCAGAGGCAGGAGTTTGTTTTACTAGTACTGCCTCCAAAGCATTGTTATAGGAAGTGTAGAAGAGATATCCACATTTTTTTCACCCTTTCTCCTCTCTCCCCTTCCCTTTTTCTACAACTGTTACAAATACCTCCTCAGGTTGGAACTGTCTATATGGGAATGCTGCATGAATATTTACAATTTTGTTTCCATATCATGAAAACAAAGAAATACAGACTTCATGAATTGCAGACTGGCATGATGGGAATAAAATACTGGTATTAACCAGCTTTTATGCTCCTCTGTTACCCATTACTGCTTGATTTTGCCCCTAACTCTGATCTATGATTTTCCTATAGTTTTTTCTGCCTCTTTGTACATCTCTGCCTAAACTTCCCTCCTTCTGATACCATCAGATCCCTACTTCACACCTTTCTTTTCCAGGTCTCTGTCCTGGTTCTTTCCATCCATGTTGTCATGTGGGTTTTTCTACCCTGGCATGGGACGAAACTCATCTCTTTCAGTCCTGAAGAGAAGCTGGTCACTCCTTCCTTGGTGCTGGGCACCAGAGAGGGCTGCTGTCATGAGCTGGCTAGGCAGCCTCTTGCTGGGCAGTCAGCTGCAGATCTTGCCAGTGGAAAGTCTTCCTCACAGGGAAATCTTTTGAACTTGCAGTAGCAGAGGAGGAAATTGGATTAAACATAGTTAACCTGTGCTCCAGAATAGGATATTTTGGGAAGTTCATGAGTTTAGAAAAGACTTCCAACAACAAATCCACAGATCAAATTTCCTACCTAGTTTGTGACTAGCAGACTGAGTAGGACAAGGACTCTCTTGGGAGCCAGATAAAAACAAATGGTCACGTCATGTAAAACAGCACTATGCAGCTGCTACTAAAAAAGAATTATCTTGGCATAAAGAGCAGTTTCCACAGGTACTATGCTGTAGTGGGAGGCAACGAGTACCAAGATGAACTTGGGCTGGCTAACACCTCAGAAAGAGTGGGATGTTTCTAGGATCAGAGGTGGATCTGTTATGTATCTAATTAATTTCATTCCTTTACTCAAACATCAGGGTTCCTGGTGAAATTTAATTTTCTGTTACTGAAGAACTCTTCTGTTGTTTCCATTAGTTTCATCAGGCAGAATTTCTTTAAGCATCCCATAAGTACTTATGAGAAGCACATTTGCTGAATGTTACCTTAGAGTACTTTAAGGTGAGTTTGTCTGCTGGTCTCCTCTTCATGAACATGAGAAGTCTTTCATAGTGTAACTGTTTTAAGGCATTCAACAGAGCTAGCATAATTTAGAAACTGTACAGAGTGCACATGCCAGAAAGAGATTGTTTTGTGCCTATGAGAGACTACACGCTCATTTACAGAATGAACAACCACTGACGGGAAAAACATGTATTTTCTATTTTTAGCTCATACTCTAGCTTTTGAGATAATAAGTATATGGCAAGGGAATGCATATTAAAGCTTATTTCTTTAATGCTGCTCTGCTTTTTTGTCTTCTCTTTCTGAAACACAGGCTATGATCATTGCTTTTACATCTGACATGATTCCTCGTCTGGTTTATTACTGGTCCTTTTCAGTCCCTCCTTATGGGAGTCACAGCAGTCACACTATGAAAGGGTATATAAACAGCACACTTTCTGTCTTCAATATATCAGATTTCAAGAATGCAAGCAAGCCATTTTCCCCTTGGTTTGGGAACCAAACAACATGCAGGCAAGTGTAAAATAAGCATTTGTCATTTTCCAATGACAAAAATAATGGGGTTTATATCTGAGTCATCTAATTCAGTTAACAATATCCAGTAATAAGTGTTGAATCAAAGGAAAAACCAGTGTATTTTGAATGGCAGAATGGAGTGGAAGTATTCACCCATAAATTGGTGCTACTCAGGAAATTCTTACTTTAATTTGGTTTTCTCCTAGTTGATAGTTTTGAGAAAAATCACCTTAAAATTTTTATAAATAATCCTTATTAAAGTGGTGAAAATATGGCATTTCAGCCAAATGTGGGTTATTTTGCAGATATGATTTTACCCGTCACAGTAGTTCCGAGCTAACTGTTCCTGGATGTGTTAAGCAGGGCCCTGTCGTGCTCCATCCTCTGGCCAATGCGCCGTACTGCAGACATGCCAGAGACCAGATCCTGACTTTCCTACATTGTTTGCAGATACCGGGATCTCCGCTATCCTCCTGGTCACCAGCACCAGTATGAGCACAACATATACTACTGGCATGTCATTGCAGCCAAGCTGGCTTTCATCATTGTCATGGAGGTCAGTGTACGGGGGTTTGAGCATTGCTTATTTAGTCTCTATCCTCCATGCAGAAAATCTTTCAGAGACATTCAGTCCAGGCACGGCTATCAGAGCTGGCAATGTCTGCTAGCATGAGCAACAGCTTGGGAGATGTAAATTAAGTGTAGCACCATTAGAAAAAGAATTCCCTGAAGTCATGAAATCAGCTGAGGATTGCCCCATGTATTTGCAGCTGCTTTTCTCAAGAAGTGTAAAATTATTTTTAGTAGCAGAAACAGAAGGGATAGTTACACCAAAATTTTTTTTACATGTACTTAGAGGAAGTTTGCACACAGCCTCCTGAATGCATAATGCATGGATATAATACATGTACATGATACATGTATGCTGGCAGAGTGAATGTTGTAAAGACAACCCCTGTAAGAGGTGAGTCTCTGGAAGATCATCACAAAGCAATTGCTCCTTCCTCTGCAGCTACAGCCTGGGCTTACGAAAGTTGGGAGTCAGTCCAAGATGAAGAGAGAGAAATATTAGGTATTATAAAATGTACTTAGGGCCTGATCCACGGACTACTGAATTCATCAGAAACATGCAACTGATCAGAACAGAGTTCCTATTGTAGAGAAAAGTAATTGCCCCAGAGTCACTTGAACAAACCTAAAAAATCTTATAAGAAATTGTAAGCAGTGTGTCCATGCAGGAGGGAAACACTGAGTACCAGGATTCCCCCAAAGCAAGCAGAGACATTGTTGCTCAAATCAAAACTGCAAAATCAGAATATCTTGTTTATCAGAGAATTATTCTATTTATTAGTCATGTCTTCTTAAAATACTGTTCTACTGTGATGGATACTGGTACTGAATCAGCTCAGAGTCTTAAGACATAACGTGACATTTCATTTATAATCATAATAATGTCCTGTTCAGCCTGACTGACATTTTTTCATTTTCACCTTTCCCAGCATGTCATATACTTTGTGAAGTTTATTATTTCATATGCAATTCCGGATGTATCACACAAGACCAAGAGCAAGGTCAAACGAGAGAAGTACCTCACACAGAAACTCTTACATGAGAATGATCTCAAAGTTGTGAAAAAAAACATGGGTAAAATAGCCGACAAAATTATCAAAGGAGCAGACAGCACTTTCCGATCTAAAGCTGAATAAGTATTTTTTCGTATGGAATACCAGTATTTAGCCAACTAATACCTGTCCACTTGTTACCAGGAGCTAATCACTTTGGATTAATTCCCTTTACTAAACTTTGTTTCTTGCAATTGTTACATACTCATTTACCAGTTTCCCTTGGACAAATGCAACCACTGCAATTCAGATAAGAGTTATCTTTTTTCAAACAGCTTTTTTAGGACTTAAAAAAAAAAAAGAAAAGAAAAAAAGAAAAAAATGAAGATGAAAATTATTTATCCTCTTAAGGAGATGCAGATTAGTTCCCAAAAGCATAGGCTGCTTTCTACTTTTTGTAGGTATCGGCTATTTGATAACTAGTTTGACTTGAACTTGGACTTAAGAACAAGAATGATTTGTGGTAAGAATCTCATTGCATCTAATGAAGGAGTTTTGATTGCTTGCTAATGCAAACCCCAGCTATAAAATTAAGAGGAAAAGCCAAAACATGAAGGAGAGAGAAAGAAAATACAGCTCAAAATCACATTCTTAAGCCATTGGAATTGACATACTAAGCGCGGTTGTTTGCTACACTGAATTAGCTATGCATACTGAGACTTAAATGGATAACAAGATTTTTCAATTAATCATGGACTTGGATCACAAGAAGCAACAGGAGCATAAGTCCATCCTGTTCATCAGTCTCTGTGTAAACAGGAGAATTGCCTTTGAAATCAATGCATACAAACTGACCTTACAGCACTCCAAGTGAGTAGAAAACTCAGGCATTTTATCTTTCCCCAATGTGCTTTCATTAGTTCACTCGCCATTCTCAGCTAAATGCTCATAGCCTTGACCGTCTCCTACCTGTAAAAGCAGTAAGTGTTAAAAGTCTTTTCACATACTAAATCAATATTTGTGGAAGGCTGTCTTTTGCATTTCTCTCACACCAGAAGAATGTGCACTTCCTTGAGGTTTTGACATAGGAAGAATGTGCAGCTGGACCTGTTGTGATACAACACTGCACGATAAAGTGAATTCTGACAAGACTGTGAATCTATTGAAACTGGAGATTGGAATAAACCATTTGATAGGCCTTAACCATGCAAGGAAGCTTTAAATAACAAGGAAGGATGTTAGAGGTGTGGAGGCGTGTGCTACAGCCATCAGTCATCTCCAAATTAGGCTCCAGATCTGATGGGTTATTTCGGCTCCAGCTGCAAACTGGGAATTAGGGAATTACAGATTAAGCATGTATGTGGAGCACTACTTTGTGTCTGCAGCAATGATATTCCAGATTATTAACTTGCTTTCTCTTTTAACAGTTTTAATGGACCAATTTGTATAAATCATGGAAACCAAAATATTTTTTAGAAAACAGGTGATTACATTTGTAATTTTGTACTCTTCTTAAATGCAATAGATATGCAGAATGTTTTGACAGATTATTCCTATAGCTTTTTATGTATTAAGTCAATTTACAGAAACTAAATAGCATTTCGAAGATATGTTTTATCCCATCAATATTCACAAGGAATTAAACCAATTAATTTTACAGCAAAACTTCTAAATACTGAGTGTTGTGTACCTCAAGCCTGTCTGTTGAAGAGAGCCCTACAGAACCATAGGATCACTTAGACTGGGAAAGAACTTTAAGATCATCAAGTCCAACAATTAACTCAACACTGCCAAGTCCACAACTAAACCATGTCCCTCAGTGCCACATCCACACATCTTTTAAATACCACTCTCTGGGCCTGACCATCTGCCAGTTTTTTACCCAGTGAACAGTAGTTCTGTCCAAGCCATGAGCAGCTCAGCACCTTTGGGTGGATCCCATCCAGTCCCACAGACTTGTGTGTGTCTAAGTGGTGCAGCAGGTCACTGAGCATTTCCCCTTGGATTTTGAGGGCTTCATTCTGCCCTGTCTCTGTCTCCCAGCTCAGGGCTACTCAGAGAACAACTGGTCTTACTGCTAAAGACCGAGGCAAAGAAGGCATTAAACACTTCAGCCCTTTCTTCATCTTTTGTCTCTGTGTTTCCCACCACATCCAGTAAAGGATGGAGAGTCTCCTTAGCCCTCCTTTTGTTGCTAATAGGTTTATAAATACATTATTATCATCTTTTACACCAATAGCCAGATTAAATTCTATTTGGGCTTTGGCCCTTCTAATTTTCTCCCTTCATAACCTCACAGCATCCCTGTAGTCCTTCTGAGCTGCCTGCCCCTTCTTCCTTCTTGAGAGGTCATCAACTCTCCTTTTTTCTCCTGACTTCCAGCCAGAGCTCTCTGTTCAGCCAGGCTGGTCTTCTTTTCTTTTGAGTATTTCCAGCGATGGAGACTCCACAACCTCTCTGGGCAACCTGTGCCACTGCTCAGTCACCCTCACAGTGAAAAAGTGTTTCAGTTTATGTCCACTGCCTCTGGTGCTGTCACTGTATAACATACCAAACTTTGAGTTAAAACAAAGTTTTGTCCCAAAAGCATTTCAAGGAACAATTTTAGTGAAGTACTTAGGATTTTCCTGTGCAAAATGAGTTGGGTTAGAAAGGACAGCCAGCTCCTTTCATACTTGGAGCTTTCAGTTTTAGTTTTCAACTGGACCTTCCTCATTTGCCATTGTGTTCAGATGAGAGATGCCATTTTCATTCCCTCCTCAGTGATCACAGTATCAGTGTGCCTTAAATACCTTTCCAGGTGTGGTGTTAGAGGGCTGGGGCATCCTGTGATAAAGGGAGAAAAATGCAGCGCAAAATTGACAATTTCATGTAATTATTTGGTCTTAAGGAAGCTCTTTGAGAGGTAAAGAGACTAGGAAACAAAGCAATTGTCATAATGGGAGCAGTGGCAGAGCTTAAGGCTGATTTTCAGGAGTGCCTGGTCTTTTGCTCATTGCCTGATACCTGTGTCCTCTCCAAGTTATTTCTTCTTACATCAGTTGGCACCATTTCCTAAAGGAGGAGTTAGCCCTCAGTGTCATAAAGAGTTTATATTCTTGCCTTTAAAATAACAACTACAAAACATCAGCAAAGCTCTGTGTGTCTATGACTTGGGCTCCTCCCGTAATAAAATCCTAATCAGCCCTGAGTGTGTTTCTACATAACCATTTTTGTTCAGACAATTAATGTGCTTTTGATACCGGTCTTCCACTTGTCTCCATTTTCCAGGCGGTGCTTCCCATCACGGACTAGTTTTGGTGCACATTGACTGAATTCCTTTTGGTTTAAACTGACCCATAATGCAGGTTTTAGGGATGCACTTAATGGTTGCTGACAGGCATTTTATCCACAGAGCTGTAACCAGAGCCAGGCTGAAGAGGGTGGTGAGCTCTGCATGGGCATCACCTAGTCAACATTAACTTTTTGCTCTAATGATTCGCTTCTGAAATGCTAAGCTCCTTGCTAATGTAACATTTCATTGCAGAAGACGTTATATCAGAAATTCGGTTCAGTTTGCCATGTGCATGGTGTTATTCACAGCAGAGTTCTTCCGAATGAGAAAGAAAGGGAAAACCAACTGCATTTTAATAGTCTGATTTAAACTGCGCAATTTCTGTAGCCTCTACCTCCAACTGATGAAATGTGCTCTGCTTGTGCACAGGGAGCTCTGTGGAGGTGTCAGAACAAAATGCTGGGGGGCAGTTGCCAACATATGAGTATTTGTAATTTTTTTTTCCTTGGCCTAGGTCACTTTAATTAAAGATCTGTTTGAAGGGAAAATTAGCATTTGTTTTAAACTATGAATCAATTTTACCTCTTTTTTTACACTTGATATGTAGGCCAGACTCTTACTTTGTACAGACCTGTTGAAGTCAGGGTGAATTTGGACCAGTGACCATTTAATTGCCTTAACAAGCACCATAAATTACAAACTATCACCACTGTTTTAGACTGTGTATACCAATAAAATTCAGAATGTAAGAATGTATTTTTTGTATTTTTTCTAAGAATGTTTGCTATTAGTTTCTGAATATTTAGATTTCTTTGTATTTATTGTCATTAAATAAAGTCTGTTTTAAAATAACAATACATCTGATGTTAATTAGTGTTGTTTGTTTTCCTTGAATGATACCGCTGCTGCCAAAGGTCACAATTAAATTATTACAATGTCATCCCTGTCTAATTTCCATATTCATCCTCTTTTTCAATCTTATTCCATTAAACTGCTCCTGTTTTTCTGCATCCCCTAAATGGTAGTGATCCCTTTCAACACCAAGTCTATGACAAGGACCATTATGTTCTCATACAAATAAACAGTTTAGGTCTTTATAACCTTTCACTCCTGTCATGATAAGCACTGTTTTATGTTTCAGAGTCATCATTTATTTCTTCATCTGGATTGAGCCGGGATGCTCCCACCTCCAGGCAGTCCACTCTGTCTCTCCCTGCCATCCAGCCTCTTCTGCTTCCGCGCTGACTCTTGCTCTCTGCTTCGAGGAAATCCTTTTCTAAGACTTAGAGAACAGATAGGTTAGAGGGCAATTTTAAAGAGACCTTCTTTTCACTGCAGTGTCTTGGTTTTATTTCACATAGGGATTCCCAAGATCTGCTTTCAGCAGCTTTTTGATAGGTGTAGAAGCAAAGTACTACCACTTCCAACCTGTTTTCTGCTGACTAAGGGCTATGTGTCCCACAGGTGCCAGTACCCACATTGCTCTGCCACTCATGCTTCAATTTGGCTTTGTCAGAGCAAGAACAAAAGAAACTTCAGAATAAAGCATAAGCAGGATTATTGTCCTAGCAGAAGGATAGACTATCATCATTGCCCAAATCCATATGGTGCATTTTTAGATTGACCAATACATTTTAAACTGTTCAAAGAACAGGCTTTAGTTATTTTTCTGCTTAATACATAAATATAGCATTTTACTTCTGGTGCTAGAATTTAATTCTGTCACTGAACAGATGAAGTTCACTTATTTTGGATAGTCAGTATATACCAGATGAAAGCACACTGTGCTCTGCCCCACCTGGAACACCCAACCGTATTAGTGTGCTCTGTCTGCACATCACCAGAGATGTCAGCAAAGATATGAGCAACTCACATCAAGTCTACGTTTTTCTCTGGTATGCTTACCTGTCATTTCCAGACTGTTATATAAAGCTGCTTTTTCAATACAGGGAAGTAAGCAATGGTGTCTGTAGGTTTTTGGGAGTTTTTTGCATTTTTATGGACCTCAAGCACAGATCATTGCAGGTACACAAAACACTGAAAAGATATGGATGTAGTTAGTTAGTAATAAATAACCTCAACATAAATTGGAGCAATACCATCCTCTTAAGAAAATAATGTGTCTTAATAGCCTGATAATAGTAAAAAATTCTTTACAGGAAAGTTGAAGAAAATTGGTTTTATTTACAAACTGGAAGTGCATCAAAACAAGAGCCTTTTAAAGTTGCTTTCTGCAATTTCTGCTGCATTCGCTGATACATCCTGTAAAAGCAATGCTAATTGCTGGGATTAAAGTTCCAGTTTATCAGTCAGCAATTGTATCAATTGTATCAAGATATACTATTCTCTACAGATATATAGGCTACAGTAATATCCTAAAAGTCAAAGAGAAACAAAACAAAGAAAAAGTTCACAACACAGGTCAAGGAGAAATGCCCACTGCATTCCACAGCGCAGCATGCATAGACCAGGACACAAAAAAGCCACCTCTAGCATATGAAGAGAGAACTGGGGGGAAGACAAGTTGGAGGAAGAAACTCATATTCTAAATTGTGAAACACAAGAGAAATCACAGCCAACTGTGATAGCATTAACAATATCAGGGATGGGAGGTTTTTTTAGGTATTCACATAGTATCTGTGTAAGCCTCTCACGTAATTTCTCAGCTTTTGAGCGACATCACACAACAAGTGCCTAAAAAAGCTTTGCTGGGAGCCACAGCCACCTGCAGCTATCACCTTACCTCCCCATTCTCTGGGATCCCATTTGGTCTCCCGTTACAGCCGTACTGTGCTCATTCATGCAGTCATGTTCTAAACCGGTCTGGCTGCTCAGAGTGAGCAGTAACTTGTAAGCCTCCGTGGAAGGGCACTGCAGGATCTTCGCTTGCTGGAGCCAGGCAAGCCAATGGAAATTATGACCAACAGCCCCAGCCTGGCATTCAGCCCTGAATATCCAACTGCTCCGCTGAGTATCAATGGTGCTTGGGGTTTGTCATGTCCTTGGGCTTTACACAGCTCAGAGTACCCTGGCTGCCAAGAGGTGAGCCAGGGGTTAAGATTACTTGTCCTGTGAAAATATTTTGGCAGCCGTGCCAGCATAAGGAGTCAGCGGCTCTGCCTTCTCCCTGCCTCCCTGGGGCTGCCTCCCGCCAACCCCCGTGTTTGTGCAGCTGTCAGCTGGGCAGGGGAGGGTGGTGGCACGGATGGATGTGCTGGCACGGGTGGCTGTCCTGCCAGGCACGGCTGTGGCCACACAGGTGGCGGTGGCCACACTGTCAGCCTGGCAGAGGGTCAGGCAGGGTGGGAAGTACAGATGCGGCAGTGGGAGAGGCAGACCAGCATCAGGGAATCCTTCGGCCCAAGAAATCTACCAGAACATAACCAAATGGGCTCCTCATCCCACAGATATCCCACTGAACTAAAAAAAGAGGGACTTGCCTGCCTGCCTGAGCTGGTTACACAGATGAATGGGCAGGGTTGTGCCTTTAAGAATCCCCTACACAACTGCAAACAAGCAGGTCTGGTCTTGGCACCTGCTCTGTGTCCTCTGAATATCCCTATTCAGGTACAGCTATTGTGCTTTGAGCTCAGGCTTCACCTGAAGCCAAGTGAATTTTCCAGGTTCAGACATGCTCTCTGTATGCTCAAATCTTTAACTACATAGAAGATTATATGGATGACTAAAAACTCTAAGAATCAGGCCCTTAGTCATTGTTCTAAATGTGGTTTTGCAAACACTGTGGCATTGTTCTTTCAGAGATTGCCAAAATGTCACCTGGACTCTGAAAGCCCCAGGACAATGAGGGATTTTCATGACAGCAGCCTGCAGGAGCCAGCCATGCAGCTTGGGACAGAGGTGACACCAGACAGGGGCATTTGCAAGAGGTTTTGGCCAGAGGCAGAGCTCACAGGCAGCAGCAGCAGCGTCCCCAGCCATGCAGCCCCCCAGTTACAGTGAAGCTGTGCCAAAGCAAGAGCTGAGAGCTTCTTGCCATATCTATTGTTAATTAGTAACTGCTTACTTAGGTCTGGAAAAGGCAAAAACTGTTCTGCGTCTCCTGGAATACTATACCTCCAGATAAATGATAGGTTATAGACCTGTTACTGCTCACAGCAGCTTTCTTTTTAAAAGATGCTAAAGTATTTCTTTTTCTCTCTCAAAAAGGTATACACAATATGCACATTGAACATATTATCACTGTTTTTGCATATGACTACAAATAAAAGAAAAAGGCTGCATTTGTGCCCTGCATAACTTAAAGCTTTTACTGAGAGGCATAAATACAAAAAAAAAGTAAGTAAAACTGATTTTCTTTCCTTGTCAGCCTGCTCCTGTATTTTCTCCCCAGTGATCTATAAGGGGAAAAAAATGTCACCATCCCCCAAGAGGAGCCATTAACAAATCCTTTCTTATCTTCCAGCTAAAGTAATGACATCTTATTGACAGCAAAGCAGAACAAACAATGTCTTATTGAAAGCTCCTGCGCTGGAGGATTTGAGCTGTCCTCAGGACTTGAGACCAAGTAATCAAAACAGGTTTTACTACTAAATCAAAGACAATGTCTGCTCTAGTTCTCCGATGGCCTTTAGCAGTCCCAGGCACACCAAAGTTGTCCATAGGTCACTGAGGTATAACACACACCACAAACTCATTCAAGTATGGGGACCTTACTACAAGAAGTATGCCCAAAGTAGAAAGCAGTTAAAGTATGATCTATGGTGCATGTGGGAACAATGCTGGAACCTTTCCTCAGCATGCTATTTGACATATGGATCAGCTTGGAGATACAGGTCCATCCATATCTTACAACCCGGTTTAGCCTTATCAGAGTCTATGACAAGTTATTTGCTAATTTCTGTACCTAATCAAATTAATTTGGCCAGCTGCAGACATTTTTGATGAGAAAACATGACTTGGTTGTCATGTCTGTCTGTCTATGATCTTATTAAAATTATTAATGTACCTTTGTTCTTTAGACAGATTCTCCTTCTTGTGGCCTCCTCTCAGTATCTTGCAGGTAAGAAAAGATTTTGCAACCCAGGTATTAGTTAGATCCATTGTATACCTATGGCTTTATACAGATGAAAAATCAGTCAGCCAGAAAATGTAACTGTGCCTCTCAAATTCACCCAAGCAAAGGGGAAACAAAAATGCAGAAAACAGGTTGTTGTGACACTGAAGCCTACAGCTTCAAGTAATCTAAGCCACCCCGTCAGACCTCAATTACCTCCTGTATCCCCAAGATTTCCTGCACATTTTTAACTATAGCTTGTGTTTATTTGACATTCTGAAGAACCAGCTCAAGATACAAAACCAGGAGAAACCTAATTAAAATCATACCAATACTGAATATTCTTCCATGTCATCACTGGGCCAGTGGACACAATTGCTGGTGCACAAAAAAAGCTGGGCACCATGTCATGGCACAGCAGGGTGGGGCAGCAGGACCCACTTGGAGTGCTTTAAACTCTTGTAGACTCCTGTCCTTGTGTCCTGGCTGGGGATGTGGAAGAGGCAGCTGGGTAGGTCTAACAGATCTCTGCTACCCGGAGGTCATCATTCTCCCTCTCCATCAACCTTCACTATGCACAGTGTTTCTCAGGCCCTTCATGAAAATGATTCAACTCATCAGCCCAGGAGGAAATTGCCCCATTTTTATCTATTCAATTTTATTCTAGATAAGTGAGTCAGCCTGGTTCATTACAGATCCAAACAGTACCAGAACCAAAGGAAGGGTTGAAGAAACACACAGTCGAATGCTGGGGGATCAAACCTGCCCTGTCAGGGGTAATGATATTGTAGCTCAGTGTAGTCATCCTCAGCCTTGCATGGGATGAACTGCAGCTCTCAAAGTTCCATTACTTCACTGAATAGTAACTTAGTTTGCAAATGCTTTTTTTTATTCTTGTCTTTATTTTTGTGTTTCTGAAGCCAATGCATTGCATTTGTATAGCACATATATAATAGACTTAAACAGAATGTGAACATACATTCAAAAAGTGCTCAATTTATCAGTAGTAAATTTAACATAACTTAGATTAAATACAACTTTCACTGTTGAGTAAACAATGATGAATATTAAACCCCGTTTGTGCTAGAGCACGAGTGAGCAATATATGATGTCTTAAGTTGTGAGTATGCATCTTCAAAATGCAGCACCAAGGCCAGAAGGAAAGCAAGACGGGACCAAATCCAAACCCCCAGTGGAAGCTGAACACCCACCAAGGCTTGGCCAGGAGAATGCTGAAGGACCTGTGACAGAGCAAGGCTTGTTCTCACAACTGGCTTCTCAAAAAGCCACTAATAACGCTGGCAAACATCTGGCTCAGGAATACCACTTCAATTTTTCAGATATCCTTCTTCAATTAAAGCTGAATTCTCAGGAAAATAAAAGCTTATGAAATATTGAAATAGATATTTTAACAGAGAAAAAAATCTTGCAATAACCAGACAGGGCATTCCCAGTGGTTCTTTTCTCATATTTGCTGTCGTAGGTCCTTCATGGGTGTCAGCAGCTCTGTGCAACACCTTCCTAGGAGATTATTCCTGATTTAATGTGCAAGATTATCTGTGGGTTCAGGCAGCCATGTACAAAGAGACTATATTTAGCGTGATGGCCAAGAGATCTTCAAATTCCCTCTTCTTCACCCAGGAATAAGACATAAGCATGCCCAAACCTCAATTCTAAAGCAGACAGATTTGTGCACCTCCAGCTTCAGAATTGCTGATTTGTGCATTTGACCTAATAAACATACTCTGATCTGTCTGGCTTTTACCAAAATTAGAAATACACAATTCACCCACTTAGAAATCCCATAATGAGTCACATTTGTGCAAAAATTCCCAAACCTTTGGTTTCTCCTGTTGCTTCTGGTTTTCACTTGATCTTCTGAAGGAGAACTGACTATCCTTGTACTTCATAGCTTATGGGCAAAATGGCATTAGGGCAGTTCTTCTCCGCCCTCCTCTGGTATGCTCTCTCAGCAGCAGCAAGCTCACAAGAATCCAATAACCATCACATCTAAGTTCAACACCTGGCCCCAGTCAGCCTCAGACATAAACTTAAACATTAACCACTCTATCTTATCATCCTTTTTTTTACTTTATCTTTACAGTATAACAGGAGTTTCATCTCTTTAAATATGAACATTCTCTGTCTTTAGGTACCAACAGTCTCATCTGGCTTACCTATAATTAAACCATTATTAGCAGAACTTAATTTCATTTCACAAATATCTTAAGGACTGCAAAATAATCCCACAAATAAATGTGTGTCTCTTTCTATTGATTTAATTTATTCCTGTGGTCTGGTCTTAAATGGAATTGTGACTTGAAAAGTCAGAGTATACTGTAGTTAAAATTTTTGATTGCCCAACACTGAAAGGGCTAGAAAACTGTAAGCATACAGTCTGAAAAATAAATTTACTACTTTACTTCAAGAATCTCCATTATTCTGTTCATATGTATCTTAAGTCCATATTATCTAATAAATTATCCTCAATCATACTGGTAATACTGTAAATGTTACATTTGGTCACAATTTGTAAAATTTTTACAGATAAGTCTAACCTGATCTTTTTAACAATTTAAATTGCAGGAACATAAGGTGCAACACAGCTATTCTTGTTGCAGACAAACAGTTTTCCAAAGAGGACAATTCATGCTCCATATACCCAAGTATGATGAATCCCTCCTGCTTCTTTCTCTCCAACAAAACCACTGGAGGAGTTGTTTGCACTCTACATTTGCAAAGCATCTTCTCAGTCAAGTGTGTTTCAATGAAGGACAAGGTTCTCCAAAAGCCGCTGGAAATGGACCTTGCAGAAAAACCAGAGGTGCTATCTTTAGTCTGTTTTCCTCTTTTAATGTGATTGACACAAAATAATCTGGGCTGTATTGCCTTCCAGGTCAAGAAAGTACATCTCCCTTCAGTCACAGTGAAACAAGGCGCTGATGTGGATTTTTATTTTCATTAAATAAGAATTGCAGAGAAGATAATCCCAGTTTTTAATGAGCTTCAGATATACTAAAGAAACAAGAGAAATATCATATACATTAATTTCTAAATGATTGTAAGTCCAGCAACACCAGAAAGGACACCAGTAATCTGGTGAACACTACCATTCCTTGCCCTTCTCTAGAAGATCCCACCATTAAGATGACAAACAAATAAGTAGTCTAACCTTTTTTTTTTCTTTTTATTGCAAAGATTATATAACCAAATGTCTTAAAATAATGGCTGAGAAGACAAACTTGACTTGTAGGCTGATACTGCTCTCACAGAGAAGCAAGGGGCAGGGCTGGGGTCGAGGCATTCCTCCAGTTTGGCTGATGACACCACCACTTAAAAGTACAGTAAGGAAAATGGGCAGGGAGGGCAGAGGGAGAGGCAAGCCACAGGGCCAAGTTTCACCTAAATCAGCATGATAATCACATTTTTTCACAGAACATTGCCTTTAAGAGAGGTTGTTCTGAGCCTGCTCCTTAATAAAGGGGATAATAGCTCATGAGAACAACAATCACAGGAGATATTTCTAGTCAGCTTTTGTTCCTGTACTTGGCCACTTTCTGTGCAGCCTAAGGGCATAAATAGAGAGACTACAGAGGGGATTAACAGGCTTTCTTTCTAGCAGGGCTCATGTGCCAAAGCAATGACTCTATTAGCATTGTTTCCCCTGAAAGGTTTGTTTCACTCAGAAACCAGCACAAAGGCACCAAACTCCTTCTGAGGACCCATTTTCTCCCCTGAAGAGGAGGGAGGCCTCACTTGTGGATCTAAATACTTCGGTGTTTATCCTTCCATCTAGGATAACCCAACTAGATTTTCCACCTCCCCTTTGCAGGCCATAGTCAGAGACAGGGTTTCTCTGGGGATTTTACACCCCTACAAGCTACACATCAGTAGAGTCACTTCTCCACTATAACATTTTAACACTGAATATTACTTGATTAAGAGGTTGTTAGTGATGACTGTGGCCTTTCTTTCTTCTGTGTACTGGCAGCAGAACAGAATGCTACAGATTATGAGGAATACAGGGATTTAAAAGCTAAGCCTCACTTCCCTAAGTTTTAGGCTCTGGAGCACAGACATTTATACTTGAGCAAGCGATCTCAGGATCCCTTTGTAATTAACAGAGAAAAACCAGACTGGCACTTTTCAGGTGTGATCTTTCTGATTCATTTTGACTGACTTTGGGATGTGGTAAAACACTTGGAGGTAAATGAGAACTGAGTTGTCAGTGGGTAACCAGACAGGGTTGTATTTCTGCTCCTGTTCTCTGTCTCCCATGGACAATTTCTTCTACTAAGCTCCCAGCTACTCAGTAAACCCCCAGCTTCTCAGTTTGGGATTTTTTTTGTTTTTAAATGCAATCTCATTTCTGCAAAGTTTCTTTAAAAATTAAATCCCCCCATTTTAGGGGGGGGTTAGATCTCACAAAAACGTAATCATCATGGAGAACTCGGAGAGACACAGCAGAGTGTGACTTCCCATGGAGTGAACAGCTGGAAAATGATAACGTGAACAGATCCATCACCGGAAGAGCAACAGGACTTTGCTCAGCACTAGGGACTCCATAGGATTCACCAGAATGTCTGCACAGGTGATTAAATTAAATATGATCACAAATTCAGACACTTCTTTGGACCAGCTCTAGTTTCCTTGCATGTCAAAGGATGGAGCCCTCACAGTCTATGCCTGACACCGCCACAGGTGCATCTTTAAGCAATTTGAAAAATTAATCAGTCTGATTTTGACCACCCATGAGGTGGGCAAGGTCTCTCTGGTGGGCCATAAGCAGCTGCATGATCCTGTCTGATATGTGCAGTGCTCCACTTCAGCAACTAGAAACAACAGTCTGCATGACAGGATAATCATTCATCCCGCAGGCCTCGTGCATTGCCAGGATGAAGGCTGAGAGCCATCTAAACAGCTAAGTGTGAATTACTACATCATAACTCAAAGTCAGTGGTATCTTTTATTAATCATTTATAGAGCTGTGTATTATTAATATATGCAGAAGCAGCTGTCTCTCTCTCTCTGGTGGAATTTGCTTTTGTGAGCAATTTAGGGGAGACCAAGGAGATGAAGAACTGGAAGCCCAGCAGAGCTTTCCCAAAAGACCAGAAGAGCTGCAGAAGTAGGTCATGAAACCTCTCAATAGGTAGATCAGTCCTTCCCTCATTAGGCTATTTTTAAGCACATAGGACCAGCTCCTTAGCTAGTATAAAAGAGTTTGGTCCCATTGACTAAATTTCAGCCAGACATATTGACACTCCCTGAAAATTAGGTCCATGATTATTTAAATATAACATAGTCCAATTACAAGCCAAAAATTATACTGGGTGTGCAGTAACAAAAAGCAGGACAGGCAATGCACTGCAGTAACAGCAACATTTTCATGTTCCTCAAGATACGGGGCCAAAGTGCTTTTACTGCTTCATGATGAATACACTATAGAGATGAAGCTGTCTCTACTTATTTATAAAGCAGATATTGCCTTCTTATTCACTGGTCCATGTTTTTTGCTTACCAAAACATTAGAGCTGCCCTTTAGGACTTCTTCCACTTGAGGACTGAATCTCTGAACCACACTGAAAGATTAAAAAGCACTATTTTTCTTTTACAGAAATCCTCTTGGTTTTACAGAAACCAGCTCCTCCTACTTAAAAACCTAATTAATTTCATAGCAAACATTTCCCAGCATTTTTTCTTTTCAATCTATTTATTGGCCTGTTCTCTGCAGCACCTTACAATACAGCAAGACCAGCTTGCTTAGTCTACTAACATTTGTACATCAATTGTTCCATGAAAAAGCAATTTTAAGGAATGAAGTGTCTATCTCTTAGCAACCTTCATAATTAAGTAAAAAAGAAAAACTTCTCTTTTTTTTTGTTTTGCTACAAGAGCTGAATAGAAAATATTTTCCCTCCCTGGACAGTTTCTAAGAGTCCAAACTTACATATTTTGCAACCAAAGGAAAACCCAAGACCTTGGGAAGTTTTCCACAAACATATTTAAAAGTCTGTAAAAGGCTGCAGTAAAGCCTTTTCACCAGAGGTTTGGGGAAAGCAAAGACTGAGGTCCTATGCCAATGTGTAATTATCCGAAATGACAGTGTGAAATTATTTCATTAAAAGTAACTCAGTGAGTCCTTCCCAGCTAATTCTTATCCCAGCTACCATCCAGCATCTGGGCAAACTCCTGCCAAGTTTGAAACCAGGGAAGCCTGACTTGAGTCAAAGCTTTCAAGATCCTTGGAGGGGCCCTGGACACTCCCCCACGGTGAAAGGAAGAAATGTTCCTCACTGCTCCTCTTTTCCCTCCTCCTCCCCTCTCTTCCTCCTAGCTTGGACTAGAAACACCACATTTTACAAAAAGCCAAGAACATTTTTGTAAGGATTTTGTGTATGTTTATAAGAAAAAGAATATTTTTCCTTAACAGATTCAGTTTAGAACTATCATTTTAAAAGATGACAAAAAAAAAGTGAAATATATCAACTCCTTAGAAACCGTGTCAATGAGAAAAAAACTTCATATTACTCTATGGATCTCACAGTATGAAAATTAACATAATTCTACAAAGCCCTAAGACTGAAATAATGCTGATAAAACACATCTAAGTCCATAACATAGAACTGGTAACACCTGAGGCCTAATTTTTCCTAGCTTTGTCATGCAATTTGATGGAACTAAAAAAAAAATCCAGTTTTTATGTGACTGTTGTCACTTAGTTACTTCGATGTATGTTTTGAGACCATTTGTAATCCAAAAGCTAATCCTGGCTAGGACCAAAAATTTTAGTTGTTGAACGAAGTTGATAGTATGAGTGTTTTCATTTCACTTTTAGGCTGATTTTCAGTGGTCTGTATCTGTCAAGAAGTGTGATTTACCCTTGCTGGAGGTTTGATGAAAACCTGATCAGTGCCTTATATGTGGATTATAACTTGCAGAAAAGTGGAAAAGTTCCATCACTTTTGTAGTGATAAGTAAAAAAGCTACATAGATGCTAAGGGGTTTTTAAGATGCACAATTGTAAACTAAAGTGTTAGAGGAATTTTCAATTACGACATCTGAGTGCTTTTGGATCTGGATCTTAGGAGTGCACAAAATTTAGCTGAATGAATTTTCAGGATTTTAAATTAGGAAAAAGCACAATTCACATAGAATCTTCCAATAAAAAAAAAACTTGAATATTTACATCAGTTACAAATGTATGTAATATTTTCTGATCTATAGCTTACATTTGTTACTGATTGTGTAGCTTGGAAATAAAATGAGATGTACAATACTTCTTGGAATGCAGTACTGATTTGCATCGCTTTGTAAAGATTGCATTTATATTAAAACCTGTTATCTTCACTGTAAAACCAGTCCCCAAACCAGAATCCAAATTAAGTTTTTGTGGTTCTTTCCCTACAGATAGAAAAGAAGGCAATGCAACTACTTGATTAGTCTTCTGCTAGGGTAATGAGCCAAGGGGCTCCTGAGGAGGCCCAGGCAAGGCTGAGCAGATCTGAGGGTCAGGGTGCTCCCAGGACCAAAAAACTTGTGGAGTAGGAAGGCAGCCCCATGCTGCCAGCCTGGCTACTGCCCTCCCACAACACCTCACCCAAAGCCTTCACTGAGCCATGCACCAGTTCCACCACCTCACCCAGCCCATGGTGGGATTGGAAACACCAAAAAACCAAAAATGGGAGTAGAGAGTGGATAACCCCACTTTACTTCCAGGTGTGGGGAAAGGGTGGCTGAGGGTAGGTGCACTTTCTGCAGGCTGTCCCAGGGCAGAGGCTGCCTCTCCTCTGCCCTTGAGTCTGATCCCGTTTATCAGGAAGCATTTTGGGGGGTTTGGCCCCCTACAGCACCCAGTATACAACTTGTACATAATACACAACAGGTGTAACACACATGTCTCTCGTCAGTGCAGTAATGGCTAAGAAGATTTTAAAAATCCTTGCTCTAAGCTGCATGACTCACTCAGAGACAGGCACCACCACTGTCTGTTTTCCCAACTCAAAACCAGGAGCTGATGAGAGACTTAGTTGCTCTTCCACGCCTTTGTGATCTGTTTCTTCAGGAACATCTCTCTAGGACTAGGTAATAGTAACATAATGGGCTATTTCCTTCAATATCCACCTTTTACTGGCTAAATGCAGTGCAGTTCACCTGTCTGATGGATTAGAAGAGCAATTCCTCCTTGTGTAAGGTAAAGCCCATAAGTCACAGACAGCTCTGTTTTTCATCTGAAAGTGCAGTGTGGAGTTTCACTGCGTGTTCAAAACACAGGATGAACAGGAGCAAGGCAGCAACTGAATTATTTTTTTTCTACTCATTTACCTATCGAACTTCTGATTTTAGGTGCATCCTTTTTAGTGAATTTGGTTGCCCTGCAGCTCTCAATCTTTCCTGTCCTTAGTTCAAGTGAAAGGCAGCTTTAATAAAGTCCAGAATTGCCTCTACATCAGAGGAGAATGTGCTGTCATCCATCAATGCATTCCCAAGTGATGCAGAGCTGAGGACAGCGGGGCAGGTGTTGCTGGTGGCTGTGGAGGTACATGAGGAAACCCTTCCCACCAGAGTCTTCCATGGGGGCTGCTCAGAGTGAACAGACACAATCACCTGCCCATGCTACAGCAATCCAGACCCATCAGCTGATAAGTCTCAGAGTGGCCTGTACAAGCATTCACAAAGGCAATAATGAAGTTATTTAAGCATCTTATTTCTGCCCTCTGTGATAGAGGCCAATATGATGTGATTAATATAGAGTCTATTCCTAAAATGCAGCCTATATTGAAAATAGGCTGCAAACTAATGCTGTTAGTGAAGGTTTTAAAGACAGTCATTAGCAACAGTCTTTCAGCTGAGTAGTAAACTGTATGGAAGGGAATAAAGATGAGGGCACTTCAAAACTGAGGCAGCATAAGTTACATGAAAAACTTCAATATGCTGCCATGCTACATGAGTTACGTTCAATTATTTTTCCTATATTTGAACTTACCAGCTGTTCCCTCTTTCTTTAAACAGGACATTTTCCCATGTAAAATAATTTAAAAACCTATTAACATGAAAAGCCAACCAACTTTCAATGTTAATAAAATACAGATTGTTACACTTGTCTTCCCTCTTCTATCAGAAGGAGGAAAAAGAAATGGTCAGACCAATTACTAGAGACTGGCTGGTATGGAAGGAATGGCAAATAGCCATCCATCCTCACTTGCAGCAATGTAGGGCAGTTTTCTAAAGGCATTTTACATATAATTTGCCAGATACCTTTACAATTTAACTTTTGCATCCATATTCTGAAGAGTGCTTAGGATTCTCTCAAATTAGGAAAATTTCACAAGATACAAAGACAATTATGTACTCTTTCCTACCATTTTCCTACTGAAGATCCCTTGAGAAAATTTTGCTTAGTCTAAGTGTTAGTCAGTGACTTTTATTCTAGAAAAGAGCAAATATACAAGACATCAGCTCAACAGATGTGAGACAGAGGCTCAGATGGAAAAACTTAAATGTTCTTAACTATATACACTAGCACTAAATTTCAAAGCTCACCTGAAAAAATATTGCAGCAGTTGCACAACACTATTCTTTTTACATGTTTGCACATGATTTTCACATGCATTAAAATAAAAAAAAAACAAAAGACAACATGGTATGTGGGACATAAGTAAGGATTCCTACACCTAGTCATCAGAAAGCTCATCCTGTCTACTTTAGGTTATACAAACCTGTTATTTTTGTCTGGGCATTAGAAAGGCAATTCCTTTACATATTCTTTTACTCTACTATTACTTTTGCCCACAAATATATACTCAATTTCACATTAGCATCCCAAATCCACCCAAGTCCGCCCCCCCCCCATAAACTGAGATCTGTATAACAGCCTAAATTCCTTAGATAAACTCCCCTAAGCAAGGTTAGCTTGTACAAAGGCCTCTGAGAGCACAAAGAAGGGCAGTCAGAGGGCTACAAGATAAAGCATCCCAGCTTTTTTAGCATTACAGCTGCTATTTCTCCCCAAATCCTCTCTGATGACTGTACAAACCATTTCAAGTGAAAAGACATTAATTGGGTCAGAAAAAATGAGAAGTAAAACAGAACAGAAATACAGTAATATAATATGGCAAAGGGAATTAAAAAAGAAAAAAAAAAGGAAAAGTGTCTGTGGAATGCATCCCATCCAGCTCCAGCTGCTTTGCTTTGAACTTGGGGGGTGCCCCAGTTTTTGCAGGGAGCTCACCTGCAGCCTCAGCTGTCTCTGGAGTCAGGCTGAAGTAGCTGGAGGATTCACTGCAGCCAAGCTTTTTGATATCAAAAGTAAAGACTTTTGGCAGGAGGAAAAAAGGGAGTCCCTTATACACCTACAATCTGTTCTTTTTGGGAGGAGGTTGTTGATAGTGTATTTGAAGTGAGAAGCATCATCAAGCTTTCTGTCTAGTGCTCTATGCTACATATTTAAGCCAAAAATAGTTTTTAAAAGTTAATCAGAGAATGCTGTATAACATCAGTTAGGAAGTGCAGAGGCTGGTCAGTAACTTTTTCTTCCCATGAATGCTTACAAATTTGAGTTTGCTCTGAAAACTAAATGATATTTCCAAACACAGGAGTTTTAAAAAGAAAATATCCATTAGCAGGTCTTAACAAGAGTGATCAGTGTAAATCCCTTCATATTAAGAGCAGAATAAACTGGAATTCAGATTCTCTAAGGGAGAAAGAGAGGCTAAAAAGAAAAGCCCCAAAGACTCAGATCTTCCACCAGACTCCCTTGGGAGCAGGGATCCACTGTCATCGCCAGGACTGGTCCCCGTGATGTCCCAGCAACTGCCTTGCTTCTTCTCATTTCCCAAATGACAGCCATCTCTGTAGGTGTTTGCTGGGCAGTAAGGAACCCACCAGAGTACTAGGCCCAGGCACGAAACATGCATTTTTACCATTTCTGGGGCTTGCTGGGTTACAAACCCAGGAGTGTTGTGAGTGAATCACTGAGCAAAAAGTGAGGACATGGCAGTGTCCATCCCCAGTGCTGCTGAAGCCCTGTAGCAAAAATAGAAATAGTCATCAAATGAGGTACACCGACACGAAATTGAATTTACTGAGAAAGTACAGGACTATCATCAACTGCTTAGGGAACTTGTTTGGGTGAGTTGTCAGAAATTGTTACAATGGTTGTTGCCTATGAAATACAGAGACAAAAGGTGGTGTGCTTTCAGGACTTGGTCTCATGATATCTCACCATCACCCCCTGAGTTATCAAACACCAACTGAGCCATGGTAATGGATTCCTTGTTTCTTCTGCCTGCCTACTGCAAATGCGTGAGAAATGGTGTTTGCGCTGACCCAGTTTTCATCCCTCTGTGAATACTGCTTTCCACGCTGACCACAGGCTACAGACATAAGCTGGCTTCACTCTCACGGCTCAGACGATGCTGGATAAGGACTCGACTCAGACAGCTAACTCCCCAGTGTGGCTGAAGGCTCAGACCCCTCAACCTTGCCTTTTCCCAGGAAGCACGCTTTGCCAGTCTTTGTGTATCCCCTTTCCCATCTAGGGAGCCAGGCATCCTGGAGCAGCCAGGCATCTTCCATGCTGTCTCAGGCTTTTGGTCAGTGAGAGGTGGTTAAGGGAAATGAACTTGTCCTTCAGCAATGAAGGCAGTGAAGGACAGGTCTTCTGCTTCCCAGCTTTTTGTTATAACCCTGTAAGTGCCAAACAGGGACTCATAGCTGTGAAAGAGTGAGCAAGTACAAACTTTGTTTTTGGAAAGCAAGCAGTGCCAACCAGAGCAAAAGATTCTTATTCAGTTCATCAATTATCAAAATGCTCATCCAAAGAAAAGCAACTTATTGGATAATATTGAAACACGGATACAGAAACAGTAGCCTAGATCTCTGCCAGCCTGAGTGCCCCAGCAGCAGCTACAGTCAGCCTCTAGGCTGTATGTGCTCCTTTGTGCCTAAGGCATATTTGAAACACAGAGACTGGATTAGCTGGGAAAGCTACGTCACAATGCCATATCACCTACCTGCTTATCAAAGTAGTTGGAGAAGACAGATACATAAAAGATTTTAAATTACCCCAAGCCCAAGGCAAACAGTAGGGTAGGCAGGTAGGCAGGAGGTAGAGGTGGGTATGGCAGTTGAGGAGCACTCCCTCATTTAGTAGAAGTAATGAGGTGCTAAAAAAGTTCAATACATGTCATATAATTTTAGTATATTTCCATTTATGGCTTTCAGACTTCTATGGCTTTGGTGTTACATTAGTCCCTGACTGATATGAAAGGCTACTAGGTTGTCTTCTCAGCCACAGGAATGAGATGTAACTGAAACAGGATGGAGTTTAAAACAGCACAGGAGGATCCCTTTCAAAAGCACTGATTCCTCTCTAAAATGAAATGATTTGCAAAAACTTTTCAGAACAACACATAACTGGTTTCGGAGTAAAGATAAGAGCTATTTCTCTACTGGGGAAAAAATTAATTGTAATGGATTCAGGGTGGCCATATGGCCCTGGTGCTGGCAGATGCAAACCCAGGAGCACAGGAGCTGCAGCCATGGTCCATCCCACCCTGTCTGTCCCACCCCAAGAGTAGATGGACAGTCACAGCTTTAGACTTTATGAGATCCCCTGCATGAAGCAGAGGTAGCATTATTGATGTGCCACATTAGGATTCCTTCTAAGCCCCAACTTCTGTAAGCTATTGAAAACATGCCAGCATGCCTGTTAGCCACAACCAGGGGCATAGTCACAGCATCAGGCTGGGAGGGTAGTGGCCCTCTAACTACCACTGCCCCCCAAGGCACCCAGCCTGGCTCACATGATGGAGGAACCAGCACACAGCCTCCCCTACCCTGCACAGCTGCACCCAGCTTCACCAGCACCTCTCATAACCCAGAAAAGTCTTGTTAAAAACCATAATATCTTCAAACATTATCTGTTGCCTGGTTCCATGGGTACCTGCTGCGGGTAGACGGTGTTAGTAACTCGGAACCTTTAGCAGCAGTCTTGTGTCCTGAAGAAAGTGACTTTGGCTTCATCCAGTCTCTGAATGAACAGAGTCGAGCCGAGCATCAGAGCTCCTGCAGAGTCTAGGCTTAGTTAACGCACAGCAGTTTAATTTAAACAGGGAAGTAAAGAGATGAGAAAGGGTTCTTTTCTGCTTATTGCCAGCAGGGTTTTATTACTGGAGCATGGAGTGCGGTAAAAGATGGACAAAATGGAGGTCAGGGGCATGTTATAGGACAGAGGTGAGGGAAGGGCAGTCAGGAGAGAGCCAATCACTGCAGAGGATTACAATGATTGACAGGGGCACTGGTCAGCAAGTTGGCTGTCCGCACCAGCACAGGAACCAATGAGCTGTCCTTTTGGGTGGGGACAGCCCCTGCTGCCCTGGCTGGGGAGTCCTCGTGGCTTGCTACCCCCAGCTGCATCATGGGGGCGTGGGGGTGGAAAGGACCAGCCCCCACGGCACCAGCACAGCAGGGCCAGGCCGGGTTGTCAGCCACACCCAGAGGCACCGCAACAGGTACCAGGTTCCATGTGTGTTATGTGGAAAAGTGCCTCCCTTTCCTTTGACTTGGACTATTCTCAGATTTCTGTGACTACCCCTATTTTCTTGGGTGGGAAACAGGGACAACAGCTGCTCCTTCCCCATATGAATGATTTTCAGCCTTTATATCCCAAAAGGCACAGGGCAGAGAGTCCGACTGTGCAGCCAGCTGGCAGGGAGCAGCAGGTAGCAGCAGCTTAGTTCAATTACATGGTTGTGGACCTCTAAAGGCCCTTTAGTGGGTCACAAGTGTTATGTGGATGAGTCCTTCTAGATTTCCTTTTATTTTGTCTCCTTTTTATTTGTCTCATCTCTAAGGGAAACAACTCCAACCTTATTAATCTTCCTTCATATGAGAGCTTTCCTCTGCTCCAATTATGTTTGTCACCATTCCCTGAACCCTTTTTACTTCTCTTGTTATTACCTTGAACAAAGATAGATAGATAGATAGAAGAAGTAGAAGCAGTTCTCCAGACAGATGACTCGCAAACTACACAAAAACAGGTCAAGGCTAGACTGAACTCTGGATCAGCTCTAGCAAGGTCAGTGGAATAGAGTTACCTTAAGAATGAGTGTGCTCCTCTTCAGTTGTTTCTTGCCAAATTCACATTCCTTAGTACTGCTTAGGCTTTGAAAACAACTGTGGCTGACAAGTTGTCCTTAGAGCATGCAGCTGAAGTCACATTAAACGTATTTTTAGCTGGAAATATGGATACACAAAAGCCATACTGAGCATTTTAAGAAAATCAAGCCTAAGCCTGTCGGTACAGCATTGCAACACATGGCCAGAGATCTGGCCATCTGAAACTCCTGTTCAGATTACTGCCAAAATGAAGGGACAAGAAACCTACCACCAATTAATAAGGCCCTGTCTTTTGTTCTCATGGCTTGCGTCATCCAGTGCTATCTAACAGGTATTAGATCTTTTCATTATCCACAGACAGATTTTTCCTTGCTTTTATTTTTACTAAATCCTTCATTTTGATGCACCAATCAATACCATAAATTAATAATATACCACTCAGGATATGCTGCTTTTCACTTCCATTTCAAATTGCCTTGTTTTGGCATTATGCTCAAGAATAAATAGAAGACCTTGATTTTCTATAACATTTATTATTTTGTGCATCTTCCACTCCATATTGACTCTATTCATACATTTACTTTTTTATTTGCTTTCTGTATCAAGCAGCTGTGGTCCCTCCATCTCTCTTTATACAGAAATATTTCCAGGCTTTTAGACAAGGCCTGTTGGCATGGCAAGACTCTGCTTTGTCCAATTACTCTGCAACATAAAGAAAACCTGATGCAATAGAACTAACTGCCTGTTAAGTATAATAATGAGTTGTTTTTGTGTATGTTCTCAGACTTTAGTGATTTTCTATCAGACAAAAAATTTTGACGAGTATCTTGATTGGTGCCATCCTTGCTACCACCCTTTACCCCTTGAAGCACTTTATCCAATCTGTGACAGGTGACAGTAGTTCTTCCAGACCTCAGCTCCTGAGCCCTCTTGCATCCAACAGTTTATGGGAATGCAGAAAAAAAGTAAGATGGAAGCACAACCAGAAGAAATAAACTGAGTAACATAACAGAATAGTGCTGGAATAACCCACCACTCTTCTACCTCACAGCAACATCTTCATGGCCCAGATCAGCAAGGCCTTCCCTCAGGCAGATGTTTTTGACTTGGCAGTGACTACAATTGCTTTCTGTTGTAAGGATGCACAGTGCAATGTGGTAGTTTCTATTCTGTAGAGTCAGTGTTCAAAGGGAAGAAGCCAGCAAATGCCAAAACAGATTTCTAGTGATGTGAATGTTAGTGCTGAGCTCAGGAATGTTTCCCCAACCCAGAATTCCTTCATCAAGAACCAAGTAAAAGGCTAACAGTAGCCCAATTTCATGCAAGTGATCCAGGTTTCGTGAACCCCTGCAGAGAGCCTACTCTGCAGCTGTAAGCACAGCCCCACCCCAAACTGTACCAGAGCACCCACCTCCTTCCCCTCTATGGGGCCCAAGACTGACCTTCTCTACAGACGCAGAGAGCAAAGGGCTACATAGACACAACATGCCAGTTCCCAGCTGGACTCTGCTGAATAAGAGTGTCACAGATCTCTGTAAGATTTGCAGTCATAGACAGCCAAAGGCATATTCATGAATTCTCACTTTGAATCCCATTCCATTTAAAAAATGCTGTCCCCTTGAGATTTTTTTTCAGTACTTGCAAACCTGCCAGCTTTTTTAACATATAAATAGGAACATTTAGTAAGAAAACAGGGACATGATTCTAACTCTATCAAAATACATCTGATAGAAAGAGCTTTCAGGAGAAAAAGAATTGAAACGATTCACTGCTTTTAAAGAACGGTTAAAACCCCATCTTTCATTACAGCAAGACCTAGGAGGAATGACTTTGATCCCTCAATATTATCAGACCAAAGGCAGTTAATACCCACTCCTAGAGTAGCAGCATTAGCTTTTTTACAGAATTCTTTAAATGACTTCTAGGGCTATTAAAGTCAGTTGTAAAATACCACTGCATTTACCTAACCAAAATTTCCCCATCAGATCAGTCCGCAAAAGGCTTTAGAAGTCGCAATATCAAGTGTTGCAATTGTGAACTTTTGACACTTTCAGCCGGCTTTATCCCACTAACTTTGGGAACCTTAGCCAGAAACAAAAATCTTGCAGAGCTCCTCTGAAGTTAATGGAGAACTCCAGGCAATAATTCAGGCTGACTGTTACATGGGATGAATCCAAGACCTTGTCCCACAGAGAAATACCCACTGCTGGGTTATGTACCTAGACTCCCTCTTGTGTATGTGGGGACATCCACATTTCTGAACAGGATCTAGGAAAGCCACCAGAAGAAACAGTGAACTCTTTCACGTAACTGGCATTGAGTTGGGCATGAAAACCTTTTCTCCCTCAGCCCCAGGAAGCTGCTGATGCAACCTTCCTGGTTTCCTTGCTTTCTAGGAGCAGTGAAGACACCCATCCAGGTCTGTGGGAGCCTTGGCCGCTCGCCTTTACTAAGGCAATATTAACCTCAATCTTGTTGTGGACACCAGAATATATCTGGATGTTACTCTCCAGTTTCTCCAGGTTAATTTTTCCAGTTTTTATTAAATGATTGCATGTCTGTTGAGCTAGCAAACCAGAAAATGACTCTAATCTAGTCACTTGGAGCAGGCATAGGAGAGGACAACATTACAGTTTCTGCTCTCATGATTATTCAGTTACTTGATATAAAACATTGATTGGAGAAGAAATCAAAACATTGATATAACAGAAGAAATTATCATGTTTAGTGGATATATGAGAATACCTAGTCAGCCTCAGCAATGAGACGGTGTTGGTCATGTTCCCAACATATCATTCAAAAAATGAAGGACTTCTCTGGCAGAAATGTAGATGCCTAGAGATTTAAAATTCTGTCAGGGTCAGCTAGCAACAGAAACAACATTTTAAGTATTTAATTATGGTTTGACATCCCCAAGATCATGTGTAGGATGTGCTAGAAAACCTACTGCTTCCAGATTTCTCTACACATGACTCTTACGGGGAAGCCCAATGACTGCAAAGACAGAAGACACACTGGACCCATTTAGTCTTGTTCCCTCTCCCACACGTAGATGGAAGCACACAACAGCACACTGCCATTCATAATTCAAAATCATATAAATATGTCAATTTTGAATGACATAAGGAATGAGTTGGCCTGCTATCTATATACCACTCACCATGGCATATTGGCATAGCATGTTTGCCAAATAAGATAAATAAATAGGGTTTTACCTATTAGTCTGAGAAGTAAAGCTCAGTGTTCAGATCTGTTTCAAAAATGTAAACATACTACTAAGAGACAACATTGTGCCACACATAAGATTACTAAGGTTGTGTGCAAGACTGGGAAGAGACTAGACAAAATAATATGGGGGCCACCACTGAAGGGAATGGAAAGTCATGTATTTAAGCAAGTAAGCAGCCCAAAGAAAAGATATATGAAAGGGCAAATCAAAAGCATTGAATATTACAAATTTAGTGATGTAAATTAACTTTTGAAACAAAGAACATAGATTGTGCTTTTTGTACATTCTCATGATACAAAGTTGCAAAAAATTGAATGCTTAGAAAACCAAATCATAGTATGTGCTGACTTCCAAGTGCCAGATATTCAAACCAAACAGCTTTTTTTTTTGGTCAAATTCTGTCTTTTTCACAAGCCTAGCCAAAGGACAGACCCAGCCTACCAGCTGTACTGGGGAGGCAGCTGGCCAGCAACTTGGTACTTGTTCTTTAGCACCACCGTCTTAATTATGTTTTGCTAATTATGTTATTGACCTTCCTCTGAGGAATCTCGTCTCTCATGAAAATAGTATTAAGTCAATTAATTTAAAAATAGAAGGTAGTTTTTCTTTTTTTAATGAAGCAGAGAGCATTCTAAAAATGCCATGAAAACGAAGGGTAGCAGAGCAGAAATACCTCTGCTGCCTACGTTGTGCCATCTCAGATTAATGGAAATTACTCTTTCTTGTTACCAAAACCACAGACTATGAGCAGAAATAGGCAAACTACATCTTCACTATAATAATCAGAAAATAATATGAGCCTAATGTAGGTCATAGCTTCACTTAATCTAACGATCTATGATGAGAATATTTTTCTCTTACCAAACAAAACAAAAACAAACAAACAAAAATAAAAATATTTGATCAATATGAACAACATCAAAGACAAATCTCTAGGAGGCAGGTAAACAGAAGGAAAAAACCATAAGGGGTCAGGCCTGAAAAACATTTTGTAATAGAGTTTGCTAAAAGAACCAAAAGACATAGTCAAATCTCTCAAACACCAGGGAATCAATAAGGCCCACAAAGAGGAAAACTAGGTAGGCTAAGTAAAAGAAGAACTCAGGGACGTTCCCTCTGCATGGGCTTTCTTGGTGAGAACAAATAGGAGCAGCTTAAATGTAGTAGGGGAGTGTTTAGGACAGAACAATAACAGGCAGAACAAATCAGCAGAACTGTAGGGTATTTCCCCTGGGCCATAGAAAAACTGCTAAGTGCAATGCTCAACCCACCCCTTAAAAAGTAGACATGGACTCAGTTTTGGAAAAGAAAATTAGAGCAGGTCCAAACACCCATGGATGTGTAATTCTGACATAGAAACAGTGACATAGGAAACTTATGATAAAGCCTGGAACTTCTGTAAGGAGAAAATCTTACCTTATAAACCCACTGAGCTCTTTGGAAACAGTCAGTGAAAGCAGGGATTGAGGTGGTGCTGTTAATGCAGCATGCTTGTTTTTCCAAACAGTTTTTGAGAAGGTCCCTTCCAAAAGGTTCTTCTATAAATAAAGCTCTTGTAGTAAAAAAGAAAAGGTAGGAACAAAAGGTTGGGGGAGAGTCTTCTTTTTTTTTTAAGGGAGATTTCCAGGGCAGTCCCACCAGTATCTATGGGTCTGTGCACTCCATTTACCCAAAACTCACCTGAGAAAAGTGATTATCAGAATGGCAGGGTTTGTGGATGATACAAAATAGTTTAGGGCAATATAAACAGAGACCATCTGCAACGTGAGAGAGACAGCTCACAATCTGACACACGTGGTATTTATCCTACCTAACCACAGCATAGCTGTTAGAGAAACCAAGAACCACCTGAGACTCATTTTGTACTCAGTGGAGAGAAACAGGCTTGATTCCCCTGGTCTGTTTAGGATATATACATTAGACTTGAAGGAATCACAGTCCTGGAGATGCCTCTTTCTCTCTGTTGTCTATAATGGGATCACATGGTGCCTGACTCAGATGATGTTTATCTACATTTAGTCTGATGAACAGGCTCTGAGTATGCAGGCTGTAAAATAACAGACAAAAATTCAATGTCAATAACTGTAAAGTAATGAATATGAAGGAAAACAACTTTAACTAGACATACATAAGTTAATGGATTTTTAATTGGCTATTACCATATAGAAAAGAGAACTAGGAGTCACTGCTGGTAGGTCTGTGGGAAGCTCTCAATTCACTGTTAACTGTGGTCAGAAAGACACACAGCTTTGTCAAGTTTCAGATATCTGGGGACACTGAGTGCTTAATGACACAAGTACAATTTAGACAGGTCAGATGGGAGCTTTATTAACCATGATCACAGGGAACAAACATTTGGACAGCACTGGTTTTCTGCTCCCCTGTGTTCTGCCAAGTGATTGCAGAGACTGAGACTATCAGTATGTAAGAAAGGAATAAAAGTCAAACCAGAAATGTAGTGATGGTGTTGTGTGGATGGTGTGAAATTACCCTTACTGGTAACCGTTCAGGTCCAGTTATTTTAAAAAATCATTGTAGAAATGGCACATGTGTAGGAGAAACACAACAGGGGTGGCCCAAAGGTGGGAACACCTTTCAAATGGGGAAATATTAAACTAGCAAGACTCATTATGTGGAAAAAGATATTTAAAGGCAATAAAATCAGGAGTGGTGTGGAGAAGTTGCTTGATTATTGACTCTTGCAGTCCTATCAATGTCAGAACTGACTTGTCCTCACAGGCATGTGAACAACACCATCAGCTGGTACCTAAAGAAGCGAAAGCCATGAAGCACTGTAATGCACTGCAGCCAGCTACCACGAGGAGAGTGTGGATGGGAACATCAGAAGAAAGATGTTCCAAGACAACCTTTAGAAGAAACTAAAGATGAGAGAACAAACAGAAAGCTAAAAGGAGTTGTCACATGCTGTACAATATGCAACTGGAGAGGCAGGGGACCGCCAAGAAGGCTGTGCAGAGTGAGGGATTCAGATAGAGAGCTGAGAGGTACATGGATCTTGGAGAATCCTGTGTGTAATGGAAGAGTGCGGCGTCGCGTCTCGCTCAGCCCTGCCTCGGGATAGCTCGATGGAACCTCGGGGCTGGGAACGCCGCTTATTCAGAGGGTTTGAGCGATCCGATCGCAGCCAGGATCGAGCCCTCGCGCGGGAACCAGTGGCCCCGAATGTGGGCTTGCCAGAACCTCTCACACAGNAATCACACACCAAACATGAACTTTTAAGGCACAGGAAACAGGGCGTGGAAAACACTAACATCCAATAACGTGGGGCTTACAGGGTGGGACACAGTAATAACGACCAAATATTAAAGATTACCTAATAACTGACCAATAAACTGCTGAACTGCGAAGAAGTCTCTGGAAAGGGAGGCTGGGTTTGTGCTTCTCTCCACCCCAGGGGATGTCTAAGGGATGTCCTGAGCATCCTCGGATCCCGTGTCACTCAACCACTGTATAACCAGTGCCTGAGCAACAGGCGGGGTCCGAGCCCCCCTGAGGGAAGGCACCACCACAGAAGAGAAGTCAAATAAACATTTTTTCATAATCCTCTAACATCACAGAGTCAAAGTAGAAAGACAGCATAGTTGCTGAACTGTTGAGTGTGAATCCCAGGGAAACATATTCCCTTGCTGGAGGATGAGTATCCGGAAATACCTTTAGCACAAGGCCAGGTAGCTTGGGGTATCATTTAAGGGGCAAAGTTTAAAAGGGTCCCAATAAGGCACAGCAAAACAGAAAATGGTAACAAAGGGTAAAAAAAACACTGAAAGACTTGTAGATCCAACAGGTTGATCAGAACTGTGATCTTTCCACAGCAAATGACCTCAGAAAAACCCTGCAAAACCTAATTTTGTTTGATATATAGCATATGTGATATAAATATATATTTATATATAAATATAGAATATTTTAACAGTCTGAATATACGCATTTGTGAAAATGTCTAAGCTGTTGATTTAAGATTGATTACTCAGAACTGCCAAAAACTAAAAATCCAACAACATGCAACAAAAATTTGTGAATTCACAGTTTCCGTGTTGGAGACCTTCCAAACACAGTAAGACTATGAAAAATGTCAGAAGAATTAAAAAGAAGTAGAAATCTTCTTCCATGTACTTCAGAATGGGTATACAACAGCTCCATACAGGAAAGAAAGGAGATGTATTTCCAAATATTGCAAACACTTAGAAATGCATCAGATTATATTCTGTCCTGCTTGACAGAAAATAATAGAGTCAACTCAATATTCAACAGTCCTGTACTAATGTGGGGCTAAACAGAATGTTTAAACTACAACCTTTGCAGAGACTGGAGAAAGGCAGAAGTAATTCTTGCTGGAAAGAGGCACAAGCTCAGTTTTCTTTATGGACTCTCTAGTACTTGCTTCCAGAGTAGGAGAGCAGAAGCTGGGCAGGGGCAGTGGGACAGCAATGTCAGTGGCACTGGCTGTGGGGGCTCTGCTTCCTCTGGTTCCCACTATGCCACAGGGGACACAGAAATGTTCAACACATAGGCAGGAATTTGCCCAGGCCCCCCAAAGGGGATGTCAAGTACAAAATCTCTGCATTTATTTTTGCCTTTCTCTTGTTCAGAAACTCATGCTGGATGATGTAAACATTTTATGGTTAACAGCTTATTTAATAAAATATTGATTTCTTTTTTTCTCGTACTTTAGGAAATAGGATCTTCAAGCACTTTGATTAAGCACTGTAGTTTCCTCAAACACTTTTCATGTTGCCCTGAGTTTCGCAGTTCTTCAATGTTTCCATTCTTCTGTAACAGTTTCTCATGCATTCTCTGTAAACATAGCCATGTTTTTCTAACTGTGTTCTATTGTTTGCATTCCTTTCTCCTGGGTGGAGATATTTGATGGATATTTCCTTTGATCAGTGTGATTGAGGGGCAGCAAGTTCTCCCTCCAATCCACTGTGGTTTTTAAGAGGATATCTAAAATAAAGTCCGGGGGGGTGCTCGCCAGTGTTCCCCAGAGTTTTGGCTCTGTCTCTCCAACGCGTGTCTGTGTCTTTCTTTCGTGTCCAAAGTGCGACATTTTCAAGGTCTAACAAAGTCTAAATCCTAAAATGACTGTTTCCTATTAAATTGTATCCACATTTTCTACAAGTCCTATAAGGTATGGCCACCAAGATTGTCGATAAAGGAGAACACCACAACTTTTCTGATTTCTCCAGCAGTACAGGTCCATCTACAGCTACCCATGAAAAAGTGTCTGAGTGTAGTTTTGAGAGGAAAATACCCGCATTGAAAAACAGAGGTGTGAATGAATAAAATCTATAATAGTTACTTGCTAAATAAAACTAACAACAGTGGAAACTAAATGCTATCTGTATCTCAGAGGAAAAAAAATGCTTGTGTAATTTGGGTAGTATAAAGTAAGTGTAATTAGACAGTATACAAAAGAAATGTGTACACTATATATTTCTATTTAATGAATTATAACCTTGGTATTAGAGATGAAGATGTACTATGAACTAAGGTTTATAAATTAATCTCTTGAAAAATTTTGAACACAGAAACTAACAATAGTTTTAAATCATAAATTATAATAAGATTATCTGTAGAGTTCTGAAATAGGACCTGAATATAACCTGATGTTATAATACAAACATTGGAATACAGACATCTAAAGAAAACATTTTTCAAAATACCCATGATTTTCCTACTAGCATTCATCATAAAGTAGTTAAAATAGAATTACATTAAAGAGTAACAGTACATAGCAGTTATAACTCCAAACTGATAAATTTTGAAATTAAGTATAACAATCTGAAATACTGCCTACAGAAAGCACATTTTAAATATTTGTCAGTTTCTTTCATTGGTAATTTTCTAAAAAACTGAAAGTTTATTTTAAATCACGTGAAAATTTATTTTAAATCAAATTCTACTTTTTTTTCCCCCCATATGAGTTCCCTGGAATTAATATGTATTTTTTTTTCTTAAAACTTGTGGAACTTTTCTGTACTGTATTAATTCCTTCTATAGAGTATCAAGGAGACTGAATACATACTGCAAGCCTATCTGAACCAGGTTTTTGAGTTTGCCCAGTGTAAAGCATCTGGCTGTATAGCTGTTTTAACCAACTTTAAAATTTCTGTCGCTGAAGTAGGAATAAATGGGTTCTTGGTTAATAGAGCTTGACCTGTTTGGTCATCTTTAAACTTCATTTAAATTTGAGATAAACATGTTCACTGCACATAACTGAAATAATTTTAAAGTGTTGTCTACACACTGATGCCAATTTAAATTAGCTGAGAATCTAGTCAGAAATACTGTCCAGAGCACTCACAGAAACCTTACGCAGGTTGCCTGTCTGCATATTTTCTGTATAGTTCGTAAGAGATTGTGCTGGAGTAAGTCATAGGTAAATGCTGTTATCTGCTGTATGCTATCTGCACTGGCAAAACTAATGCGTTATGGCTTTCTCTTTTTACTCAATTAAGGCTTGTGGCCATTAGAAGAGAAATCTGGATAGATAAGAGGAAAAGCAGTCTCCATAACAGTATTAAAGAAAACTAACACAATGTACTAAATAGTTGTATCAAAAGAAAGTGAAAGATCTTCAAAGTATTGACACTACTGCCAAAGAAAATGCCCATCAACTTCATTTTGTACCTTCAGCTTGCTCCTTTTAGTGTGATGGGAAAATAGAAAATTACCTGTTTTCTAGATCTAGGCATCATCCATCTGTGTGGTGGGTCACAGCAATGGAGCTGCTGGAAAACAAAAGGCTTTATTTGTGGAAGAGAACACATAGGTGTTGGAGTGTTGATTTAGAATCAAAGATTCATAGAACAGTTTGAACACTACCATGGGCAGTGGCACTTCCTACTAAACCACATTGCTCAAAGTTCCATCCAACCTGTCCTTGAACACCTGCAGAGACGGTGCACCCACAGCTTCTCTGGGAAACCTGTTCCAGTGTCTCACCACCCTCATAGTAAAGAATCTCTTTCTTACATCGAATCTAAACCTATTCTCTTTCAACTTGTACCCATTACTCCTTTTCCTGTCCCTAGAGTTGCTGATGCCAAGTCCCTCTCCAGCTTCCCTGTAGGCCCACTTGACATACTGGGAGGCTGCTATGAGGTCTCCACACAACCTTCTCTTCTCCAGGCTGAACAGCTCTAACTTTACTACAAAATAAAAAAAGAGTAAAGATTGTATGACTCTTTAAATGGAAAATTCAGAGGCTGTGTCTAGGGAAATTCCTCATTGGTTCTGTCCATCCACAAACTACAAATATGTGACTTGAAGGCCCACACTTCTGCTCAAATTCAAACCTGAGGAACAAGTTAGACACACATAAAATATGATAAACTTGAGGAAATTTCTCTAGATTTTCCAAAGCATAGACTAAAACCAAATGCCACCCAGGACAGAATCAATAGCTTTGCCTTGTTTTCTTTCATTTTTTATAGGTTATCACCATTATTGGTCACTGTAAGGAAAAAACAAGACATTGTCATTTCCCAGTTTTATTTAGAATAATGTCTCTAGTTGGTGGTTTTTGTGTTTACAGGAGGCAGAATGAGAAACAGGGAAAGGAGTTTGTTTTGTAAGGAGAACACCTGCAGCTCTGAACTGAATGACCAGAAAAGTTACACCCCAAAGTAAGTCTGTCCCTGAGAATTTACATTATTTGTGGACCTGGCTTTCTAATAAAAGGATAAACTGCTCCTTTTTGGCTTCATAAGATAAAAACAATGGAAAGGAGGTTCCCTTCCACATATTGAATAGTAAAGCCTCATAGATCAGTGCAGGAAGTTGTGGCTACAGTTGGTCCAGGACATCCTGCTTCATCACCTCTGTCTACTGAAACTCTACCTTAACAGCAAGATATAATTTTCCGGCACTGATTTATACAACTATTTGTCCTAACGTCACTAAAGCCAAGATACTGACAGCACCAAGGGTAATATTTTAAGACTGTCTTGTGCTCTACAGGAGCACTGACACAGAGGAAGAGTTGGGTCCTGGAAAAGGTGCTACTCCCTGCCCCAAGCAGAGGCAAAGGTGGTGGTCTGAAAGGCACAAGCCCAGCTCCTGAGGGTATGAGGCAGCCAGGACTGAGCAGGCACTGTTCTGGCAGGATGCCCACAGCTCAGAGGGCAAACACCAGCAGGCGCTGTGTGCAGGCACTCACATGCCAGCATCCCTGTCCCGCCTCTCCCTCACAGTCTCCAAGTCCTCCTTCAAAGACTCCCTCCTGAATTCCTGAGTTGCAGGGATGGCCTCCATGGAACGGTCACCTTGACACAGCCCTCTGAACACAAAGAACTTGAAAGACCTCCATGAAGGGCATTCCTGACATGTTTCATTCCCATTTCCAAATACAGCACCAGAGTCCCTCCTGTCTTCCCAGCTGATGAAATATAGCTGTTGTAAAATGCTAGCTAACCACATTTAGCAAATGGAGATAATCAAATAAAAATGAAACTATACTTACTAAACAGTTTCCAAAACACAGATTTTGGCTAGAGACTGTGTTTTGCTTAGGAGTCTGCCAGGAGATCTGTGGACTGTTTTGTAAACAGTTCTCAAACTGGTGTTTTTGGGAGACACACATGGGAAGGGATGACAGACAGATGGACATATGAAATGTATCCCTAAGGAAGATCATCAGGAACGAAAATGCTCAAGAGCAGCTTTGATGGGATCTAAGAGAACTGCATACAGTGGAAAGAAGGTGAACAGGGAATTGTTCATAGTTTCCCATTGTTTCCCGTTACAGAAGAGCTAGGGGACAGCCTCAACAGTACGTTGAAGATGAATGAGACAAACAAAAGGAAGCATTTTTCCAAAATAAGAGAGAATTTAATTGTGTAATTTATTGCTACCAAAGTTATAATGAACCATAAAATAATTTAGATGAGTTTGTAAAGGATGGGACTACCAGGACTGTTTAGCAGTGTGGTTCAGGTGAAATTGAGAGCCCAAACCAGCCCAAACCCAATGACTGCTGAAGATGAGATGCTGTCGTGGAGTACCAGATGGTGTTCCACACAAAAAAACCCATTCATTTATATCCTTTTTAATACCCAAACCCTAGGCACGCTACACTGATCACTATTAGATTCAGCATTATGCAGCAGAGTCATAATTTGACCTAATTTGTTCTCACATTCCAGAAGACAATATATGGATCTTTCAGGGTTCTTTCTGACCTTTCAATAGCTGAAAATCTCATGCTCACAACAGCTGGAAATCCTTTGAGGACAGCATCCTCCAAGCACAGGGCACACTTTGATATTCAGGAAGACATGGGTGTAACAGGAGCTGGCTTAGGAGACTCACAGCAGAGCCCCAGCACAGAAGGGCAGCAATACAGGGCAGCAATACAGGAGGTGGAAGAAGGACAGACTACAAAGCAGAAGTTTAGAAATATTGCTCAGGCAATGATATCAGGAAACCCAAGGCTCAGCTGGAATTAAGACTTGCAAGGGATGTCAAGGACAAGACCTTCAGGCACCACATCAATGCTAAAAGGCTCAACAAGGAAAATGAGGGCCCATTGCTGCCTGGGTGAGCAAATTGTCACAGCAGACATAGACAAGGGTGAAGTTCTCTGTGTCTTCTTAGCTGTAGTTTCCAGTACAAGGTCTCCCAGGATTCAAAGGAAAAAACAGCCATCAGTGGATGAGATCCAAGTCAGGAATTACTTACAGAAAATTAACCCATAAAAGTCCATTGGACCACATGAGCTACATCCGAGCGTGCTGTGAGAACTGGCTGATGCCCCTGCAAGGCTTCTCTCTATCATCTTTGGAAGGTCATGGAGGTCATTGTGGGATCCCCAATAACTGGAGAAAAGGTGTTTCATTCATCTACAAAAAGGCACAAAGACCAAACCAGGGAACTGCAGACTGCTCAGCCTACTTATGTTTCCTCAGGAAATCATTCAATGAGTCCTCTTGGAATGCACATCTGGCACAGGAAGGAGAAGGTGACCTGGAACTCTCCTGGGCTGCATTAATCAGCAGTTGAGGGAAGGGATTATCTAGATACTGAGCAAAGAACAACATGGGCAAACTAGAGGGAGTTCACCAGAGGCCCCGAGGCTGGGTGGGAGCTGGAGCACTTGCCCTTTGAGGAGAAAGTGAAGGAACCAGCTTGGTCAACCTGGAAGAGGAGAAGCTATGGGAGGACCCAAGAGCAGCCCTCCAGTGCCTGTGGGGAGGTTAGCAAGAAGACGCATCTGGGCTCTTCATAGTGGTGCATGGCAGGAGAACAAGAGACAAGAGGCATAATTTGAAATAAGAGACATTTAGGTTAGCTGAAAGGGAACACTTTTCCCCCATCAGGCTGTGGAAGAGTTTGCCTAGAGAAGCTGTGCAGTCTCCATCTCTGGAGGTTTTCAGGAGCCAAACGGGTAAATACCTGTGCAATCTGGTCTGAGCTTAGAGGTGACCCTGTTTTGAGCAGGAGGCTGGCCTAGTGACCTTCTGAGGTCCTTTTCATCCTGAATTATGCTGAATCTATGATACTATGATAGTAGTGACAATACTTCCTTTCACTCTGTTCTATAGACTTAATTATTTTTTCTGTCCTGGTGATTTTAGATTAATTGCTTTAATTTTTCAAAGAAATACATTTTGATGTGTTCTTTTGTGTAAGTGACTATTACATTTACTGTTCTAACTTTTGAGCTATTAAACTTGAAGTCCTGTTATGTAGCACTGCGAGTATCAAGTTTAATTGCTCCTTCCAGTTACAGCAGTGTTTCCTGCTACTGGAGTCTCCTGCTAAGGCAGGAGATGCTCTCCTCTGCTTTTGTAAGATAAGGTAGAAATCCAGAAATTCAGGTTAATGGACCGGTGTCGAGTGAAGCTGTGGCACTATGAACCTTTGGCTTCGCAGTCATCCCAAACACGCCTCCTGTGGAGGGCTCAGTACAACATACATTCTGGCACAAAGACCCTCTCCAGGATGCTTTTGGGGAGGGCAGGAGCTCTTCCTAGTATAAACAGGGGGGTCGGGTGCTGACTTTTAAGCTTGGGTGAGGGATCTGAGCCCTGTGCGAGGGAAGGGTGCATGTCCAGATATGACCGTCCCTGCTCAGGCTTGAGACCTACATGCCATCTTTGAAGAGCAAATCTTACCCTGGAAAGAAATGCATACATGAGCTTCCTGTTTCAACTTTCCTATGCAAGTTTTTCTAGAATAGGGAAACATGTAAGCCTTAGGTTATTCACAGGCTGGGAATAAATTACTTCTGTCATTTTGCTCAGGCAATTTTGTATTTTTGATTTATACGGAAATAAGAGCAATTAGCTTTTAGACTATTGTTCCTTTCACATATTTCAGCCTCCCATTTCCCATTCTTTATAGGGCAGCTAACAGTAGATGTTTTGCTCAGATGGCTTTTAAGAACTGGAATGCACAGAATACAAAGCTGTCTTTTCTTTTCACATTTTTACCACTCCTCAGAAGGCTGCCCAGCACACATTTCACACCATACCTATTTTGCTTCTTTCCTTTCACATTCTTAGAGTTGTATGCATTGGATTAATTTCTACAATGCATCATTATTTAGCAACAGACAGTGAACTGTTGCATCACAGATACAGGTTGCTGGCATTGTCCTTTGCATTCTTGAGATTTGTTACTAGGGACACTTTCAAAGTTTTCCTGTTGCACCAAGCAACCTGTTAAAGGCTGACGTCAGATATATGCAAGTTTCTATCTTCTTGCACAAGAAATAAGTTGCAAGAATTCACAAAGTTCCTGGTAATTCAGTTTACCAAAACCTAATGTTTAATATAAAAAATATATAAAATTATAGTTGTGGGGGTTTTTTGTTTTTTTTTTCAGGCAATGGTTTGGGACCTTGTAGTTAAAAAAAAAAAGAGAAAACCTCAAAAGCACAAACTGGTTATAAAAGGCAGAGATGCTTTCTCCCCGTGGACACCCTGAGCTGAGACTGCAGGGTGGTGCCAGACAGTGCCTAGTTGACCAGCAATGAGTCAGCCCCAGGCACTACCAGAAAATGCAGCCGACAGCTTCCAGATCCCAGGGAGTAACTCTGCCCTGCCACTTTCTGCATTAACCTCTTGTCAGAAAGCTTAAGAAAAGAATATCTTCTAGGTGAAGGATTGTGGAAAAATCATTAATAAATGTCATGTCAAAAAATACATTTAACCACAAACTTTGGTTGCATGGTCTTTTCCTTGGGCCAGGAGGAGGGTGGAAAAGATTACTGCAAGATGTTCTAATACATTAATGTGTAGAAATTAAAAGAATGGAATTTAGAATGGAATGTGGAATTCTATACCATTGACTTGGAATCCATGGAAGTCTTGTACATAAGGAAAAGCTAATTCACATTTTTCTGAATTTATTTAGACTAGCATGCAAAGACTATTTAAATTCTCTTCAATTAGAAATGTCTACAATTTTAAAAGAGAGAGCCTGATAATGATTATTAGTATGTATATTTTAGAGTATCTTCTTCACACCGTACACATTCCTGTGCAGAGCCTGCACAAAGCTTGTGGGGCAGTAGTGGACAGTCTGAAGTGCTTTATGACATGAAATCCAGGCTCAGAAGAGGATAATTTTGGAAATACAGATTTACCTGTTGCACTTCCTTCATTTTCTTCCTACCTGTCCCCTGGGGACCTCTGTTACAGCCAAATGGTGTTTTTCAGTGTATTGTCAGCTGTAGCATTCCTTGTCAGATGATTAGTCGTGACTTCTTGCCCTATGCCTAGTGCACCTTGTGGGATTCACAGGTTGTCTCTCCTGCAAGTACTAGGGAAGATCCATCCATGCTGCTTACCTCTTATGGAGAAGCCTGCAAAATATAGCAACGTGTGCTAGAAAGCACAACATAATTTTAATTAAGTTCTTAGGTTTGGACTTTGCAATAACAGCAGGAGAAAGTAACTTTCTTAGGGAGAAATTTCACTGAAGCCATTAAGCATTATTAGTGCCAGCAAGTTTTTTGGAAATTTTGTGGAACAGTGTAGATCCTTTGTGACTCCCAAGTCAAGACCTGAGTTATTACCTGGGCTCTGTGAGATTTCTGAATGCATAAAGCTAATTATTTTTATATTTTTCTCCTTTGTTTTTAGTGCAACAGAAAGGCTACAGTATTCAGTAGCAGTGAAATTATATTTGATATCTATTAAATCTCAGCATCACAGTTTTTTAAAATGATAGAGGTTTATTGATGCTTCATTTTGTGGTCCTGGTATTAAAGCATCTGTAGCCTCTCGTTTCAAACAGTTTTTCATAGTATTATGAAAACAGCTCTAGATGTGGTTTAGACATCAGCCAAGATGTACCCAAGGGGTGCAATTATCACTTACTACATGAAAGCGAAAAGAGGAGGTACTGAAATAAAAAAGTGTTCCAGAAAAAGAATTGTTCTAAGTTTACTTTTATTTTTCCAGATAAACTCACTAAACAATGAGACATGTGCAGGCAAAAAGTGAGATATTTTTCAGCACAGGTTTTATTCTATAATTTTTGGAGCCACAACTAGTGGATGCAAGATACGTCAGACAAAGAGAGATTTAAAATTATCGATGATTTGAGATACCTGTCTGTAACAAATAATTTCAAAAAAAACCAGATTGTACACAGCCTCATGGCAGTCATTAGCATGAGGCTCTTGCAACCTGCTGTTGTAGCCCTCTGTGAGCTCCAGGTACATGGAGTATTCAGTCCAAATGGCGCTGATTAAACCATCGGGGTCAGAAATAAATAGCAGACAAAATGATGGAGGAAAACCAGCTGAGGCATTTGTGCTTGCCAACAGTACCTTTGTACATCAAAAACCAGTGCAAATTTTCTGATCACTGTATTTCCATAGCTTCTGCAATTAAGTCATTTTGTAAGTTATTACACAGTCCCATGCTGAGAAGGATTGAGGACATGAAGAAGCCTCAGCACTTCCAGTTGTTATCTTCTCTAATGTATCCCCAACACAATGAATCACAGGACTTTCCATCAATTTTACATCTGTAAGAATAAATTTAGGAAAGATCAGTCAGTGCAAACCACAAATAACTTCATTAGAATCAATGTATTCAGTCAGTGCAGTTTAGATAAGGCATAGCCAAAAAGGTCTCTAAACAATAATCCAGTCTCAGTACTGCCTTGCATGGTGAACTTATGGATTTTAGACTGGGCACAGATTTTATATTGACAAATTGTTGACAGGTTAATGGATACCCCTTTTCCTTGACACTTTCCTTCACATGAAGAGTTGCAGCAAAAGTTCAGGAGGGATGAGTGATTGTACACTGTTATTTTGTAAAAGCAATACAGGCTATGGCATGCTTTATGTAGGTAAGTGCACTGGGACCTTTTTTGGGGGTCTACTCTGCTCCCCACAGCTTGAAGTGTCATGAAACTACAGAAAACACAAATACAGAAAACCACATTAAAAGGTATCTGGTGAGCT
The DNA here is from genome assembly GCA_013398175.1 of Climacteris rufus. Lineage (NCBI taxonomy): Eukaryota > Metazoa > Chordata > Aves > Passeriformes > Climacteridae > Climacteris > Climacteris rufus. Next base: position 196,025 of record VZRZ01004779.1, on the reverse strand, counting down.
AGGTCAGACAGACGAAACTCAGTTTCTACAGCCTGCCAAAGAGAAGGCTCAGGGGAGACAAGATCACAGAATATAAATACCTTCAAAGGAAGGGGATTATTTGCATTACCAGAATATGACAAAACAAAGAACAGGAGCTTCAAACTAGAGAACACAAAGTGTAGTGGGGTAATGAAGCACTGAATGGAGCATGGTGCCAGTGAAGAAGGGGCCAGGAGGGAGGAATGAGGTCAGAAGAGAAGACTTAAACTGATAGAGGAGGAGAGGATTACAGACATAATTAATCAACTCAGTGTTTGGGAAGCTGAGGGATTAGGCGTAGGCAAAAGCCATATCCTTCCACCCTCCACAGAAGAGCTCTGGGCCCTGCTGCACATTGCCCACCAAGGCAACACATCCTTGTCCTCAGTGATCTTCTCTGTGCAGGACCATTTGTCCAGGAAGAACTGACCTACCCAAGTGGGGCTGTCATGAGCCCGCACACTGCACTCAATTTCCATCACATCTGTGCCCGCTCAATTGCCCCAAGGGTGGAGAAGAGTTCTTGGCCTGATCTGATCATCCCAGAGCTCAGGTTTTGCCATATGCTTCTCTTCCATCAGTCATAACAGAGGTTGTCTTTCCAGAGAAGCATAATCAAGCTTTTCCCCTTAACTTTCCAATCCTTTATGAGAGCTAAAGGTTTTTTATTAAAATGTGCTACATTAATAGTATTTTCTTAGCTAATGATTTAATATCTTACAACGTTTTAAGATTCATCCTATTTCTTTTCCCTTTATGGAGAACTCCAGATATGCAAAAATGAATGTCCATTATAAAGGAAGAAGGAAGCACGTTTTGAAACAAATAATAAAGACATTGCTTATGAAAGACAAAGAAGAACATCTAAATCATTGACAATACAGAGTCAGAAACATTTATATGCCTGCAACTTCCACATATCCTTTACTGACTTAAACAATGTTAAAGGTGAAGATACTCATGATCAAAATAATTTTTAATATAAAAATATGATTATGCTTATTGGAAAAGCACTATGGTCAAACAGCAAAATGTATAGGGAATATCAGAAGTAGATCATAGATTCACATAAGGGAATATGGCCTTTTAGTTTAGGTTTTTCGTTAAGTCACTGGTTCCAAAGTAGACATAAGTTTAAAGTATTGCCATTGAAGTAAAATATGCACTTATGTTTTGGCTAAATAAAGTAAATTTCAGAAGATAGCAAATTATCATATTGAAGAACTATTTCTGAAAAAGTAGTGCCTGATTAGTCCATATTTTAATCAAGTAAACAGAGCACAACTAATTCTATAAATAATATTGGGGTTTATGCGAGTAAAAATTAGCAGAATGCAATCTTTACAGACTCAGTTGTTTTCAGATTAATTGGAATACATAATGAAAGTAATTACACTGATATTTTTGTGCATGTCTCAATGTATGTTGGAAGCAGTCCAGTAAGTTGTCTGTCCACATCTGATTTATAGAATAATGATTTATCATTTTAAATTGCTCCTTATGAGCAATAAGCATGGAGTATTTGTATAAATAGTAAATGTCTCTTGATTTTTACCTTTCTGTGCTCCCAAAAAGATGTCACTAAGAATAAATTATCTAAAATAACCCCAAGTGATTTACTGAAAAGGAAGTCCCTTTTGAATCTAAAAAGCAAAAATTAGCCTGTTTTTCAACAGGCCTGTATATACTGCAGACCGTCCAGACCCTTCCCCAAGACAGGCTGTGCTCCCTGTGCCCAGGGGGATGCAGCTGGCAGTGTCCTGGCTTGCTGGCTGCACAGCTGGGCTCAAACCCTGCTTGGGCTGCAGCTCTAACTATGGGCACTGTCACAGTAGATCACAAAGTTTAATTTTCACTGATTGGCACGATCATTTTCAATTTTTGTTATAGTTATGATGAACTTGGTATTTTTAACCTGTTCACATTTTTTCTTTTGTTCCATGTACATTTATTCAGATGATTAGTTGTACATATCTATATCTATATCTATATCTATATCTATATCTATATCTATATCTATATCTATATCTATATCATCTATATCTATATCTATATCTATATATAAAATAGAGATGGATACACTTTCTGGTAATTATTTTTCTCTTAAGATTTTTATAAGCAGGATTTAGATGACAGATGGAACTAAAATTTTAAGAGTACACAAAAGGAACCTGTTAAAATTCCTTCTGCAGGTAAAATAAATGACCCTTTATTACTGTTTCACAAAAATGAAGCTTTTAAACTATGTTTTGTGTTTAAAACTAGACTATTATGCAAAAGAAATATTAACCGTAGTCAGTGAACTAACATATTGCTATATTGGTCATCATGGGCCTCACTTCCAAAGGTATTTGCTGCCTAATAAAGCAGTTGATTACCTTGTGGGATTTCAGAATTACTGCAGTAGGCCAGCTGCTTTTCCTCCATCAAAATCAGTGCCATTAAGATGCCGAGGCACTTCTGAAAAGCAGCCATACATGCAAGAATATCGTCATAAATATGTCCAGATACTCTCTAATTTTCAGATTCAACTGATGTTTCTCTTGTCCTTTTGGGAATTTGTTTGTAAACTGGAAGACAGAAACTTTTTTTTCCTGCTTTTTTAACTCAGTCTATCAGCTTTAGATGAAATGACACAAATGAAGAAATACTGTGTTTGCAACTCACAACTAAAAATTCCACTGGAAGTAATTCAGGAAAGCTTCAACCAATACAGCAGAAACTGAAAAAGCTCCAAAGTTTAAAAAATCTAACAAACCACAACACACCAAACAAACCCTCTTTTCTGAAAGATTTATACAATGTGAAGATTTATTCAGTGTGATACATGTTATTAGAAAAAATGCACTTTTGAATTTATTAACATCTGAGAATAGTAATAGCAAATTTAGGTCTTAGAACAGACTGTCATTGCCATGAATATAAATAGCATTTTAAAAGGCAAGTGTACTTATTTTAAACCAAGACCTTTCAATCTAAAGAAAAAAGGATGGGTTTTTTTATGTTGGCAAGCCCAAGCATAAGCTCAGATGTTTATGGGTTGTACCTCCAGACTATAAATACTTTAATCACAAGTGATAATATCTGCAAATCCAAAATGAACCCAATTGCATATTGTGAGTAGATGATGTTGTGCAGTTGCAGGTACACATATAGTGACAACAGCACTAGTCCAGGAGCAGCAGTAATTATTACCTTAAGCAACACAGCACAGGACAACAGAAACAGTGGGGTAGACTTTAGTGCTCAGATACACAAGCTACCCAACATCATTTATATAATGTGATAGGGCTGACTGTAAGTGAAAATAAACTAATGTGGATTCACTATGATGACTCAGAGAAACAATCTTACATTATAAATTCCAAGTAATGTGTTTCTGTTCAGAGTGGATGTCGTCTTGCTAAGAAAATAGGTACCTTTAAAAGCTGTTCCTTTGGCTTAATAAAGCTGGTTGAATTCTTGAAGGTAAATATTACTGAAATGCCATGCAAAGACCTCTAAAAGGCTTAAAACTGAAGAGAAAAGGGGGAAGGTAAGGGAGATTTTTCTTTTAATATACAAGTGACTTTCTTGTTTGTCTACCATAAGAACCTTGTTACCATCTAAGTTTGGGGCTACAGGTTGAAGTAGGAGATCTGCATAATCCAAGTGTGTAATAACACAAGTGCAGTTTGGAACAGGTCAGACAGGCGCTTTTTTAACTGGGATCACAGTGAGACAACACAGTGAGTGCTCCTCTATGCTCTGCCAAGTGATTGCAGCCTCTGATCACTGTAACACAGGCAGTGTCAGGCAATAAAAAAATTAAAAATTAAAAAAAAAAAAAAAAGAGGTGAGAATAACCAGTCATTTTGATGTTAACAAAACCAGGTATCCATCTCCATCAGGGACAGACTTGTTCAGCAGCTTGCTAGCTGCCACAGCGCCAACAAGGCCTCACACAGTGAATAAGGTGAGGACATAGAGCCTGTATTATCAGACACACCCTGTATCACCTTCAGTTAGCAGTGGGGAGGGGAAACAAACACAGACTGCAAGGTCCTAGTTAAAAGGACCATTCTTTTAGTTAGGATACACTTCTTAGCCAGAGCTTTCAAATCTTAAGTACCAATAATTTTACCACAACACTGGTAAAACATGACTCAGGATGTTGAGTCTTATGGCCCATCCTATCAATTCTGCATTATCAATTGTAACAATCCGGCTTTTCTACTGTCCCCTGACACATGCAGTTGGGCCATGACTGTGTTCATAGTGAAAATCTGTTTTCTGCAATGTGCTGGCGTAATCGTCTCAGTCACAAGAAGTTCACTGGGTCATGTCTTGCAAGTGTAAGGAAAAACACTTCCTTGCTGATGCTCTTCCTCACTCCCTTCCAAATACACACTCCAAATATTCTGATGAATACCTCAGTACATAATAACGTCTTCCATGCTGTATTTCCCAACTTTTATGGACAGGTTGTAATTGAAATCTGACTGTGAAATAAACAGGTACAAAATGACTGATAATTCCCAAAGATGTAAAAAAAAATGGACATTTTAACCCCATGCTGTTAAAATAGATCCTGCATGGACTCTACAAAATATTGTCTTTACCTGACGCTAAAGAAACTCTTCAAAAATGAGGCCCTTTGGCTTTCTTTTTAAGTCCACTTTACCAGAATGATAAACTTACAAAAAAAGTTATGGCATTGTTGCCCTTGGTATTTCTATGAGCAAAGTAGAAAAAACCCAAAACCATTTGTACCACAATCATACATCCTCCTTTGTATACCCTTTTTATAACTTCTTTGCCCTAACAAGTACACACGACATTTTTTTATTTGTGACAGGACTCATGTTAACATAATAGTACAGTCTGCATCTTTCTCACACTAAATTCATATGACTAAAATCGAACCAAACCAAACCTGTAAATATCTTACACAGATTCTACAGCTGGAAGTTATCAGCTAGGCAAATAACAGATAACACTATTCCTACTCATTCCAGAAAGATTAATAAACCAAAAAATTTCATTACAGGCATTGTGTACCTTGTACATACAAGTAATTTCTGCTTCTTAATTTATCCTCAAATACTTGCATATATGTTTTTAGCAGTGGGGTCTTGATACAAATACTATGTACTAGAGCTACTCAACCTGCCTGTGTCCCAAGTAAAAAAATTACAACTGCTGGGTGTTCTTACCAGAGACTGTAACTCTGGCAAGAATTAGGGGCGGAAGTGATCTGCAACTCACAGTTTGGGAGAAGCAACTGTGCATTGAATGGCTAAAGCTCTTTGTAGTTAATGCTGCCAAACCCTTCCCATTAGAAACCCTTCATTTCAGCCACTAAAAACTCTTCCAGAATTTAACTGTTCAGGCTGAAATGTTCCATGTCTGATTTCCAAAAGAGTGTTAGCAAAAATTGTCCAGTTGTTTTCAATAATAAAATTAGCAGAAAATATATGATTTGCCAAACACACTATTTACCAGTGATTACTACAACAGTTTTGTAAATAATTTCTGGCAGTACCGTGTCTTGAGGCAAGGAAGTGAAATTTGGCATTGAATAGTCTTTGTGTGATGGGTCTTTTGTTGTGTATCTATGTGTATGGAGGGGTATAATGCCCAAACACAGCCAAGTTATAAATAATTGAGAAAATATCTGATTGCATATGCTTAGTAGCAGTTGATAAATAGCATTTCCAAAGATTCTGTCCATGCTAAGCCTATTTTCTTTCTGACCCCAGGATAAAGGAGGCTTAACCCAGACAGTCTCTACAATTGCTCTTCCCAGCTGTGCTGTACCAGGAGAGAGACACAAAACTAAGGTGGAGGTTACACAAGGTGGCTGCATTCATGGGACCACTCCCTGTGGTTGGTAAGGAAAAAGCATGGGTTTCCTTTCCAGAACTTTTACCTAGTTAACCTCACAAAATCATTCCCCAAAGCATCCTTCCTCAGTCCCTTAGCTGTGCACCAGCTTGAGCAGGAGGCTGTGGTGGTCTTGCAGAAGTGTGAGGTTCTCACACCCAAATCTGACATTGGGGAGGGTTGTACTATGAACTAATAAAGTCTGAAGAACAGTTGTCTATTGTTTTCTTACTCAATGTCCAAAATTTGTAGTTAAAGTTATTATTTATATTCCTCTGCTTCAGGTTATTATCTGAAAAATGGGACTAATAATACTCTTTATTGCAGTAAATGAGTATGGCAAGAAGTTCATTACTGCTTGTGAAACTGCTGAGTACACTAATGATGAACATGAAAGAAATGGTCATAAGGAAACAAATAATTCTGCATTACATCCGGCTTGCACAATGTGAAATGAATCAGCATTGGATGATCAGCAAACACAAGAATAAAATCAAATACTGAGTTCTTTAATGGACCATCTATGTGATACATATTTCCATGCCAGGTGTCTGACTATAAAGAGTTTCAGAAGAGGTTCATTGAGAAGAACAAAAAAATGGTAGGTGTTAGTTTCATTAAAGACTGATCTCAATGCCTAAACCCAAAGGAAGCTAGTTAAAATTGCACAGATTACTGCCAGAAAGAAACAGAATTATGTTTTACTGATTGATTTTCTAAACTTTGTGTCCTTTTAACTACATAATGTTAACACATGTAAATAGTAACAAAATGCAGAATGGCTACAGTGAAAATTACGATCTTATGGTTTGAAGTGTTGAGATGCTTTCCTAGGAGCACCTTTTAGACCATATGATTTTACATGACCCTTGGTCATGCTCCCTGTACCGTGCCATGGCCCTGGGAACCCAAGGTGCAACTTCAGCTTCGCAGCACTGCAGCAGCATTGATTCAGACAGCAGCTCTGAGCTGGGGTCATGGGAATGACACTGGGCAGCTGGAAGAGACACAGAGCCAAGGGTGTAGGGTGGACGTGGGCAGCCTGTGCCTAGTGGTCAAAGGGTTGAGGATCCACTCTGGTCTCACTTTGTTTAGCAGTGCAAGGGTAGTCCAAGGAACTGTCCCACCTGAGGGACCAGGCTGCTAAGGGCTAAGAGCTTCCTAGCTCCTCTCCTCTCCTCCCGTTGATGCCTCTCACTGAGAAAGCAGGCATCCTTGGAGTTCCCCAGCTCAAATCATAAATAGCTGATTATGGATACAAGCCCCAAAGGTTTTCATCCTTCTTTCAATCACAGCCTTCAACAAAATGGAGGTTTCTGGCAGCTTCCCCTCTGTCCTGTGTCCTTTGTAATCAGGAGCTTCCCAGGCACTTGTCATCCCTGTGTGCCTACCCTTGATGGGCCTGAACTTGGAACAGGGATTTGGAGCCCATTCCTAATAAATTAATCCAGTGATTTACAATAAGCAGATTTCAAATACTCCCACTAGACTTTTTTGAAAAATTTGCTTACCGTACATTAGCATAAAATGATAAGTATGTTCTGTGAGATGCAAATGATATGCATTGCACTGGGCTCGGGATAGTGACTTACGCGTGTCACATGTCCTTCTGCAACATGCCTTTTAAGCTGCATGTGCAAGATAACCTTGTTACCTGAAAAGCTGTGGTATAGCTGGACTTTCCAGTGAAGTCAAGAGCCATTGATAATCATGAGTAAAATTAAACTACCACGTATTTCTGCCTTCAATTTGGCAAATGAGTACTAATCATTCTGCTACATTTGGTCATCACTTAGATTTTTTCCAGAGTATCTGTAGAACTTTTTAATATTACATTTGCTAGCATGATTGATTTTAATGCATAAGTCATAAATTTTTCCTCTTCCAAATTACACTTGCTGAAGACACAGAAACACGAACTAGGAAAAAAACCTATGTACTAAAAATGAAACGTATTCTCAATTTTTAAGATGCAATGAATTTTTAATTTCCTAATAAAATAAAATATTTCTAATTATTGTCAGGTTAAACATATGCAATGAGTTTCCTGTGGGACAGCCATATTTATTAAGTACAGCAGGTCACTAAGTAGATGACATTACTTCATTGTCTGACGTCCCAGGAATGTGCAATCACCCCTGATTACTCTTAGCTCAGTCCTGTGAAGTACTAAATAACTTTGACTTTCTTTTCAGTAGTAGCCAAGAGTGTTTTGCATCCCTTAGGAATAAGCACATGAAAGAGCCTTCTCTAAATTAGCGGAAAAACTGTTTCATGGAAAATTTTACATTTGTTTTTAATGCAAAAAGTTAATTCCAACAGAATAGGATCACTACGCCAACAGAACATTTGACCCACCGATTTCAGAATTTCCTTCAGTTTCTAAGCAATCTCCCATACCAACACAGATCGATGTCTTGTATGTACGCTGTCCAATTTTAATTCAGAAGTTTTTGTTCCAAGTGCTCACAAGTCACTATAAAGTGTTTTATTCCAAGTATACTACAAAGTATTTTATTCCAGGTATACTATCCACAAACAACTACTGTAATTTTATTATACAAACATTTGTTGAAATTTTCATCAATTAAACAAAAATAATTGTCATTCCTAATGTGCAAGTGATCCATTAAACAAGATCTGTTAGTATTAAGTTCTTAGTAGAACACCAGTCACTCTATAAAGGAAAAACCCATTACATTACACATTCATATTGTAAAGGCATTCCTGCTTTCCCCTTTTTTCCCCCATTTTCACTTCTTCTTTCCATCTGAAAGGTGTTTTTCTTTTAGAAGTTTGTTCACATTCTTGGTGAGCAGGAGTTACCTGAACTTCAGAACCTGTGTGAGTGCCTCTGCTTCCCCCGTTCTACACCAGACACACAGTTTCAACAAATATCTTTGCTGAAATAGTGATGATCAACACTGGCTCCCTCTCATCTTCTGCGTCTACCCAGTGGCCAGTGCTGGATAGACTAACCTGACTGCACTATACTTGCCAAAAGAGTCGTTGCTGTTGCTAGAGGAGAAATTCTTGCATCAGTTCATTCTGTCTTATAACTGAACTAATTTTGTAAGAGATATGTTGACATCTTCTACTTCAAAGATGTATTTAAAAAAACCAAAAACCAAACCAAAACCCAACCTAAACTTTTTAATTCCAGTGTCCCAATGTATTCTTTAAAGCTTTTCAATGCAAACGATCAGACTATATATTCAGTTTCTTCTATTTCTTTCTTAATACTTGTCTTTAAGATTCTTCAGCTAATCAAGAATATCTGTTCACCCAAGGAACAAAAATTATTTAGTCACTGACACTTTTTGCTGGTTGCTGTTATTTTCAACTCACCAGAAAGCTATTGAACATGAGAGGATACACTAAATGTCATCTGACTTGCACAAAGTAGCCATGCTGTCTGTTTTACTGCCCTGCTAGTTCACACAAGGTGAAGAATATAACCTAGCCATT